>CM053584.1:69584564-69610064 GCA_028627135.1 Pseudochirops cupreus | reverse complement strand
TCTTCTCCTCATTGGCTTTTTGGGCCTCTTTTGTCATTTGAGTGAATCTATTTTTTAGGGTGTTGATTTCTTCAGTCATACTGCTGACTCTCTTTTCATGATTTTCCTGCAACATTCTTATTTCTCTTCCCAATTTTTCTTCCACTTCCCTTATTTGGTTTTGAAAATCCTTCTTCAGCTCAACTCTAGCTTTAAGGCATTCTTCATGTTTTTTGGAGGCCTCTGGTGGGGGCGCTCTGGCTGCGCTCTCCTCCTCCCTCTCTCTCCCATGATCTTTCTTTTCCCCAAAGAAGGAATTTAGTGTTTGGGAGCTGTTCTTACTTTGCTTCTTATGCTTATTCTTACTCATGGTTTTTCAGTCCGTGATTTTTTTTTAAATCTCTGTGGGGCTCTGCTTCAAGAAGGGAAAGCTCTGTTCCAAATCGCTGGTGTCCTCCCGGCTTCCGTAGCTCTCAGGAAGATGCTGGGACTCTTCCTACTTACTTCCGGCTCACTGGATAATGAAGACTCCAAGACCGAGGCCCAAGATGGCCATCTGTATCCAGGCCGCTCAACGCGAGATCACTGGCCTCAGAACAATCGCTCAGTCCCCCTGCTGTCTGCAGGCCACGGGCGGGAAGCTGCAACACAGAGGCGGGTGCAAAACCTCTGCCTTTTCACTTTTCTGCTCTGGAGGCCTTTCAGCCAGACTGCTCCTCCCTCCCAACTTATCAAGCCACAGTGACCTAGTTATGAGTGCTGCTCACAGCTGCTGCTAATGTGCTCACTGCTCCTCTCGTCTGGCTGCCCCTGGGGCTCAGCCATGGCTTCAGGCCAGGCTGGTTTCACAGTGCTGATATGGTTCCTCATAGCTGAGCTGACTTTAGTGGGAAGTATCTTTGTGTGCATTTTGGAGTTCTAGGATTGGTTTAGAGTTCTTTTCCATGGGTATTTTGGGGTGGCTATGTGAGAGCTGCGATATGTTGCTGCTGCTACACTGCCATCTTGGCTTCGCCTCCTAGTTTTACTCTTTAAATTCACATCATACTGAGGCTTACCCGAGTCTTTCTTATGAGCTACCCAAATATTGATAAGAATCTTAGACATACATTTTACATATATAAAAAGTAAATATATATATATATATGTGTATGTATATATATATATGTGTGTGTGTGTGAATATAAATTTACATATATAAAAAGTAAATGATCTGTCCTGATTGAAGTCTTTGTAATCAATTTTTGATATGTACCTTATGTTTCCCTTGGCTCTTGTGCATCAAATCTTCTATTAAGTTAAGGATTTTTTTTTTTAACAAAGTCTTGAAAGTCTAACAGCTGATGAAATGTCTACTTTTTTTTTTCATTTAGTACTATGCTTAACTTCATTAGGCATTATATTTTTGACCAGAGGTTCAGTTCTTTTGCTCTTTGATACACAGTGTTCCAAGACCTGTGGTCCTTTAATGTCATTGCTTCTAGGTCTTGTGTGATTCTAACTGTGGCATCATCATATTTAATTTTTTTTATTTTTATTATTTTTAATATTTTAGCCTTAAACTGGGGTTTCAGAATTTTACTATAATATTCTTATGAGTTTTCCTCATAGGATCTCTTTTAAGTGGTAATTGATGGATTTTTTTTTCTATTTCCATTCCCCCCCTATGTTCTAACACTTCTGGACAATTTTCTTTAATTATTTCTTGTATGATTATATCAAGATTCTTTTTTTTTTAATGTTAGCTGTCACTCTGATTATTTGTATGTTTCTTCTTCTTGATCTATTCTCCTGATTTTTTTTATTGTAATATGTTTCACTTTCTCTTCAACTTTTTTTTTCATTATTCATATTTTGGTTACTTAGTTCTTGATCTCTTAAAGTTTTGCTGGCTTTCACTTTGCCCAATTCTAATTTTTAAGGTGTCACTTTCTTGCTCAGGATTCTGGATCTCCTTTTCTAATTATTTGACTTTTATTTCATAACCTTCTCATTTTTCTTAGACTATTCTTTTCTCCATCTCTGTCATTTGATTTTTAAAGTATTTTTCAAGATCTTCTATGAATTCTTTTTGGGGAGGTCACTAGTTGATATTACTTTCTGGGGATTTCTTTACTTCAGTATCCTCCTATGAAGATGAAGAACAAAGAACAAAAAACAAAAATTTAGGTATTACCACAAAAACAAAATATTAGAAAATACACAAACCCTCCACTGGTTGACTCAATCAGTCACTTATTCAGATTCACAATTACTAAGTATCATTAATCACTAAGTACAATCATTAGGAAATTACACAAACCCTCTACCCCTCGGTCTCTAATAAACTTCAATTTCATCATTGCATTCAATATCCTTTTCTTCATCTTGAAGCAGGATGGTCTCTCAGATTCCCTGGAAACCCTTCCAGGGTCCCAGCTCCTACCTGAATCCACCAAACAGTCACCTGGATTCAGAGGCAAACAGCTCCCAGGTTCTTGTCCAGTCTTCTGGGCAGTTTCTGCTATACACTGAAGTTCACAGGGTAAATGTACTTAGTGATTTGTTCTTTGTTCTAAATACTGTGACCACTTTGGTGAAAACTACATGGCCATTTTAATATTAAGCTGTTGTGCACACTATATTGCAATTTTCTATGATAAGACATAATGTGGTAAATACTATATTGTGATTTGTTGTGAATGTTTGCCTTGATTTGTTATGGAATAAATGGAGTGTTCACTATACTGGTAATCAGAACCTAAAAGCTGTTCACAGTAACATTCCTTTGGGAAGCTGCTCATGCATGGAGTTACACCAACACCCTTTATTTTCTGCCTCCTACACCATCCACATTTCCTACCCTGCATCTCCCACCTTGGCCCCTCCCCCCAGACAACTCCTGCTCATGTCCCAACCACTCTCCTTGCTGAGGTGCCTCCCTCTGTGGCCCCTCCCCTGAGGCAACACCCACCCATGCCTCAGGCCCTACCTCCACAGTAGTCTTAGAGGTATCTCCTCTTCTGATCCCTTCCCCTCCTCAGGTGCCACTTGACCTTCTCCCCTGCCAGCTGGATCCCCTGGTCTTCCAGTCTGATCCAGTTCAGCAAGCACCCCACAGTCACAGTCTCACAAGAAGTGAGACTTCCTGTCCCCCATCTCAAGCCCCTGTCCCCACAACTCCTTCAGGACTCTTTCCCCTAAGGGAAGTGCCTGTCTTGCCCAATGGGGTACCAAGAGTGCATGTTCCATTCTCCACTCTGGATCTCATTTAAGTTAAAGAAAAATTGGGGAGGTTCTCTAAAGATTCACAAAAGTTTACTGAGGGCTTCAGAGACATTCCCTACAATTTGAGCTTTCTTGGGGTGATTTGCATATTCTCTTCTCTACCTGTTTTTCCACTGAGGAGAATCTGGGAACCAGCCCCCCCAATTTAGGATTGTTTAGATAACAATGACCCCACAAAATAACCCCCAGGAACAGCTGCTGTTCCCACTACTGACCCAGGATGACATTATCAAACATGTGAGGATAGGGGAAAAAGAGACCATATGGTACTTTGCCTATTAGAAGGCCTAAGAACTGCATTTCAAAACCAAGTAAATTATCTGAAAATTAGGGAAATTACACAGAGAGAAAAGGAAAACCCTGCCCTTTTCCACAACCAAATGGTAGAAGCTATTAAAAGGTATACAAATTTAGATCCTGACTCTATAGAAGGGGCAGCAATCTTAAACATCTATTTTATTAATCAGTCTGCCCCAGATATTAGAAGGAAACTGCAGAAATTGGCAATGGGACCTCAAACACCTCAGCCTCAATTACTGTAGATGGCCCTTGGGGTTTTTAACGACAGAGATGTAGTTGCAGCTGAGGAGAAAGAATGAAGGGAATAAAACAGAGACAAAGAACATGCTCCATTCTTGGCTGCTGCCCTCCAGGGCACCCCCTTGGAGGTAGTCCAGTCACTTGAGCAGTGGGGAAACCTGCTTTCCATGCCACAAGGAGGGTCACTGGTCCAAGGAGTGCCCCTCCAGGACACCCCCAACAGAGGGATCCCAAGAAACCAATACTTCTAGAACCCTGCCCATTTGTCCAGGAGGAACATTGGAGGAATAATTGTCCCTGAGGTTGAAAAAGAGGTAGAGCCACCTCCCAGTACCCTGTCCTCCAGTCTTCTCAATACTTGGAGTGATGGGGAAGCCTGGGACTTGGCAGTGCTCCCACTTTCTCCATCTCCATCTCTCTTGCTGAACTCTGGGCAAGCATTGAAGCTGAAGGTAAGGTTACCCACTTCATTATTGCTAAGTTCTCTGTTCTAACCAATTGGTTCTACCCTCACCTTGACCTGTCAAGTCAGGGGCACCAAAGGGGAAACAAAGGGAAGTCTCCAGACATACCCAGTCCCCTGCCTACTTGAGGATCTGTTGTTTCAACACTCTTTCTTTATGCTCTCCTCTTACCCTCTCCTCCTGTTGGGAAGGGACCTGATGGTGAAGTTGGGAGGCCAATTTTCTCTACTTAATCCTCCCAAATCTCTCTATTTTCCTCTGAAAGTGTTGGAGGTAGTTGAGTCAATTGTTTGGGATCTGGAAACTCTTGGATGAACTACTTCTGCCACCCCAGCATTTGTTTTTGAGCCCTAGATACTAAAGTGCTCCCTCATCTCAGTCTATACACAATTAAGCCCAAGCCCTGGGAGGGACTGCAAGCATTAACTGCTACTCAAGGCTCTGACTCACTTTGTCTAGAGTGGGGCCCAGAGCAGGTGAAAGCTTTTGAGACTTTGAAAACTAAACTGATGACCACTCCAGTATTAGCTTTACCCAATTTAGAAAAACCTTTCAGTCTTTTTGATAATGAAAGATGAGGACTGGCTTTAGGACAGCCTGCCTGTTTTTGAAAACCGTTAGACTCTGGTTGCTATTGCTTTCCATGTGCTATATACCCAAGGAGAAATTTGGAAAGGAAGGGGATATCAGACAGCGTTTTGACCCTGCCATAGTCATCTTTAATTCCAACCAGGAAAATTGTCTTTTTACCAGGGAAATTGTCCTTTATACTTATTTGTGCCTGTTTGGTGTTCATTTGCCAGGTTTGTCTCCCCCAGGTTCAAACCATCAATCTCCAGATGACCACTCAGCCTATATGCCAACTTCCAACTGAATCCAGGTTCACCAGCCCACTGGACCTGGCATCAGGCACATTCCAGAGTCTGACCCCTTGAAAGTGAAGTCTGCCCCCTTGAACAGGACTCAGGGAGGCAGGGATAGCTCTACATCCCTTGCCAGCAGGAAGCACTTTCAGAAGCTGAAACCTCCACCCTTTATCCCAAAGGAATTTGGGTCGTATAAGTTTGAGGGAGAAATTATGAATTATAGGCTCTGGGAACCCCCTTGAGCTCCCCTTGAATCTTCCCACATGAGGCGTTTGCCTGAGGCTATAAGCCTTTCATTATAGCTCAGCCCAAATCTCTGTTTCTAGCCTAGCCCTCCCTTGTCCAGTTACTTTCCACCTTGATCCTCCTGAAAATATCTATACCCAAGTCTGTTACCCTTAAGCTAGCCTAGCCCTTCATTATCTGTTATCTCCAGGTAGCCTACAGCTATTTCCCACCCTTAATCTCTCATTACTGGATCCAACCTCATTTGACTCCTCCAGAAGACCCTCCCCAAACTCCTCCTCTAGACCATCCCTAGATTCCTCCACCTTTCTGTATATAAGACCCATTTTGCCTCCATGAAGGAGTTGAGAATTATCAATCGCAGACTCACTCTGTCAGAGTTTTCTGGACCGCTTGTCCAGTACAAGCATCAAGGGTACCAAGGCTCCTTAAGAGTCTACCCATTATAGTAAAACTTTAATAGACTTTGCTTTACTTTGGCTGAAAGAAGACTTGACTTGAATTCATTTGGCTGGATCTGGCATGTTGGTATTTTGCGGTCTTGAGAACCTCTAAACATTAAACCTCAATAGTATTATGATCTGAAGTAATATTGCTTTTAAATGACAGATAAGTTGGGACATACTCAACTGTGTTATAACAATTCCAAGATAATATTGTCATATTATTTGGTCTGCGTAGAGTCTAGAAAAAGGAGAGCTGAAGAATCAGTGTTTGTCAATGACTCCAACACATTCTAATAGACAATGTAAACTTGCTAACGATCCTAAATATTTCAATCCTTTGACAGATTCAATCATTCTTTTTTTCATCATCCATTCAAATCAACAAATATCCATTAAATCTCTTTCAAACAGCTTACATTCTAAGGTGAAATACTAGATTTAAACAACTAAACTACTATAAACTGAATATAAAGCAATTTCAATCAGAGAATCATGATTTTTGATTATAGAGCTGGAAAAGATTTCAGAGGCCATTTAATGCATCTCTTCACTTAGAGACAGCTGAAAGCAACAGTTGAAAGAACATAAGAATTAGAGTCTGGACAACCTGAGTGCAAGATCTGCCTCTGACATTTACCAATTGTGTGATCCTGCGCAACTCATTTGTCATCTCCCAGTTTTAGTTTCTTCATCTGTAAAATGAGAGGGATTAAGCACTGTGCATACAAAAAGAGGCAAAGGACAGTCACTGCACTCATGCAGCTCACAATCTAATTGAGATTTAAATACTAATTCAAGATAAGAAAGCAGTAGACTACAAATGTTCAGTGACTTGTCTGAGATCAAATAGTCACTTTCAGAGATAAAATGTGAGCCTAGGTCCTCTGACTCCAGTCAGTGCTCTTTCCACATCACAATATTAACAACTACAGGGATCTAAAAAACTTTTTCAAAGGGATGGTGTCAGAACTACGATATGGATGAAGATAAGAATCTTATGAAACAGAGGTAATAAGGGATTTCAATGGGATATTGAATGTCTAAAGCAATAGGGCAGTTGCTTTTTTTTTCTAGAACAAAGATTATAGGAAGGGGAACAACATGAAATAATTCCTAAAAGTTTTGTGCGAGCTGTGTTGTGGAGGATTTTCATATACAGATAGGGATATTATTTTTAAAATTTATTCTAAAGTCAAATGGAGACACTAAATTTTTTTTGGTTTGGTTCGGTGTGTGTGTGTGTGTGTGTGTGTGTGTGTGTGTGTGTGTGTGTGTGTAGGATGAGGAGGATGCAAAATATAGACCCCATCCTCAGAGAGTTCAAAATCTTAAAATTAAATGTTATATATATTATATGTGTATATATATGTCACTTAAAATTTGTAAGTTTCCTTTGCTTACTCTGTGCCCATGATGAAATCTTCTACTGCTAATGTGCTTTCCAAAATTGGCTTCTATTCCTGGAAAAAAATGAACTGATCAGTTGAACTATATTTCTCACTATCAATTGATTTTAAATTGATTCTAAATTGACATTCAGACTTGCCAATTAGTTTGAGTAGTCAGTCAGCCATCAGGCAGTAGGAGTCTCTAATTTGTTCACTACTTCATCTGAAATACCTTTTTATGTTTTGGTCTCTGTGTGTCATTTTGTTCCTACAGAGTGTGACTTATTTTTAATTTAACTCCTTAAACTCACTACTGACGAAAGTTAATTTAAACAATTAACAATAGATGGTAGGATGGTACCCACTGTCATGTATTCTGTTCATATTGAAATGTGTCCTAGTATAATCACTGAAACTCAGGATTGAAGGAATCTGTAAAAGTCACCTAGGTCAACCTGCATAAAATACATGAATTTGCTCTCAAATATCCAAGCGAGTGATCATACAGTCTGTTTCATATAGATCATATAACTATTCAATTTCAGGTTGTATGATCACACCGTTTCATTGAGACTAGGTGTACATAGATATATTGAGACTGACCATAGCCCATTTTCTAAGCACAGTTTTCTGGCATTGAGAGAGAACCAATCAGGCATCACTTCACTGAAGACATATTTTTAATGGTAAGTATGACTATTTGAAATATGGGAGAATTTAATTTTCTTCTCATTCAGCTTAGTCCAAAGGCATATTAATAGTTTAAGAAGTTTCTTGATGCATCTTTAATGTTTTATGAGTGAGCAAAAGTATGTTCAAGTTACAATGGAAATCAAAATTGTATAAGGATATCCAAATGAATTTTCTCAGCAAGAAACAAGCTGAGAAGCAGCCATATGAAAATTGCTTTCCTCATTTTTTTTTTACCAGAGAAAGACTCTTCTTTTACTAGGAGTTACTTTCCTTCTCTTTTCCCATTAAATTAGATCAAAGGAGAAGAATTCTGAATTGCATTTTTACTCTCTAAAATCATGTTATCTGATGTTTAAAATAAAAGACAGTCATAGAACAAGGAATATTTACTACAGGGCTTTAGAAAACAAAACATAAGAGAAACCATTCCTCTCCCAAACATAAGCTTTCCCCTATATTTTTTAACATTTCCAGACCTGTAACAGCTTACATCCTGAAAGTAGATCCCCACTGTTGTCAATGAAGGATTTTAGGATTCTCACGCAAATGCAAATTTATCAATTCTATCAAAACCTTGATGAATAGAAATAATATAACAATAGATTTTTTTCAAGATTAAAATAATCCATTTTTTTTTCAAATCCTATGAGATAATGCTCTAGAATGAGAAGAGCAGACTAAGTTAAATTACTCTATCTAGAATTCTTTTATCCTTTGAAGTTACAAACTATAAGAGTTCCACACCAGTCATTTATTTAAGTACATTATCTGTAGTGATATCTAGATTATATATAGTTTCAGGATTTGTGGACAATATTTTTGATGATTGTGAGAATAATCCTTATACAAAATAAAGTTTTACTCGTAAAGATCCCTTTACTGTCTCTGACTTGAGATCTTTTCAAGCTTCTACCATTTTTTCACCTCCACCTGGTTCCACCATTCTTATTTTATTAATGTGAGGTACGGGCCAGTCTCCTTCCCTTTGTCACAGATCCCTCTTTCCAACCTCCTGTGTTGTCTCAGTCTGGAAGAATAACTCATTCTGACTTTTGTCAGCTCTGCTGCTTCAAAATTCAATTTGATTCATTGCTTTAAAGTTGTATGGAGAGGAAAGTTGGGAGAGATCAGCTGGGTGATTTCTCTACTCTGCTGTGTTGGCTCTACCCTTAGAAGTCTACAAGTAAGTTCTAAAAGGCATTTCTTTATTTGGAAAATGATTTGTATTATATACATACACTCATTAAACAAGGGAATTTCATTTAGATCAGTCAACTCTTAATAGATCATTTATAATGTCTAGATACTTCGGTCTGAGCTCACTTGTTTTCTGTTGAGAAAGCACTGATGCTTTAATAAAATCATTTCAAATTCTGACAGTTGTAGTACTGTGATACTACTGTCATTTGGTGAAAATTTTATTTCTTGCAGTTTAAAAATGAAGATATTAATACCTTTTTCCCTTATAGTGTTTCTAAGAATTTTGAAATATTGAATGATTAGGGGTACTACCAGCAGAGATAGGTTTAGAGTCAAGGTTCAAATTCTGTCCATTTCATTCAATAGTTAAAAGTAGAGGACATTTTACCTCTGGGGAGTTTTTTGTTTGTTTTTTAAATCCCACATAGTAAAGAGAGATTTAAAGAAAACATAGGGAAAAGTGACATAATTGAAATAATCTGAGAGAAGACATAAAGGGAAAAATAAAGGAAAAGGTATATATAAACAAACTATTTTTCCCCCCAATGTTGTACCCCTCCATCATTCTTCCTCTCCTTTCTTGTCTTGATTGCATGAATACTGCCTGAGTAGAACCAGTCATGGACCAAGTTGTACAGTAGCTTGTCTCTTTTTTTCAGTTCTTTTCAACATAACATCACAGCATATCTTGATTTATTTTTAACTCTGTAGTGTAATTTTCTTGTAATATTGGGTATGATAGTTAATTGTGTTGATTTCTTCTCCTTTAATAAAATGTAAACTATGTAAGTGCAAAAAACATGTCATCTCACTCCTATATTTTTCCCTAATACCAAGTAATATATTAATTATACACTCCCAATCTCTTCAACTTCATGCTCTATTCTTTCCTCTTAGCTACAGTCACAGAGAAAGAGGTGGTCTTTCTCATGGTCTATGTTTGTCTATTCCATTTCTGGACACTCTAATCATTACAAAATTGTTCCTTGTGTTTTATCTAAATCAATCTCCCTATAAATTCCTCCCATTCAATGGATGAATGAATTAAGAGCGTTCATTAAGTGCTTATTACACATCAATCACAGTATTAATTGTCGAGGATATGAAGTGAAACAGAAATATATTCCCTGGCCTCAAGGAATTTACATTTTAATAAGAGAGCCCACACTTAGAGAGAACTGTTGATAATGTTGGGGCTTTTTTGCGATTTTGTTTGTTTTGGTTGTTTTTTGGTCTGGTTTCAGTTTGAGAATTTACAAGGTTGGTAAGAAGGGCCAAAGGGAAATTGAATGGTATACTCTTTACAGAAGCACTTATCGCACATCTTTCAGGAATATTTCTGAAACTTAAACTCCTATTGGCATGTTGTTTCTTTGAGAACAGCTTACTATAACTACTCACAATTTTGTGTATATCTTTAAGGAGCTTGAATTTCTAGTAATGTTACAATACTTATGAGCCCTCAGAACTGTTGTGAACCAAGATTCTGTCAAGTAAACCTTCACAGATTGAGTTAACTTTGCTCACAGGTGGACTGGTTGTGCAAATTTTGAGTTAAAGCAATACTGAATGGTTTTTGGATTTTGGTTAGGAGAGACTGAAGTGCCAGAGAAATTTCTTGACAATGGTTTTGACTGACTTACTAAGAAAGTTCGCTGACATCCTGAGATCACCCAGAAAGAATTAACAGATAGTGAAGGGGAAAGAAAATATAGAACTGAGTTGTTAAGAGAAATATGATATAGAGGAGCCTCATCAGTCCTTTGGGTATTTAGAGATAGAAAACTTGGGAATTAAACCTTGAACTAAATAAGAGGAATTTCTCTGAGAGCTGAGAACAATTGTGATTGTACTTATAATCTATCTTCTAAAATGAATGCTATGAAGTAGCAGAGGAGGAAACCAACCACATGGACTTAAGGGCTATTATATTGCCTTAGAGGCTTGAAATGAGCTAATTATCATGTGTATTATATTAACTATCTAATTAATCTCTCAAAAAGGTAATACCCCTAAAATGGAATCTGTGTATCATTATCTGTCCCTTATATAAATTAACTGGTCATTGTGTTTGTGCTTGTGTTTGCATGAGCATGCAAGTTTAATTACATGTGTCTGAAAGTATATCACTTAGCTTTATCTCAACATAGATGAAAGGAGAGAGGTAGATTAAAAGAAAGGTCATGGTGTTATGCAGAGAATAAGAGTAAGCTGAGACCTGGGTTCAAGGTAAATTGAGGTGTGGTTTTATCAATCAAGTCAACAACTACCAGAGTGTTCACTCAAATTGGTAGTCCTCCCTTGAGGGTACAGGCCTTGTTTAAAAAGGCTAAAACCACAAAAACCACAATCAGGGAGGGGAGCTAGCAGAAGCCATGATGTACAGAAGCCAAGAAGAATGATTGGTTAGATCTATAGTTCGGGGCTAATTTGGGAATATGATGCAAGGGTACAAGGGTGAAATGAGAGTCCCCCCCTAGAACAGGGTGGAGGGCACAGGGTGAAGTATCATAGTTAGCTTCCCAGAGCAAGGTGGAGGAGTCATTGGGTAAGGGGGACTGGAATTTCCCAGAACCTGGCTGGGATCATATTCTGGGTGAAGGGTGTAGGGACCCTGATTGGTCTCTATATAAGATAGTCTTGCACCATAGTGAACTTTGTACACATATGCTGTATGTGTACATATGCAATGCCCAGCCATGCCTTAAGCAGTTTCAATCTATTACAAGGTGTAGAATAGAGACAATAACAAAAATATAAAGAGGCTTAATGGTGGACCACAAATCAGGTGGTTGTAAGGACCTGGGATTTGGGTTTCTGTAGTGACCTGGGATTTGGGTTTGGCTACAACAAGAGAAACAGACTAGTGAGGGAAGTAATGAGGGAGAAGGCAGAGTCTAGCCAAGTCCTACAATAGCAACACCTAGCAGCTAAAAGAGAATGAAAAGAGTCCTCTCAGGGTTCATCCTCTACATTTGCCCTAAAAACAAGAATTAAAGTCATTCTAAAATCAGAAGAATCGTTAGAAGAGAATCTATTTTTATAAGAGAGTATTGGGATAGCCAGGATGGGGAATCTAGTTTCTTTGTATTTATTTTGCATTCTTATTTTTGGTAGTGGTAATATGCATTCCTTAAAAAAAAATAAACAATCCTATAAGCAGTGTCCCAGAAAAAAAAATTTATACTTTGAAACTATATATGTTCTACATTTGAAAATAGCATTTATTCCATATCACTCCTTTTTAAAAGTGATATCATGAATTGAAAAAAAAATCATAAAAATATGCCTAAGGAATGGAATGGACCTGTGTTTTGATTATATGTTATTCCTGGTGTAGGAAACTTCATCTAATTTGGGTCAGCACCTTCCTTGCAAAGTAGTCTTACAGAGTTGCCTAGAGCACTAGGAAAGTGAAGGACATGTCCTGGTTCATATAACCAGTACATGTCAGAGGTAGGATCTGAATCTAGAGTTTCTTGGCTTTGAGGCAGATTCTCTATCCAATATTCCAAGTTTACCTCTTTTGTGAAGAATATAATAAATAGAAGTTTAAATAACTCTAAATACACTCTAGTTGTCAAGACAAAAGGAAATTACTTTTACTGTTCTATCTTCACTGTCTGTAATGTTAATGAATTTAAATTTGAAGACCCCTTTTTGTTATGTCAAGTAAGCAGGTACTTAGCCCTTAGTAACTAATCAAACCTTTGTGGCTAAGAGGAGAGGGTGTGAACTCTGTCTCCTGTTGCTGACACAATGGGAAGGGTTTGGCTGGAACTGGATGCCAATGCTTTGTGTGTATATAAGAAGAACCCCAGAGAGAGACAGTCAGAATTAGAATTTTTTCTCCTGGCAGGCTCCTGGTGGAGGAAGTAGAATTTCCCCAGCATCTGGAAGCTGGGTTGCTACTAGCTGGACTGAGAAATGAGTTGGAGTTTTCTATGAGACCAGAATCTAGTGAAGGCTGATGTTGCTGCTAAGAAAGCCACATGGAAAGCTGAGATTTCTGGCCTAGAAGGCCACCTGAGAGGCTGAGATTTCTTCTGCGTCCTAGGTCCAGCCAAATGGCTTGAGGACTGAAGAAGCGTGACCAGGAAGCTAATGCTTTGTTTATGGCTTTGTTGATCCTTGAGTTCCCAGCAACACAAGTTGTGAAGGTTTTGAGATGTGCTGGACCCTGTGAACTTCAGTGTGTAGCAGGCACTGCCTGGAGGACTGGACAAGAACCTGGGAGCTGTCTGCCTCTGAATCCAGGTGACTGTTTAGTGGATTCAGGTAGGAGCTGGGACCATGGAAGGGGATCCAAGGAATCTGAGAGACCATCCTGAGTCAAGAAGAAGAAAAGGACTCTCCTTGGATATTGAATGCAGTGATGAAATTAAAGTTTATTAGAAACTGAAGGGTGGAGGGTTTGTGTAATTTTCTAATGATTGTAATTAGTGATTAATGATACTTAGTGACTGATTGCTAGATAAGTGGCTGATTAAGTTAACCTATGATTGCCCCATGAGTGGAAGACTGCCTTGTATTGTGAAAAGATTGAATGATTAAGTAAAGAGGCAAACCTCCTTAGGAATGCCAGATGTTTGTTTATTGTTCTTTGTTCTAAATACTATGACCACTTTGGTGAAAACTATGTGGTCATTTTAACATTAAGCTGTTGTGAACACTGTATTGTGATTTTCTGTAATATTGTAATGTTGTAAATATTATATTGTGATTTGTTGTGAATGTTTGCTTTGATTTGTTATGGAATAAATGGAGTGTTCATTATACTATGTAGTCAGAACTTTAAAAGCTGTTCACAGTAGCATTCTTTGGGAAGCTGCTTCTGCATAGCATTACACTGTTCCAAAAACTGAATTTTTCCTCCAGGTTACCTTTCAATTTTTTCCTTTCCTCATCTTTGCTATCCATAGGCAGTTCCCTAGGAACAACCCTTTCCTCTTTCCTCAAATCTATACCTCGCCATTTGCTACAAAACTCTTCTCCTTCACAAATTATACTTTACCTTATATCATGCCTCATACAGTTTTCATTTCTGCCCAATCCTTCTCTATTGGCTTCTACTCAACCTTATAGAACAATAACCATATTTTGAGCACATACTATGTTCTTTTTTGAGTGTCCCTTTAATCTCACTATGAGAGAGAGAGAGAGAGAGTGAGAGAGAGAGAGAGAGAGAGAGAGAGAGAGAGAGAGAGAGAGAGAATGAATTCCTGTGTGTTTGGTTGGCCCAAGACAGCGTTCCCTCTCAATGGTTCAATAATATCTCATTAAAAGTTTGAAACACAGCCAATATTCCCTGCAAATAGTATTCATTATCATATGAGACACTGATGGGCTAGATATCATCATTTGGGCCATTAAACTCAATTTGGATTCAAGTATAGGACCATTTTAAAACAATTTTATCATTTTATGCAAAAACATTAAAAATTAAAAAGAAAGAAAATTCTATACATTCAAAGAGCAAAATTCCATCAAGAAGGTCATGTTATGTGTTGATGTAACAATGTGCACCTTAGCCAGATGTATTCAATGACAATAACTCCATTTTGGAGGAATCTTCTCTTGCTTCATATTTTTAATCCCTATGTTATTATTCAAGTGTCATGACTTATGAAGATGAGAAAGTACACAGAGAGTGATATTTTTATCCAATTCCCACTTATTTTAAATCACCAGATGGCTCCAGAATTTCATGATTATTTATGGGCAAGTATCTACTTTCAAAAAAAGCAGATTAAGCATAACACAAGTGTGTGAAACATCTTTTTCTGTCAATAATTTATTAATGTCTGTTTTATTCTCTTCACAACCCCAAATGTCTGCCTTACTACTACTCAGTAGGGTAGTATATCAAGTAAATCTGTGCTTATTTCTAATACATTTCTAATAATTTCTAACTTATTACACTGATTATTTCTAGATATCTACTCAGGATTTCAGGTAACACACAGCCCATAAACAATATGGTAAAAAAAAAAAGTAGGCAAATTCGTAGAATTAAAGCTAAAGAGAACATCACAAGCCAGCTATCCTCAGGTCCAGAAAGAATAGTGATTTTCCCATGGTCACAGATTATGTGGCTAAGATATGCGATTTAAATCCAGGCATTTGCCCTCTGAATCCAGCATTCCTTCCTCTATTACATATTGTATATCATAGAGTTTATCTTCCAATAAATTGAAATTTCAACATAAGTCAATATTATGGCATGGCAGAAAAAAGAAAAAGAATTCAGAGAAATTAGACTGCACTAATTGAAAACAGCTTCCAGAAAGCACAAAATTAAAGTCTTTTTCTATTCTACCTTGGATAGAATACATTTGGACTATTACATTTTTACTATATTCTGAGTACCGTTTTAAAAAGGAAAGTAGCCAACAAGCACATTCAGAAGAGAGTGATTAGGATGAATGAGTGTAAGGATAAATGAAAAAGTATTAATTAAATGGTTACTATGTGTCAAGCACCTTGTTAAGCACTAGGAATACAATTAATAATAGCTGAGGAAAGAAGGAAAATGAGAAGGGAAGGAGAAAGGTGATGCCTAAATCAAAATGGGCATGGGCCAAACAGAAGAGCATGGAATGATTGGACACAAGCCAGGTGGGTTCTGTCATAGCAGTTACAACTTATTGATCAGAGAGCAGGATTTATATAATGAATGTAAAACAATTATCTCCTAGGTTCCCATGAGATAATGCTCAACGTCCTTATTCATTTATATACATCTGTATGTATTAAGGTCCTTGTTCCCTTGCATGCATCCATGTCTGGGTCACTGCTCAGTTATCACATCCTAAACTCCTGCAAGTCAGGAAGAGATGGTGAGGCAATCTTAAGATATCATAGAGCCTTCACAGGGAGCTGGCTTAGGAGAAATCCTGGACCAGATTCTTCCCATGTATTGACCAAGTCAGGACTTGCCCTCCACCACCACCCCCCTTTCTGAACCAGTAACTTGAGAATAAAACTTGGTTCCCAAAGCCAGGAAAGAGTGGATGAGCATGTGAACCCCCATAGGTGCAACAAGGCACGATATCATCAGCAAGCATGCAAGTGGAACAAAGTAAAGCAATAGAGAGTTAAGATTATTAAATGGATTAATCTGATTTATCCAATGAAATATCTTATCGGCTATATCTTCAGGATCAATTCCTGAAATATGACTTTGTGTAATTTGTTAAGTTATATAGGATAATTGATTTATATCCAGGTGACATTATGACTATGCAAAGCACCATTAAGTCTATTCCTAATTTGATTTCAAGTACCATTAGAAATTTCATTATTCCAAATATATGGGGTTACACAAACATAAGTATAACAACAGTCACATTGCAATTTTGCATTTTACTATCATTATATCTTGTTAACTTTTTTTTTTTGCTTTTTTGGAGGAGGAGAAGGTAGGATAATTGCAGTTACGTGACTTGTCCAAGGTCACATGGCTAATTTTTGTATTTTTTGTGTTAATTGTCTGAGGTTGAATTGGAACTCAGGTCATGCTGACTCCAGGGTCAGTGCTCTATTCACTGTGTCACCTAGCTGCCCCACATACTGTTAACTTCTAGTAATACATTATGTGAGATTACAATTTCTACAAGTACATTCCAATATAAATCCTGACCTTTAAAAGTTATGTTCATACATTTAAGTTGATAATGGTTACAAAGGCTGTGACATCAGTCTGGTCACTGCAGGAAGGCAGACACAAAGAAATAATACAATAATCAATGTAGGTAAATATGTAAAATCATAGACTTCATATTAAAAGGAAATAACTTCAACAACGTTAATGATATTTTGCTGGCAATGTTCTTGGATCAATTCCAGAGCAATGACAATTTTGGATGTTTTCTGATATACTTTTTAATATTTGAATCATATCAAACACCAAGAAGTTAAGATACATATTTTGTCCCAAAAAACATTAGAATCAAAGCTAATATATAGTAAAAGAGTTACACAAATATATGTATATTTACAATCACCTCTAAATAACAATTGAGTTTTTTAAGGCCTTTAACTCATCACCTAAATACAATACTCATTGTTCTAATAAATTGATTTTATACTAAAGGTCCTTATCTATATTCTGTTATGTTGTAAAGGCTGCAGAAACATTGTTTATAATTCATTACCATATTGTGCATTTTTTTTGGATTTTTCTAATTAAAGAAATTGTAGACACAATGGTTGACATGATCAATAATAGTAGAATAATAGTAGGGCAGTGAGTCTAGTAACAAGAAGTCTAGCAAGAAGTCTGACAAACTTTTCTCCCCTTCTTTTTAAGAAATCAGAAATTTTTATGTAATGGAGTTAAAATTAGTTGGAAAAAGAAAATGAAGATTGTTCAACAATTACTACAATGAATTTCTACCAGTTGTGCATTGAGTAAGAGCGCAATTAATGCATATAATATTCCATACAAAGGAGTAACTCATAGATAGATGTATCCATAATTACATGATTTTTAAAGCCAAGTTAACATTATTTGCCAATTCAGTCACAAATTGAGCAGTTGGTATTTCACTTAGTGAATAAATAGAAGACACAGTTGTTGCTATTAAGAGTGAGGCTATGCAATTAGCCCATGATTAGAAGTTCTTTTTGTAGCTAGAGAATCAGGTATTATTAAAAGTACAGGTTCCCCTGAAGTCTGAAACCAAAAGAGGATGGTTCTACAAGCAGGTTATATCAAATCAAATATAGTATTGACTTGTGTCATCTGTAAATGATTCACATTAGTAGAAGTAAAGAAGGCCTGAAGTGGTCAAATACATGTAGTTATAGGTTATATATGAAACAACTGACATAATAGGGGTATACTAGGGAACAAGTTAAATCTAGATGTAACCAATTCAGTTTGTATTGAAATCAGAGTGATCATAGCAAGAAACACAAATCCTGGGGTAACAGGTTTCAGTTCTTTGGCTTGATATAATAAATGTTTGATCTGCCCCCATGTGGACACAGATTTTTGTGTAGTGGTTGCATTAGGAGACTTTTCCTTCTTTATTCCTGTGTTCTGTCTCCATGATTTCTTCTCTGCTGCCAGAGCTGTTTCATTATCTCGGTGAGTTCAAGTACATGCCCTGACATTTTTTTCGGGCACTCGCAGTGGTCATTCCATGGCTTCTGGAAAACTTAAATATAGCTTTCCTCCCTCCCTTCCCCTCTCCCACCCCCCCGCCCCATTAGTTAAGTGGCAGGCCTTTCCCATATTTGTGTTTGGATTACCTTCATTTGGGAAGTATGCACATTTTCACAATGAATTAGAGTCAGTGTATACCCATTTTTAGTGATGAATGAGAAAAAGTTTTGGGTGGGTGTATAAAGCAGTAGCTAATTGCCTTTATGGTGTATTAGACCAAGTCCCTTTTTATTTTGTAAATATATATAATGTCTTTATTCTATTTGTCAAGATTATAAGGCTTATGCCTGTAATTAATATCATTTGAAAGTGATCACACAAAGGGTGCAATAATTTGCTAGTGTAGGTGGGGACATTATCAGTTTTCAATTGTTTTAGAATACCCATTGAAGCAAAAAAACTGTAACATATAGTTAATTATATTTTTTACTGCTTCACCTGTGTAAAGGGAAGCTGGAAGAGTAATATATGTAAGACATTGAGGGCAGTTTTTAATAACCTAGTTCCCTAATAACATGGAATTGTTTACATAGAATATGTGCATTTTGCTGAAAATAAAAGTGAGATAACATAGCTCTATGAATATTTGGGGAGAAAAAAAGTTGGAAAAACTGGAACTTTTTAATCAATAGATGTATTATTTTTATAAAGAGGTCCAACAAGTGAGGAATGAATTGTAATATGGGTTAAATAGATTGTGACATCTATCTTATGAGAGTTTGTAATGTTATAAAAAAAAACTTAAAAGGAACTCTATACTGTGTATGTTTAAGTTTAGCAATATTAATATGTGGGCACATGTACACTGAATATTTGCTATCTGACACAATATTAAGGGGAAAAGAAAAAAATCATTTAACAATAATATCATAACAGAAAACTGTGTCTAGTGGGCAGGAGCAAAGTGAATATAAATAGTTTCATAATTATTAGAATCAAGACAGTAGATTGCATTTCCAGGAAGTTGATAGAAAGAAGAAGTTTCTGACTAGAACCTTACAACTGAATAGTAGACATACATCCTTGTTTCACAAGGTTTGTTCATCCTCTGATTATATTCATTTTGGAAGAAAGAGATACTTAAGAAATTGAATATTTTACCTATAATAAGTTCAGACACTACTTAACTCTTTCTTAGGCCATGGAATGAGTATACAATGAAATCAAAACAGCAAAATCTGTCCTACTTTACTTTAACTTAGCTGTAAATTGTCTTTGAAATGAAAGTTTTAGTAGGCCTCCTAAAAATCACACTAGGGATTGAAAAGAAATTTTACAAGTATGTTCCCTTTATTCAAAAGAATTTTACGATTCATAAATGATCTCTAAACTTTTATGAGGAAAATTAATTGAAAAAGTTTTAAATTGACAGCTCTGTTTTTTACCTAAAAGCAAAAGCAAATCTTTTAAGATTGAGATTCATTTAATCCAAATTGGTGTAAAATGTCCTTAAGTAACATAAATTCTCAAGGTATGTATTAACAAACTATTGCAGTATTCTTTTTTTAGTCAAAAATTTTTAGTCAAAAAATGCATAGTAATTGACCAATTACATGTTAATTTTATTCCCATGGAGCTGTAATAAACAATAAAGATTTACTAGGTTTCTCCTACATAAAGTATTTCATTTAATATTTTTCTTTCTCAAATGTTAACATGTCCTGGTATAAAAGCCAATTGTTAGTAATCTTTTTAATGTTTTGTAACTTTCTTAGCAAGTTACATCCATTATTTAGGAACTACATAATTAAAACAAGCTCCTTTCTCAGGCTGAATGACCTTGCCTCTAGAGATAGTTTCCTTAGCAGTTTAAAAAAATAAGAATAACTGAAGATAGACATTAGGGAGGCACTGGTGGTGATGTCCCTGCTTTACATGCAGGAGGAATGGTCTGAATGGGCAGAATTAATCTGAATAAAGTTTTCACTCAGTCTCCTCCTTTCCATATACAGTAATCAATCAACAATTTTAGGTTTTAGCATTAAAACAGTAAAGTAACTTAGTTAATAATTTCCACAAGTGATAGCCAATTTTTGTTAGCTGTAACCTCCTTTTTAACTAGAGTCAAAGGTGTAAAAACCTGGTTTTCTATATGGCATATATAAACATTATAAGATATAAGTGACATAACTGTTTTTACACAAAATTTTCCTCTATCTTTTAGTTTTAACAAAATTCAAATTAAAAATTTGCTTTATTTAGCACTATTTCTGTCTTACAATGATCTCTCAATTTTTGCTATATAATAGAATTTTACTACAATTAAAAAGACCACAACAACACAACAACATCATGACATTAATTTTATTTCCAAATCACCACTTGCAAAAACTATTAATAAAAAAATTGGGCTTGTTAGGTGCAGAATTTTTTCTCCTCTCCTCTTGGCTGCAGAGCCTGATTGTGGATTTCGGGATTTGAATGGAGAGATTCTTCTGATTGTGTAAAAAATGTGTGGGCTTCAGGGTGCTTCAGGGCTATTGCTAGTAGGGTCCTTGAGAAATTTATTATGTTTTCTCCCTTTAGTCAGATTGGGAGGGTAACTTAAATTCCCTGTTATTCTTTAGCATTCTCAATTTTAATCTGATCTAGGGTGAGAGACTTTAATCAATTTTTGTAAAATGTTTTCAGCTGATTAAACTTTTACTTCATTAAACTATATTTATGTGTCCACTCCTTAAAAACTTATTTGAAAATGAAAGCTTTGAATCCTCCAGTAAAACTGAGTTTGGAATGGTGCTTTCTCCCTTCTCTACCATACTAGAGAACCCCAAAAACCTAACGTTTTTTATCAGATCTTAGAAATATCCCAATTTGCCTAAATGCCAAATAGTATAATAAAATCTGACTTATCTTAGCATCAAATTAGGAGTGACACTTTTTTTACTTTTCACAATTCCAGAAGTAACCAGAATGAGTTCAATTGAGTTTCAGGGGTATTCTGATACAAAAAATTTTTCTCTAATAAGTGAGGAAGGAAATGGTTAAATGCTTGTTCATATGCTTCTTTGATCTGAGAGAAAAAAAAAAACTTCTCTTATTACCTTCTTCTCACTCAACTTGGCCAGAGTAGAGATGGGAAGAAAGAGATTTTCAAACCTTTAAAAGTCTTAAAACTTCTGTTCACACTTTTTAATACAAATAGTTTATGCCTGATACTTCTTTCCATACTCTATGATTTGCTATTACCACCATATAATCTATAAAATGAAAATACCTTTTCCCTCTCGTTCTCCCTTATCTCCCACCAGCCATTTGTGATTCTGGTGGGCAAGAAGACAGGGGGGAATGAAAGAGATAACAATATTTCAAGGAAACTCCAGCAGTTCAGCTGCATAGTAAACCTTACAGGTTATCAGTTATTCAATAAACACTCATTTCACACAGAGACACATAAACAAAACAGATAGAAAATGATAGGAAGAGTACACTCAGAAATTGTTAAAGATTATTTGCAGAAATCAGACATTTTGCTTGGTCCTCCAGAATGATAACATAGGCCAGGTAAAACTAACTTGATCATTTTCTTTTTATCTATTTCCAACAAAGACATCTGTATCACAGCAACTGGTTTGAGCCCATCCCTAGCACTTTCACTTCTGATGTTAAACATATCATTAATATATTCCATAGAAAAAAAGGCAGAAATGGGGAAATGCTGGAGTCCCTCCTCCATAAGCCTCTTGCCCCTTTGTCTCTCTGCTGTATCCCCTGTTACCAAATCTACCATCCCCTTCTGCTCTACACATTTCCAGAATTCTTGTAACTGACTGCTAGTGATAAGTAATCCTCCTTCATTTACTATTCTTTCTAAAAGGCTTAGATAACATTTTCATCTCTACTTTCACTTTGTATCTGTCCCATATTCTCCTGAAACCTTTTTTTTTCCCAAGACCAGGCTCATTTTTGCTTGTTTGTATTTTTACTCATCCCTATCACATACTCACTTTAGCCTGCTGAGTTATCCTCTATTAGTTTTTAACTTAAGAGAAAATCCAACTTTCAGCTCCTACCTTTAGTTATGTTCTCTGGAGTTTCAGGAGGCCACTCCTCTATCTGGTGCTTTTTCTCAAGTCCCTGTTCATGGCGCCACTGATGCCAATTCAGAATGGGCACGGGCCAGCTGAAGAGTGTGGAATGATTGGACACAAGCCAGGCAGGTTCTGTCATAGAAGTTCCAATTTATTGATCAGAGAGCAGGGTTTATATAATGAATGTATAGCAATTATCTCTTATGTTCCCATGAGAGAATGTAATGTCCTTGTTCATTTCCATACATCTATATGTATTAAAGTCCTTGTTTCCTTGCATGCATCTATGTCTGGGTCATTGTTCAGTTATCGTGTCCTAAACTCCTGCAAGCTAGGAAGAGATGGTGAGCCAATCTTAAAACATAATATAGTCTTCACAGTGAGCTGGCATGAGAGAAATACTGGACCAGACTCTTCCCATGTATGGATTGAGTCAGGATTGGCCTTTGACAGAAAGAGAAAGATATATCCAATTGGATACTGAATTCCAGAGAATAGCAAGGAGATAAGTAGGTTTTCTTAAATGAACAATGCAAAATAAGAAGAAAATAATGAAATGGGAAAGATAGATCTCTTTAAAAAAATTTAGAGTTACCAAAAGAACATTTCATGAAAAAATGGGTGTGATAAAAGACAAAACATGGCAGGGACTTAAAAGTAGAAGATATTAAGTGGAAAGACTATACAGAAGATATGTAGTATTTCTTCATTTCATTGCCTTTGAAATGTGACACATTATCACTTTGAATCTGCATTGAAGTTCCATAATATAGACTTATGAGATCTAGAGTTTTATAGGTATTTTTCTGGGTTGCATTCTTATAAGGACAAGCCACCAGAACTCCTGAATAATTGACAACACAAGTACATACAAATTTCCATCCTTTTTCTTGGGGTAGGGCACCATTATAATCTATTTGCCAGATTTGGGCTGGAACTTTTCCCCTTGCTATCTCCCAAGTTACTACCTGAGGAACAGTTCGCTGCTTTTTCATTTGACATATATGACATTCCTCTGCTATCTGTTTTAACAATAAATGAGAGATACTAATACCTCAATCTTGTGCCCACCAGTGTGTGGCCTGGACTCCTAAATGGCCTGTTGTTTGGTGGACTCTTTTTGCTAGTACTGTATCATCAGTTGTTGTCAAAGTAGCGACAATACGTTCAGTAGCAATCTTTGCTAGCTGATTAGCATGAGCGCCGTACTAATGCTCTGGTGTGGTGAGGGCCATGTGAGCATCTACATGAAAAACTGACAAATGATTAACCAAAGACATATTCCAGATATCTTCCCATAATTCTTTGAGCCAGACTTGTTTACTATGAATTTCCCAATTTTGATTTTTCAACATGATCATCCATGTAGCCAACCCATTAACTATTGCCCATGAATCAGTGAATATATGACACTGTCCTCCTTGTTCTGTTTTGATGGCTTGATGTGCTGCCATAAGTTCAGTATATTGACTACTTTCACCTATCCCAGTACTTTTCAAAGTCCTTCTAGTACATGGATTATAGGCTACTGCTTTCCAATGTATTTTTTGGCCCAAATATTTTGCTGTCTCTTTAGTAAACCATGCGTGTTTCTTCTCTTTTTCAGTGAGTCCATCATATCTCTCATTCCATCTTACTAAGGACTATACCAATTGCTGCCTTGGTCATGGGATGTATCATGTCCCTCAGTATCTAACAAGGCCCTGGTTACAGTATTTGATCCATTATGCCAATATATGGTCAGATCAATATGGGGTCTGCAATCCTGTCTGTATATTTCTTTAATTTGAGCTGGGGCTTGGCCAATTTCCTATTCTCCCTAAATGTGTGATGAACTTGGATACAACGGTTCAGGAACATCTGTAGCGGCAGCCTTTACTTATTTATTCTGTCTGAGATTAAGTCCGTTACCACAGTACATTTTATATAGTTCATTAGTTAGAATACCATAAATTTTTCTAAAATCAACCCCTATTCTCAATTAAGCATCAAACAATTCTTTTCTTGGCAATCTATTGTGAATTTGAATCCTCTGGTCATTTACTTTTCTCTCATGAAGAAACATCTTTTTTCCATTCTCCTAAGTCACTTAGCTGTGAAATCTTATGCAGTACCTCTGACAGAGGGTGTCCTATTTCACCAATTAATAGAGTCAGAAGTAGATGTTTATAAGCAGGAGGAGCTGTCTTCACCATGATATTTCTATGAGGAACAGCTAAGGAGATTTAATGCTACATATCTGCATCTCCAACCATGATAGCAGTTTTCATTACTTCTTCTTTCAACTTTTTCACGCAGTTTCCAAGTACCAGGTCTGTCTCTACTGGGCCACACAGAATGAGCCAGCCACATTTTATTGCATCATCAGCAGGTAAAACTAACAGATTGGTCATGTTGTTATCTCCTGCCAAATGATAATATCTAAAAGCTTTCTGGATGAAAGGATTCAGGTAAATACTTATAAATTTCAAGCAGTCTACTCTTTCTCTATAACAGTAGCTCTTTTGTCACTGATTCTTACCATCCAAGCCACTAAGGGTTCTCCCATCTTTTAGGTGAACCTGTTTAAAATATCAGTAATCTCCTGTTCAGTGAAATTCTCAAGTATCTTCTTAAACACTGCTTGCCCTCCCCGATTTCCTGCCTTCTTCTCAGTATGGGGCAAGCTTCTGCCCCTGTAAAAGTTTCACTGTGAAACAATGTAACATCCAGTAACATTGTATCACCCTTCTGTACAACGCATGGACTTTGAGGGAGTCATTGTCATAGAAACTAGGCTCACACTCTACCACAGCTGCATGTACTTTCCTCCTGCTATTTTTTTCTTTTTCTAAGCCAAATTTACAACAGCCCTCTCCACTTGCAGATACTCTCTAGTACTCTCCTTCCACCTGAGACTCCAGGTTGCTCTTCTAAAGGAGGTCTTGAATGTTCGCACTTAGCCAACTCTTCTAACAGCTTCTCTCTGCTTTTACACATAATACGGTACTCTGTGAGCAAAACCCAGCTTTTTCTGCTCACTGACTCCAGCTGTCTCTGAGGTTTTATTGGTATTCTTTGCAAATATGTTTCTAAATCTCTAGGTTCTCCCTGCTGCAGCCTCTGTTCCCAGTTTTCACAGATCCCTGTACTTTTAGACCACTCTCTTGCTAGGGAGGCCTAAGGCAAATCCTTCCATACTAGGATAGCTGTTTCTTTTTTTTTTTTT
>CM053584.1:69558710-69584064 GCA_028627135.1 Pseudochirops cupreus | reverse complement strand
ATTGATCTTAGTATATGCAACTTTCTCTTGGTTCTGTTCATTTTATTCTTCCTTATTTTGTGCAAGTCTCTTCATGTTTTTCTAAGATTATTGAGCTCATTATTGAGCTCATATCTTATAGCACAGTAGTATTCCATCACAGTCATATACTACAACTTATTTAGTCATTCCCCAACTGATGGATGTCCCCACAATTTCCAGTTCTTTGCCATCACAAAGGGAGCTGCTAAATATTTTAGAACATATACATTCTTTTCCCTTTCCCCTAATCATCTTTGGAAACAGACCTAGTAGTGGTATTGCTGGGTCAAAAGTTATAGGTAATTTAACAATTCTTTGGGCACCATTCCAGATTTCTCTAAATATGCATAGAATGATTTTACATTTACATGCATATTTGTGTCAAATGGTAGCCATCTTTATGGTGGAGGCAGAGACAAGGAAAATGAAAGTTAAATGATAATTTTACTGTGTATTTTAAAGGAATAGCAAGTTGTACAAAATTTATTTGCCATTTCATGTACAACCATCTTTGTTCCACTATGTTGTGGAAATGTTTGTTTCATTTATTAGTTCAGAATAAAATAAATTAAAATCATGGGTCTAAATGAGTTTTTAGCTTTTGAGAAAATTTTATTCAATTGTAGGAACTATGAGAAAATGTTACTGCATTGTTTGATCCTATTCCTCTGTGGCTGAGAAACTAGATCACCTCTATCTGCTGCTTAGAGACCCTTAACTAAGGACCTATGTTATACTGACCAGAAACCTGGTCTGATCCAAAGACTGATACAAAGAGTTTTCTCACAGTTATCCATCTCAAACAAACCATATGTCTTATTTGAAAACTGGCCCCATACTAGTCAGTCATTTATTGTTTCCATGTTGCTTTGTTTGAATATAGACACTTGGGGGGAGGAGACAACTTTTTTCTGATTTCAAGGAATTCCACTTTTTCATTCTCCCGCTTGCAACTTGGGAAGTCTCCACTCTTTCCTCCATTTGGAAATCAGATTACTTGATTTTGTATACTGTTACTTATTTTCTTTTAATTGATTGGTTTTGTTTGATTGATTATGTGTGATGCATAAGAGCAAGGAGATATCTTTTTTGGCATTCAGGGTCCAGTGCCAAAGCTGAGGAGGTGATTTGTTATGCAATTGGTATGTATGTATTGCTTAACAAATCAAAATGATTGGAAGCTCAAACCTTTGTTTTCTTAGTAATTTCATATTTCATCATTAATATATATCAATAATAAGAAGGAACATAGGACTGAAAAGAAAAAATGAAACTTTGACTTTTGAAAATCTAGGCTACGAGAAGCAACATTTTTCTTTTTAGATAGACATAAAATTGAGTTTCTGGGAAGTTTTTGTTTGCCCACTCTCAATAACTAGTAAGTGTCCCAGGAATCATATGAGGCCAGATCTTTCATAACTTTGGGCCCATTCTCTTTCCCCAACACCATACTGTCTCTTACTAAGCTGTCTGTGAACAAAACCAAATTAAAATAACTAGTATATAGAATTGTTGATGGTGATGGTGATGGTGTGTGTGTTTGCGTGTGTGTGTACGTGTGATAGTTAAAGAAGAAGAAAGGGAATCATGTGAATTCTCTGATTCTCATTAATTTATCTGGAGAAATCTATAAGTGAATACTGAATAACTGGAAATGGTTGCCCTTGGAATTAAATATTTGACTGTGGGTACTCTTTTGTAGGTCCATAAAACATCACTGAGTGAATGACTAGTCTGAAATATTAAATAGTTTCTTAGTGGTTCAAAATACTTCCACAGGGATTAACTCTTGAGAGGTAACATCATTAACGACAGGTTCTAGTCTAAAATGATGTAAAAAAATTTCTAACAGAAGAGAATAATATAGTCATTTACTGCATTGATCATTGCTGAACAGCTGGAAAAATCTCATTCACACATAAAACATGAATATCATCTAAATAGAAACATTCATGGGATGAATGAAAAAATGTCATTAAATGATATACAGAATTAAAAATGCTTCTCATACATAAAAATGGAATTTGTGAGTTTTAATAGAATGGTTGATGTAACTAAGAGAATTATAGAATTCTTAGAGAATTATCCATTATTTCAATTAGAGGAGAATCTAATCCAATATCTTAAATTTATAAATGAGCAATCTGAGACTAAAGAATTTAAATAACTTAATACAAAAGTAAAATATCTAGTTTGTTAGACATAGACTTATAAAATGTTGGAGACGTTCTAATTTTAAAATCTTTAAACTATCCACTAAAGCCATAGAATGGAGAATTATTTTAATCATTCCTGTTTTTGCATCTATGAAAAGCTAGAATGCCCTCCCTCTTCACCCCCTTCAAAACAGAATTCTAATGCCAGATTTTATATGAGGAAAGATTTTTCTAATCTTTCCAAATGTTAATGTTCTCTCTCTGATCTAAAAATCACTTTGTATTGACCCTACATAGATTTTGCATATGATTAACTTTATATCTATTCCCTACTCCCCAGTAGAAATAAACTCCTTGAGGTCAAGAACTGTTTCACTTTTGTCATCATATTCCTCATGCTTAGCTTGGTATCAATAGATGATAGATAAATATTAGACAGACATGCCAATAGAGCTAGAAATAGTGGAATAGAGATAGATAAAGCATAGTCATAGGAATAAGTAATATTAACAGAAATAAAATAGTCCCTACTGTGAAGAAATTTCTGCTACAGAGAAAAAACATATACATAGCTGTGCGTATGCAAAAGATTTACGGGGTAAATAGAAAGTAACTTTGAGAGAACTACAAATTGGAGAAATTGGGGGAAAAACTGCCTCATGTAAAGGGACATATACTAATTGTATTTTGAAGGGAACTAGGGAGTCTGTTAAGTTGAGGTAAAGAGTTAGGACATTACAATCTATACAAAAGCCTGGGAGTAGGAGTAATTTTATAATTTATTATTAAGTTAAAATTGTTTTTCTTAATATAAGAGGCAGCAAATGGTTCAGGGAGATAGTTGTGTGATTCTAGGCATATCAGTTAACATCTGATTGCTCAATTGTCCCAACTGTGAAATGAAGATAACAATAGCTATAAATCTCTTTGCACTTCTAGCCATCCTCTCCTCAGCTGTCAAATTGATCTTTTAAAAATCCAGCCCTGGCCTGACCACATTTCTCTTCCACCTTATTTAATCAGTAATAATTCCAGTGTAGACCTATTACCTCATGCATCAAATACAAAATCTTCTGTTTGGCAATCTAAGTTCTTTGTAATCTAGCCCCCTCCTGCTTTTCCAATGTTCTTAAACCTTATTTATTCCACACCACCTACTTCAATAATACTGACTTCTTTGTTATTCTTTTCAAAATACTCTCTATCTCCTGACTCTAGGGATTTTAATTTGTTGTCATCAGTGACTGAAATTTGCTTTTTATTCATTTCTACCTTCTAATTTCCTTCAAATCCCAGCTAAAATATCAACTTCTACATGAACTTTTTAATACCCCCTGCTAAATATTAGAGTCTTCTCTATGTTGAATATCACTAAGTTATCTTACATATGTCTTATTTGTACATATTTGTTTTCATGTTGTCTCTCCCATTAGACTGTGTATTACTTAAAATCTGAGACTATATTTTTCTATTCTTTGTGTTCCAGTTGCTTAGCCTAGTGATTTGTACTGAGGTACCATATTAGAAAAGAGCAAATGTTTAAATATTGAGAAAAAAAAATAGTAAAAATTACAAACTTTTGGTCAGTATAATTTGCTATGATGACAAGGAAACTTCCAGGATGGATCATTAAAGCAATGATTAGAAAATATCTAGAAATGTAAGTCATGATTACATTACAACTTGCCCAGTTTCATCAAAAATGGATCATACCAAACTAACATTTTCTTGATAGGATTTTAAAAATTGAATATATGAGGAGAATCATATCTATAAAATTTACCTAGATTTTAGAAATCAAATTGATAAAGTCTCTAGTCTCTGATTTTATTTTTGTGGGAGAAGATAAAGGAATATGAATTATGCAAAATTTAATTATAGCGATTTTGAAATTGTGGATTGTTGAATTCAAGGAATAATTTCTGAGGGTCCAATGTTCATGTGGGAGGATGATTCCAGTGCATTACCATAGAAATCTATGCCTGTATCTATGTTCTGGAATGTCTCTTGTCTATCAATAACTAGTATTAAATTTATGGATAAGCCAAAGCTAGAATGGAAAACTAAATGCTGGATGATAGAGTCAAAGTCCAAAAATATTTTGACAAAATAGATAATTTGGCTGAATCAAATAAGATGAAGCTCAATAGGAATTTATCAAAAATCTTACACTTAGGTACATAAATCAGTTTTACAGGCATGAGGTAGGAGACATATAGGTAGGTAGCAAATGTTCTGGGAAAAAAATGTTCTCAGGGTTTTATTAGACTACATTCGAATATGAGTCAGCAACATAATGTAATAGCCAAAACACTCAATGTTTATTTGGGTTGCTTTAAGAGATATATAAGTTCCCTGAATGGGAAGGTGATAGTCCAACAATGTTTTCCCCTCATCTCTGGAGTATTTAGTCTTGGTTTGAAAAGGTTTGAGAAGGATATTTATAAACTGATACAGTTCAAGGGGAAGTAAATCAGAATGGTGAAAGGCCTTGTCATATGAGAATCACTTAAAGGAATGTGAAATATTTAATCTAAAAAAGAGAAAATTCATGATAGCTGTTGATTTTCTCTTCAAGAATTTGAAGGGCTGTCATGTGGAGGAAGGATTACAAGTATACTGTTTGCTTGGTATGGAAGAAACAGAAGTAATAAGAAAAAAGTTGCAAAGAGGAAAAGTTAGAGTTTGTGACAGGAAAAAATGTAACGATAAGAACTGTCTAAAAAACTTAGTTCACTAGCTCAGAAAGTAGTGGATTCACCATCTTTGGAGGTTTCGAGAAAGAAGTTAGATACACTTGTAAATTAGGCTTTTGAGACTTTCAGTTATGAGTTGTCTTAGATTGCTATTGAAGTCCCTGATTGTTCTCACATTCTATTATTCAATGCTATCTAATAGTGGAAGAACATTTATTTTAAAGCAAACATTTCTTCATGTGCCTAAATGGATTCATATCATTAAGACTTAAGTTAGTTATTGTCAGGCCCACTACTGTCACACCATTGTTGCGATATTGCTATAGGATTATTTTTTGGATTATAAGGTCATTGAAAGTTATTTTCCTCTCAAACTAAGGTATATTCTTCAGACTTAAATACATAAAATATTATTTTACCCTCCTGTATTGCTCGAATTTCTATTGTCTCTCTTCAATATTAACTCCAAGTGTGTAATGTCAATGGACATGAATAGGTTTCAAATTAACTTCACAAACTATCAGCTCTCAAAGATTTACCAAAGCAAAAACCTCATTGCTAAAATCTGAGAGGACAAAGACTGTCCATGTTTAGCATATGATGCCTAAGAAAGTGTAAATGCAGAATAGCAAATATATGTAATTGCATCTTGCAGCTGCATTCTACAGCTGTGTGGCCCAATGTCCTTCTTTAGGATGTAACAGCCAACAACACATTTGATACAAATTGCCTAAAATGCTTTACAGCAGTGCCAAGTGGATATTAAAGAAAATGAGAAGTGCCAATTGGCTAGAAAAAAGCCTACTATTTAGAAATGATGGCAAGGTCCATTCAAAAAATTCTCCTCTATCTCTTGAGGACATACCATCATATGTATATGTACACTCACACATACAAATGAAAACATGGTCAGAAAGATCTATATCTATGTCTACTACTATATCTAGTCATCTTTGGAAAAGTAAAATTATATGGTCTTGAAGTAATTTTTAAATGTATAGGAATAATCAAAAATAGATTAGAAAATATTACCCAATGACTATAGTACATCTTCCATGATAACAACTTAGGAGCAGAGAATGTAGGGTTTAAAGGTGCCCTAGATATTGTCATTTTACACATAAGGAAAGAGAAGAATGGAGAGGTTTTACAATTTGCCAAATAAGTATATAGCAGAGTTGGAATTTGAGTTTTAGACCTTAGACTCCAAATTCAGTAGTTTTTCCAGTAAACTACTTCACATGTGTTGAAATGTCTTTTCCCTCTTTAATTTTAAAAATAAAATTCATTTCATAACGAATTATACTCACAAAAATGACTTGGAACAACAAAAACTTTTTAAAGAGAGATTTAGTCTTTTTATCCTTCTATAATAAGTAAAGAAAACTGAAAACTCATTGAGAATAGAGGCTACATTCTGAGATGATAAATCAAAGTTAATTACAAGAGAATGATATAGAATTGCCTTTTTTGATATTTTTATCAAAATATATTATAGAAAGATTCTGAAAATTGCTAAATCAAAGGATATATAGGCTATCATTAATATTCCCCAAAGTTTTTCCAAAACTGTTAAAAGTTTTCTTTTTCAATAAAATGTCTTTTATAATTCAACAAATTTGAAGAAGAATCTGCACTGTCTTCATCATTCAAACTCTTTATAATTATAAAGGAAAAAAAGAAGTTAAAATAAACTATGGGACTACCCATCTATAGTCCAATGAATTTCTTGTACTATGCTTTCTGTTAAATAATATAAGTTACTAAGCTGTCAAGATAATTTTGAAATGTTTCACATTAATGGCAGATTTACACTTTGAAAGTTGCCTAATGCCATTCTCTTAGGGGACTTTTCATGAGACTGTGAAACTAACATTATTTCAGATATGGTGGCCTTCAAATTAGTGGATGGATGCATTATTGTTTTTTTTCATGTTCTCTGTTACATTTAACAGGGGTACACTTGCTCTGATTTTCCTTCTGTCAATTCAAATGAGAATCAACTTTCTTTTTACTTGTATTCTTACATGTTGCAATCTTCCTCCAAAATATCTCACAATAGTCTGAAATCCAAATCAGAAATATGAAGGCATATTAAAAGTAAATTTGGTGATAAGTAGTCAATAGCATACTCTGTCTCTCTCTCTCTCTTTCTCTCTCTCTCTCTCTCTCTCTCTCTCTATCCTTGCTAAATTTCCTCACCTCATCCATTTCCTTTATAATTTCACACTAAAATATGAAAAAGAGGGGATATATAAGAATCTACCTTTTAATATCCCTTGGTAACCCTTCATTAAAATAAACCACCCTAAAATACCTTCAAGATGGCATGAAATTCTTGGCCTTTGCTCCATTTAAAATAGTGAAATATTAGCCAGTCACAGGTTTCAATCACTACCAGTCTGTATTACCTTGGCCACAGGAGGCTACTGGGACTTCCAGAGCTAAATGTATGTACTAGTCTGTCTCTGGTAAGCCCATGGGTTCTTACTAGCTGCAAAGAAGTTGTAGGAACTGTCTTTTTTTTTTCCCCCACCACTGTGGGGGGCGGGATGATTACTTGGTACTTAATATCAGAAGCTTCTTTTGGACTGGATAACATTGAAAATGTAAAATAGTTACTCATCTTCAAATTATCCTGAAGGCTTGCTTAGAATCATAGCTTGGCTTTTTCCATAATCTCAGAACAAATGCTCAATAGGGCATTTCAAATATATGGAACTTTTTAGGGAGTATCAAATGTCGAACACCAGCAATAATTTCCTTTTAAAAATCAATAAAATGTTTAGTTCAATGTAAAGTTTCATAAAATTCTTTGAGAATTCCTGTTCATCCTTTGTGTTTTCATTCTGCTGCTTTAATGCTGTTGAGACATGTGGACTTTTGAATACAGAAGAGTCTTTTTGGTCTCGTTCTCTTTGAGTCAACTGAGAGCTGTATTTCTACATGTCCCCAACCCAAGTATACTTACCTCTAAATACCTTGGTACCTTGCTTTTTCAACAAGAAGTTTTCTAAGGAAGAATTTCAAACTAAGAATAGCAATATTTTTATAAGTCCCAAGTCCCTAATAATTAGAGAAATGAACACTAAAGAAACTCTGAATTTGTACTCCCACACATAAGACCTGCAAAGTTGAACAAAAAAAGAAATTTAAATTGTTGATAAAGAAACTAGAAAAAAAGCATATTAGTATATTATTAATGTAATTTCAAATTGGTCTAGCCTTTCTGGAAAACAATTCGTCATTGTCCCAGTCATTATTGAACTCTGCATCATATTTGATCCAATGATAACACTATTAAATATATGACCCAAAGAGATAAGAGAAATAAAAAATAAATCCCTCATGTCCAAAAATAGGTATAGGACTTTTTATTGTGATGTCAAATAACTGGAAAATACTAGCTGCCCTCCTCAGTATCAGAGAGGCTAACTATGTTTTCTAGGGTCACATAAATAGACAATATTTGAGGCATGATTTGAACATGGTTCTCTGACTCCGAACCCAATGCTTTTCCTACTATACCACAGCTAACACTTGATAAATGCTTTTTCATTCACAGATCTCTTCAATTTGTAAAGCTACTCTCAGCCTTAGGATTCCCAGAACACACTATCAAATGGATTTCAGATTTCATCTACACAGTTACTCCCTCCAGTAATGCAGAGTGTAATTTATTCATGCCTGTATTTTCTGTGAGCCTCTTGCCCTTACCCTCCCATAAAGTAGCCACAGAAGGTTCACAGTTTACACAATATGCTAGAGGCCTGCTTTCCTATAACCATACGAAAATATCAAAGCAGTGTTTGGGTTGTCCATTAGTCAATACAGATTATGATTCTAAGACTGAGATATTTCTGGAAAGACTTGGATTGAAGCTCTCATCAACAGCCTTCAATGTATATTGTTAAGGATAAAAAGATCACTTTACAGGAGGAATTCCCATTGTACATTGGACCTTCCATTCAGGGACTTAATATGCCATTATCTTTGCACCCTATTGGTTACTATAATCTAATAGCTATGATCCATTTATTTTTATGGTCACATATTGTTTTGATGATTTATTTCTTTTGTATGGCTTCTTATAAACTTTTTTTTTTCATTCTTTGGGGATTGTGATAGCATGATACATAAGCATATAAATTCATTGGGAAAATATTCTAATACAGTGGTATCAAATTCAAAAAGAAATTAGGGCCACTAAATTTTATATAATGATCCCATGGGCTTCATATTCTCTTAGAAAATCACATACAAATATCATTTATATTTTATTTATTTATTTTATTAAATATTTTCCAATTATATTTTAAATTGGTTTGGGTTACACTTGAGAGTGTGGTTGGTCCAGTGTTTGATACCTCAGTTCTGTAGTCTCATTGATATGCATGTTCTCCAAAGTGATGTAAATCCCAATGTTTCTATATCTGCCCATCTTGTGAAACTAACATTAATATCATCCTGTATGTTTGCCATTGAAGGTCATACCATTATCTGGATTGTTTCTGTGCTATCTTTTGATAATGTGAAGATACTGATGCAGTATACAGGTTATCCACTGGTTATCCTTGAATCTTGCCTTATAACCAACCTTTTTTTTTTTTACTCACACATGCATTTTTTTTGAAAAATCCTTATAATACTTGTACTTTGTAATGCCTTTATTCTTCTTCATTGCATTTGGCTCATGCCCACCATATATCTCTCCTTTGTCCTTTGAGTGATGTTTGAGTTCAGTTTTTCGAAGACTGTAGTGTTAATGTTGAAAAAGCAATTAATTAACTCTACCTTAACTAACTTTTGTATTTATCCAACTATAGATCATTATGAACAATAGAAATGTTTCACTGAAGAAATAAATATTAACTACCTATTTTGAATAAAATACTGTACTATGCAAAGGACACCTACAAAAACAAAAAAAAAACACTACCTATGTCTAAAAATAATTGTTAGGCTTGTGGAGAAATACAAGTAATTATATTCCTATGATATAATAAAGAATTGGAAGCATGCATGAGGTGCTAAAGATATGATATTAAAAAGTAAAAAAAAAAGTCTAGATAATTGTTTTTTTATGGTGGAATAACCCAAATAAGCAGGAAGATATGTAATACTTCTGGGATGTTCTTTTTTCATTCAGATCTTTTAGCATTTTGTTAGTAGACACTTAGATGCAAGATAAAACACAGCAAGTTCTTTGAAGCTTTCATTTTCATTTTCATGAATGCTAACCCTATGATTAAATGAAAGGTTAGATATGATCTCACACACAATTCCTGGTATATGTACTCTTGGAACTTCAAATGAGAATTTTTTTCCCTTTTCTACTTCCTTTTGTCCTAAGCAGAATTTCTTTTGGTCTTGTAAGCTGAAAACAGTTTCTTATCCAATAGAAGAATATAATGAGATGTCTGTTCTTGTCTCTTGGTGAAATGTCAATGATCTCATTTTTTTCAGGACTATCTGTCTAATGAATCTTGGACTACAAGCAATCCTGTTTTTGATGACATTTTACTTTTGATCACTCTGTTTTAAATCTCCTTTGAAATCATTTGTTTTTTTTAGAAACTCAGTTAGTACAATTACTTTTTCACCTGGGCATACAGTCACTATTTTATGAATTCACTTATTTCTTTAAGGAAATATCTATTTACACAAAAGTATTCTAAACATTTAATTTTGGCAATGACATTAATTTCTGCTGTATGAAATATACATTACACTTAATCCTAAACACATTATATGTCTGTGCCAGTCTTTTGTGTATGTGTGTGCATATATATGACTATGTATGTACATAGAATTATATGAAGCTCATTTAAGTAGATCTGGAAACTATTTGATCAATCTCTTTCATTCATTTAGGGAAATATGTACACAATATAACTCAATGTTTAAAATTTTCAAATTTAATTCAATGTTGATGCTAAGCTCCTAAATATATCTAATTCTCCATTTGCCAGCGATGCGCCTTCCTCTGTGCTTGCTTGAGAGTGCCCAATGTCTAAAACTTAGTAAATAAAGGCTCTATATTGCAAGTCATTAGCATATCTTAACAAAAGTGAACAAAGAGATACTTCTCTTAAATAATTTAGACATATCCATTCTTCACCTTTGGGTTTGGTAACAATGAACCCAAAACTAACTCTCTTAGTTACAGGGAACCAAACAACTTCCCTGGAAATGATTAAAATATGACAAAGGAATTCAGAGCAAGATTCATATTATTATTTCATGACTATAACACATCTGAGGATTCAGTTTTATATTTTGCCACAATATATTCTCTGTATTTTTAAATGTGTTTCTTGTGTGCATCAATTTGTTTTGTTTTTTAGTTAACTTTTGTGTTTATTTTTAGTTTACATCATTAATTCCACAAGATTTTGAGTTACAAATTTTCTCCCCATCTTTCCCCTATCTACCACCCAATACAGCAATCACACTGAATAACCTCTTCCCCATTCTGTTCTCTCCTATATCCCTCCCCCCCATACTCCCTTTGACTTTCCGGTAGGGCAAGATGGATCTCCATACTCCACTGCATGTATATCTCATTTCCCAGTTGCATGTACATAATAACAATAATATTTTTTAAAACATTTGATTTTGAAACTTTGAATTCCATATTCTTTCCCTTCCTCCCTTGTCTCCCACCCTTACTGGGAAGATAAGCAATTCAGTATAGGTTGTACATGTGTAGTCACACAAACATTTCCACGGTGGATGTGTTGTGAAAGACTGATTTTATTTCCCTCCATCCTATCCTGCTCCACTTGTTCTATTCTCTGCTTTGTCCCTGTCCCTTTACAAAAGTGTGTGTTTCTAACTACCCTACTCCCAACCTGCCCTCCTTCCATCATCCCCCATCTCATCCCCTTCCTCTTTACTCTCCTGTAGGGCAAGATACCCAATTCAGAGTGTATGTCATTCCCTCACTAAGCCAAATTCAATGAGAGCAAGGTTGACCCATTTCCTTTTGTCTTCCTGTTCATCCTCTCCATTCTAACAGTTATACCTTGCCTCTTCTATATGATATAATTTACACCATTCTGTCACTCTCCATCTCCTCTCATTATATTCCTCTCTCACCTCTTAATTTCACCTTATAAATATCATCCCTTCCTATTTAATTGATCCTGTGCCCTCTGTCTATGTAATCCTGTACACATATATACACACACTCACATATGTATTCATACACATATATACCCTTATATAGACACATATGTATGTGTACATATACATAATACATACATACATACACTCACATATTTGTATTCCCTGCAACTATCCTCATACTGAAAAAAGTATCATTAAGTGACAATGATCATTTTTCCATGTAGGCATGTAAATAGGTCAACTTTGATAAGTTCCTTATCATTTCTTTTCTCTGTTTACCTACTCATGCTTCTCTTGCTTCTTGTATTTGGATGTCAAATTTTCTATTCAGTTCTGTTTTTTCCATCAAGAATGCTTAAAAGTCCTCCACCTCATTGAATAACCATATTTTCCCCTGAAACATTATACTCAGTTTTGCTGGGTAGGTGATTCTTGGTTTTAATCCTAGCCCCTTTGATCTCCAGAATATCATATTCTAAACCCTTAGATCCCTTAAGGTAGAACCTGCTAAATCTTGTGTTATCCTGATTGTGTTCACACAATATTTAAATTGTTTCTTCTTGGCTACTTGTAAGATTTTCTCCTTGGTCTGGGAACTATGGAACCTGGCTATAATGTTCCTCAGAGTTTTCTTTGGGGATCTTTTTTTCAAGAGGTGATCAGTGAATTCTTTCCTTTTCTATTTTGCCCTCTGGTTCTAAAATATCAGGGCAATTTTCCTTCAGAATTTCTTGAAGGATGATTTCTAAGTTCTTATTTTGATCACAGCTTTCAGGTAGTCCAGTCATTTTTAAATTACCTCTCCTGGATATATTTTCCAGATCAGTGGTTTTTCCAATTATTTCACATTGCCTTCTATTTTTTCATTTGATTGAATCTGTTTAATTGTATCTTGATTTCTCATAATGTCATTAGCTTTCTTTTGCTCCAATCTAATTCTGAAGGAATTATTCTCTTCTGTGAGCTTTTGAAATTCTTTTTTCCATTTGGCAAATTCAGCTTTTTAAGTCATTCTTCTCCTCATTGGCCTTTTGTGCCTCTTTTCTCATTTGAGTAAGTCAATTTTTTAAGGTGTTATTTTCTTCAGTCAGGTTGTTGACTCTCTTTTCATGATTTTCTTGCATCATTCTCATTTCTCTTCCCAATTTTTCCTCCACTTCTCTTACTTGATTTTCAAAATCCTTCTTGAATTCCTCCATGGCCTGTAATCAGTTTACATTTTTTCTGGGAAACTTTTGGTGCAGGAATTCTGACTGTGTTGTCTTCCTCCCATTTCAAGCTTTGATCCTTTTTGTCCCCAAAAAAGGAATCTAAATTTGGATGGCTGAGCTTGCTTTGCTTCCTTTGCTTGCTCATGTTGTCAGTCAATTACTTGTCTTTTGAGGTCTTTGCCAGAGTAGAACTCTGCTTCCAGAGTGGAGAGCTTTGTCCCAAACTGCTGGGATTTTCACAGGTTCCAGAGCTATTAGGGGGGCACCAGCTCTACAGCCCCCACCAGCTTTGACTTACTAGTCACACACCTCAGCACCACCACCTGTGACTGATCCTGATCCAGGCAGGTTAAGGCAAGATTGCTTAGTCTCTGAATGGTCTCTTGGCCCCCCTATGATCTGCAGGCCAGGAGCTCTGAAGCAGCCTTGTGAAGGCATCTCCAGACCCACTGCTTCCACTGCTTCTTGCTCTGGGGTTTGAGGCTGGACCACACTCTACCTCACCTAGATCCAGGAAAGTTCCACTGACCTTTTACTTTGTCTTTTGTTTTTCTGGGTTGATAATTCTGGGAAGGGCCACAGCTGCTGGTGATCCACTCTCCCAAATACTCCAGCTGTGGCTGGTCTGGGGCTCCCTAGGGCTAAAACCACAGGCTCAAGCAGGGTTGGGCTTGGATCCCAGCACGTGATGAACCCTTCCTGTCTGCCTCCCAGTCTACCTTCAGCAGGGTATTTGTTTCTCTCTGTCATTTTGTGGGTTCTGTAGCTCTACCATTTGTTTAGAGTCCTATTTTATGGGTATTTGAGGTGGTTACGGGGGAAGCCAAGGAGTTTTCCTTCTTCTGTGCCACCATCTTGACTCCACCCCTTTAATTTGTTTTTGTTTTTGTTTTTGTTTTTTTAGTAGCCCTTACATTCCTTTGGTTTATATTTATTTTATTTTATTTTTGGCTTACAAAGAATACTTTTAATAAAAATTAAGGGTTGCAGTCAGTCAAATGCAGTTCTAATATGGAATTTACCACTGACACCAGAGACTGACCAATCAGAAGAAGAATTTCATCAGCCATATAAAACTGAATTTAGCAAAGATAGCAAAAGAACTGTTCTGTGAAGTTGTAATGAGGCATTCCATAGTTTATCATTCAGAGATCATAAGTCACTATGAGCATAGAGTAGTTTTCTTTTCCTCTCTTAAAAAACACATTTGCTTAATTCCAACAGACTTCTCTCAACAAACATCCAAGCAAACCCCCAATGAAGTATATCCTCCCCTCAAAATAAAAAAAAACAAACACCCCTGCTCTGTTGAATGACTGAGATTGATTTGTGCATACTTATTTTCACTTGTTAATAGAACTGAAAAGGAAGTATGCTTTAACTTTGGTAAATAACAATACATTATCCATCATCTTTGAACTAAATTTTATTGATATTGTCTTTACTTGGGTTTTTCTTGTCTTTGAGTAGTAAATTAATTCTTTGACTGACATTCTTAACTCTATATCGTTTTGTATGTCTGCCCATGTTCCTCTGAATTTTTTATATTTTTAATTGATTATGATACAATAATATTCTACTATATCCATATACCATGACTTGTTCAGGCATTCCCCTATCATACTTATTTTGTTTCCAGTTTTTTATAATGTTCAAAAATTATAATTTATTTTTAAATGCATGAGTCTTTTATAACTACCATTCATTCATATCCTTGGGGTATAAAATTAGTAATGAGATCCATAGGACATAAGTAATGAACTAGTAAACTTTTTTGCTTAATTCCAAATTAATTTCCAGAATAGATTCCACTAGCCATAAATCAGCAGCCCTGTCTCCCCATACATACTCTGATACTGAATTTTATTATGTTTTACCATTTTTGGTACTTTGACAGATGTAAGCTATAGAGTGTCTCACAGTTTTAATTTTGTATTTCTCTGATTATTAGTAATGTTAAAATGGTTGTTGATAATTTGCCTTTCATTTTAAAAATTAATTTGCTTAGATTCTTTGACACTTGTGTATTAGAAAATAATTCTTAGTCTCCTATTTTCATGAAAATTCTCTCCATAATTATAGATGTTGGAATTTTATAAGACAAAAAGGCAAAGACTGGGAAATGTCCATTCAAGTGGGTGTTGGGGAAGCTGTCCAAGGGAGGTGCTACTTTGGCATAACCCAGCAGTGAAAATCAAATTAGCAGTAATATCTGCCAGTTCTTTCAGAAGCTAAAGACATAAATCTTCTAGATCTGATGGCAGACCCATTGAAGGCAGCAAGATATCATGATCTATCTTCTCACTTGTCTTTAATTTCTCAGCTTTGATCATCTTTTTTGTTCTGTCCTTTCTAGTCAAAAGATCACATTCCCTTGGCATTCATGGTTCGTCTCAGCTCCTTCTGGTTTTCAGCCTTCCTGATATAAGTTTTATAGGAATCAGTGTTCTGGGCTTGAGGCGATAACTTCAGAAGGTGGAAAAGTAATCAATCTCTCCCATTTTTTTCCCCAACATCTAGCAGGAACTATACTACTGATGCAATATCACAGACAATCGGCAAGCAGCATATCTAGAGAACAGAAGGTTATCTCCTCCCTGGGGATACTAGAGAACTTTACACTTTCTCTGCATTTCTACTTATTGATATAGAGCACATAATTGTCAGGATAAGCATGGAAATCTCAGCTCTTGATTCCTCTTCATGTTGAGCAAGTAAGTGGCTAGCCGTGTATCTCAAAGGCTAAATATTTTATATGGTTAATTTTTTGCATGTGACTTATCTCTCTTCCATGTGATCTATTAAATATTAATAACAAGTGTTCATTGATCACATCTGCTAATTATTTCATTAGCCAAGTATGCAATTCATCAAAATGGTAGCTAAGTGTTTGCTGTTTCCTTACAAATCCTGGGCATTTGCTCCCTGTTGGTCATTTTCCTTCTATTCTTTCCCATACAAAGTTTATTTTTTGACAGAAAAAAACAGAAACAAAATAAGAATTCAGTTATCGACATCTCCTCCACTTGGGCAGTGTGTCTATCCTTTCTGTGATTCTTCTTTCTCACTTCATTGAGATTTAGATGAAGAAGAAAATAAAAATTGATTTCTAGTGTTTCTTGCCAATGTCAGTCAATCCTGACCTGTGGCACTCTTCTTTCAGAATCCTACTATATTTTATAGTTAGCCTCTATTGCCTTCCATCTTCTATTTATTTCTATTTAAAAGCTGAATTTGGTTGGTGAGTTCTTTGTGCATCCACATCACTCTTCAGAAAGATCTAATTTTTCTCAACTGATTCATTTCTTTTGTGCCTTCAGAATTTCATTTTGTTGCATCCCTCTTAAGATGCCTTCCCCCAGGATCAAACATCTAGTAAGTGTCTGAGGTTGGATTTGAATTCAATCTTGCCAACACCAGGTCCAGGTTGCTAGTGTGTCATCTAGAGACTGTGTTTTCCTTGGTTTTCTAAGAGTTCCATGGCACCAGGGAAGTAGTGGTATGACTTGCCCTTGACTTTGATTTGAGTGAGGGAGGGCTGTGCAGTAACCAGTCTCACTTTCTCCTCCAGAGACATCTGGATCCAGTCCATTTCTTTGTTTTTTTAAAGAGTTTTAATTCATTCATTTTTTCTATCATAATATTTAGAGTAGTATTTTTCTTCCATTTCATTCTTTTGTATCAATTTTTATCTCCTTCTTAGATCACACTTTGACTTTCCAATTAGTTTTACTTAAACTAATTTAATTTCTAACTCCTCCCATTGATTCCCTTCTTTACCTTACAATAAATTATGTTATGTTTCATCTCTTTCTTATTTATTTCCTCTTCCAGGCTGTTCTTAAATGTAATTCCAGCAGATGGCTTTTATGCTTATTGGGAGTGGGGGATGTGGGAGTGAATAATCATTTATATTGCACCAACTTTAGTAATGGAAACAAATAGTATGAACTTGACCAGACTTCAAACCAAAATGGGAGATAGAAGAGCCTTGTGTGTTCTGGTCCTTGAGGTCACGAGGACTTGGACACGACTAAATGACTGAACAACAACAATAGTGCCTACCATGTCAGTGTGTGCTAAGTACTTTACTCTCACCATAGATCCAAGGAACTTTTGCATGTGCAGTGGACATACCCCAATATAACTGTCTATCTAGATGGGATTCATCAGGTTGAAGGCAAGCCATAGACCTCAAACCCATGGGTGTGTTAGGGTGATATCTACTACAAGAATTTGAAGATTTCCCAGGGCAAAATGATTGGTAAGAAAAATTTGTTCTGACAGACATGAAGGCAGCTAAAGCAGGCATTGTGGAGGACTTAGAACTAGGTTAAACAACAAAGATACCAAGGTTATTCACTGTATCCTGGGCCATCACCATTCTTTTTGAATTGCCACTGGACTTCAGTGACCTTGAAGAGAGAGTGAGGTTGACAACTTTATGCAAGTCTACCTCACTAAAATCCAGTTCATGCATTGGTCCTCCTGAAAAAAGGAAAACAACAACATGAAGCAAAACTTTCAAGCTAGAGGGCTTCCATGTAGAATTTGAGTATAATAATGTCTGGCAGCAGGAAAATGGGATCCATTACCTTTGGATTTTTTGGTTTGCAATTTTCTCTAGTGAATTGTGACTGGAGAGTAAACAGCAATTTTTTTTTTTACCTGAAGCCCACTACCAGCTGTCTTAATTACTCCCACAACAGGGAAATCTAAAGGAGTAATTATGTTATCCTCTCTTTAGATCAGTTTTGGCTGACTTCCAAACTCATAGTGATAATGCTGAATGACTTTAAAATCCTCAAAATTCAGCTTTGAAAGAACAATAAAAATGAAGCTTGATTTGGATCCTTTACTAATAGCTTCAACTTAAAATCTAGCTAATTTTAGATGAACAGTTCAGAGAAACTTGAAAGGACATGTGAACTGATGCAGAGTGAAAGTCACAATTATAAGAAAATCCAGAAAATAATGATTACAATAATTTAAAGGAAAACAAGTATCTGAGGCACATTCCTTGTATGTGAGGTTCCCAGAGAAAACTACCCAAAGTTCCTGGGGCTTCCTATTTTGAAAAGTCAGTCAGTCAGCAAGCATTTGTTAAAGACTTGTTTACTTTATTCCAGGCAGTGTCTCAAGAACTGGATTACAAATAGAAGCAAAAAGAGTCCCATCTACTGAAGAACATCTATTTTAATTGGGCAAACAACACATAAATAACCAAGAACATGCAAGATATACAGAATAGGTGGAATTTAATGTGAAAGGGGAAGGCAATAACATGTTGGGAAACCAGAAGCTTCCCACAGAAGATAGGATTTGATCTGAGTATTGGAAGAAGCTAGAGATGCCAGGAGGTAGGCATAAAAAGGCAGAGTATTCCAGGTACAATGTATTAATGTATTAAATGGCATGTAAATAGTTCTAAAGTGATTGCCATGTAATGGATATATATTCATGTTGTTGTTGTTTTTTTCCCTGAAGTTAATAGTGTCTATGTTATAATCTGTTCATTTCTCTATGCTGCACTGCTGTATAACTACAGTTGGAAGCCAGGTTTATTTTCCTTTTTTGCCTGTGTTCTGTGTCTAACATAGGATGGCCCTACTTTCCAAAGTCCCAGAGAAAGGTCAAAGCCCTATAAAGACAAAACACAACCTATTCTGAGAGCTGGAAACATATAAATAGCCAGAGTTAGGTAGATCAGAAAATAATTATTCAGATAATTATGTAACTGCGAGTTGGTACCCTCCAAAAGATTCTGGGAAATTCCTTGACTTTGCACAGAAGTAAGTGGATTCTCTTGCCCATAGATTGCATCACTCTAGCCCATTTGAACAATGCTCTTTTAAAGCTTAGTAAAGTGCCTGGTACATAATACTTTAATAAAGGCTTGTTGATTTGCTGATTTGTTGACTATTACTCTAATTGTGAAGGACCATAGATAATAGATCACAATTGTAGAGCCAGGAGACTGTAAAAGGTTTTAAAAATATGTGTTGTTTGTCATATTTTTGGAAAGGGCTATAATAATCAGTCCTAGGGTATCCATAATCTTAGGGAATGATGGTAAAAGTTTCCTTCTTAAGCAATCATGGAAACTTCAGCTAAAAGGTGAAATATTTACTTATATAAGTAAATAACAATCGTTGCTAAAGTACATATAATGTTTTGTGTATGTGATCACAACATAGGTTGGAAAATGTTATATGTAACACTGTTTCACTATGCAATGCTCTTTTATTATGATTTGTTGAAGTATATTTATATATAGATATTTTTACACATAAATGTTATAAATCTCTGTCAATGGAATGATATGTTCATTTGCTATATTTTCTGCTTAATGCTTATAAAATTGGTTACTTATTTCATCCTGTTGTTAGACTTCAGTAAAGGAAAAATAGCAAATTTGATTCAAACATATAACAATAAATTTAAAATGCATCATTGATCTTCAGATCTTAAAAGACCCAGGGGAAAAATATCTTTCACAGACACAGGTGGAGGAAAATAATCATTGGATGAACAAATAGAGTTTGAAGCAAAAAAAAAAATCTATGAATATATTTTGGGAAAATGAAGAATTTTAAATGATAAAAATTAATGGATCCAGAAGAGAAGCATAGTAAACACTTTGGGAAAAATCTGTGCTGAATTTTTATATTTAAAAAATCTGAATTTCAAAACCTACAAAGTATTGGCAATTTTATAAATGTAAGCTTCATTGCCCCAGAAAATTTAATCAAAATCTATGTCCAAAAATTATTCAAATCAAAATTATAATTTTTAATAATCATATGATAAAATAAAGCATTAAAAATATCAAAAAGAAATAGAAATGTTCCTGTCAAAATTTCAAACAGCAAAAATTGAGGGCTATTTTGATCAGTCTAGAAATAGCCAAATGAGGAGAGTTGTGATTTTGTATGTTTTGCAAAAGAATATGACCAATTGTAATACATGTTAAAAAATTGTTCATAACCTGTGACTCAAAAATCGAAATATTAAGTCTATAATCTAAATATGGGTTTTTAAGAGACTAAAATGTCCTTTGTACACAAAAAATACTGTCACTGTCTTATTTAGATTAGTAAAAATAAATCGAAAAATATGCTTAATTATTGAGGAGTGACTGATCAGATGTCAATAAAAAATTAGGAGATATTTTACACCATAAAATTACATATGATAAATAAGTGTTTTAGCACTTATATAAAGTTTATAAAAGATATCAGAACAATATACATACTGAGTTCAATTTCATGAAAATAATAATACAAAACTTAAGCTTAGTTATGCAGATATACTAAAGATCAAAAAGAGACATTTAAAATGTATTTTACTCTGAACTTAAGGACATTTTTCTTAAATGTTTGATTTTGCCGAGTGTAGTAATTTAACTTTTGTCAGCTCTGCCCACTGAAGCAGATGATGAATTCTATAACTTATCATTTTGGAGAGCTACCTAGAACACAGAGTATAAATGACTTACCCATGGCTACACATCTAATATATATCAGAATCAAGATTTGAACCTAGGTCTTCCTGACTGTAAGGGCAACCTCTATTCATTATACTCTGCTGCCTCTCTCGTTTTTTAAACACAATATAAGTAATAGAGTTTAAATGTGTGTGTGTGTGAGGGTAAACATACACACATACATACATATATACATACAGATATATATATATATATATATATATATATATATATATGCACACATATATACGTGCAATTTTAAATTCAACATCTCTTTTACCTGTTTTTATAGTTATTATGTATAGAATTTTGGAAAAGGTCATTAAAATAACAAGTGAATATCTTGTGGTCTTCAAAATATCCATGATTCAATCAACCAAGCCAATCAGCCATCATTCATTAGAGGTAGCTAGGTGACATGATGAATAGAATGTTGTGCTTGGAGTCAGGAAGATCAGATTCCAAATTCCACATTATGTGTTTATCAGCTCTGTAATTGTGGGCATTACTTAACCTCTATTTGCCTCAGTTTCTTCAACTTTAAAATAGGAATAATTACAGCATGCATTCCAGATGGTTTTGTGAGGATCAAATGAGACAATATTTGCAAAACTCTTAGTACATTGCCTGGGACACAGTAGATACCATCTAAATGTTTATTCATTTCCCTTCTTGCTTACTGAGAACTTAGTATATACTGGGTCAGCTGCATTTAGTATTTGGGATATAATGAAAAAACAAAAACAGTCCCTAGCTCAGATTCTGAAGGGAGGTAGATAGCATGTGGTTATGTGTAATATATAAAAAGTAAACAGAATTTGATTGCTTGTCCTTCCAGTGGGGGTGGGTGACGAGGGAGGAAGAGAAAGAATCTAGAATCTAAAGTTCCATAATCAAATGTTATAAATATATATCTATATATATATATATATGCAATTTTTATTATTATTATTATTATTAACTACATCCAACTGGAACTTGAAATACACAGGCACTGTGGTTGGGAGATCCATCCTGCCCTACTGAAAAGTCAGAGGGGTGAGGGGGGAAGACATAGAAGAGAATAGACTGGGGGAGGTGGGATACACTGGGATGGCTGTTTTGGGGTGGTGGGTAGGGGAAAGATGGGGAGAAAATATGTAACTCAAAATCTTGTGGAAATGAATGATGCAAACTAAAATAAAATTTAAAAATAAAAAAAATGAAAAAAAAGTAAACAGAATGAGAACTCAGAGAAAACGCCTTGTGCAGAAAATAGCTCTTGAATTGTCTCTTTAGGAAAGTCAAGGATTATAAAAAACAGAAAGGAGGAAAGAGGAACTTCCAGTTATGGGGAACATCCAGCCAACCAGTCAAAGGCACAAAGGAAGAAGGTGAAACATTTAGCATGGGGAACAGCTAGTGGGATAGAAGGAACAGCCATGTAGTCTTTATGGCTGGACCACTGAATGAGTGCAAGATAATAAAAGTTTAAAAAAAGACTAGAGATCATTGATCACTTTGTACATAGCAAATTAAAATGAAGAATGAAACTGGATGACAATCTTCAGAAGGTTTGAAAAAGAGTGAGAGGAAAGGAAACTAAAGCACCACGTGTAGATGACTTTTTCAAGGAGATTAGACTAGAAAGGGAAGAGACATATGGAATGATATCTAGAACTTTTATGATTGAAATAATGAGAGCATTTTAAGGATGGGGATGACTTGGGTTTGAAGGCAGTATGAAAGAAAACAATAGATAGGGAGAAATTGAAATGTAATAAAAGAGGAAATGATAATTCAGGGAAAAATCTGCTGGGGAAGTTGGAAAGTGATGTGATCAAGGTTAGCCTCCATGGAAAGAGGGGCACTTTTCAATCAGTAAAGCATTGGTGATCAAGAAGAAAACTTAATTAATTTGTAATAAAAGAGGAGATGGTCAGTACATGGTGATGTTAAGGGATCATGTCACATGAAGAAAGAAGAGGGAACTCTAAATAAATGGGCTTATTTTTTCAATAAAGTTTAAGTCAAGTAGTTCAGCTAAGGGGATGAGGGTGGGGGATGCCAAAAGAAGTGTGAAAATATGGGAAAGGGTTTGGAATAACCATTATGGTAATTGCCATAAAGAATCAGTAAGTTAGTAGAAGGTTTTTCTTAATTCAGTGGCAGCATAGTTGAGGCTAGTGTAATGTGTTTTATGGCAATCTCATAGGGCCAAGAAAGTTACATTACCAATGGGTTTTAGTATATGCTAAAGTTCTTGTGGGTATCTCTTTTCTTTGCTGCCATCAGTTCAAGCTCTCACTACCTATTTCTTCCCCCCACCCAGTTTGTTAAAGGACCCATGACTAGCTACCTAATTCCATTTAATCACTTAACTTTGATTGGCTTTTAAAAAGGAATTTTACTTCAAAGACATAACAAGAATAAATATACAAACATTTTCCCCAGTACCTCTGTCAAATACCCTCCATTATGTGACTCCAGTTTCAGGGGGGATTTGGCTCAAAACTTAACATGGTTCATGCAAATATTCCCACCAAATTCATGTTAAGATGTGATTTAACAACCAAATGAGTCCTTCTGTAGGATTATGGGTCTGAAAGTCACTCCCAATGATTGTTGTTTGTTTCTTAGAGCATTGACACTACATTGGTTATAACACCAGGCCAGGATTCTAACTCTTGGATTCCTGTGCATTTTCCCCAGTGTTTGAAGACTCTACACAGAACAGAAAAAATGAATAAATGAAAATACTGCTACTGTTTTTTTTCCTCAGAGACACATAGACTTTGATAGAAAGAAGACCCTACCATCACACCTCTTACCACAGTCCCTCCCCTACATCATCATACAACCAGAGCTCCATCAAAGTCAATGAAGAGCAAGAAGGAATTGAAACTAACAGAACTTTTCTAATCCCTCCAAAGCAAATCAGAGAGTCTCCCCTTCACCATGTGGTTAGTCCTTTGGAATCTGTTACTAAATAACCAAAAATTAACTATATCATCTCTCCCAGGCATTTCTCTTTTACATCATCATTATTTTTGTGAAAGCATATCCCAAGTGTCCTCTATAACTTTTAGTTTCATTTCTAGTGAAAATATCATATGGATTTTATTCCTGCCAAGTAATATATCAGCTCATTGGCTAAGGCACTCATATTTATAGTTATAATGATAATAACAACAACAACAACAATAATAGTTGGTTTTATGTGTCATCTTAAAGTTTGGAAAGCATTTTTCTTACATCATTCCATTCATAGTCAAGTCAGCTTTTATGGATATGCTCAAAACTGATCTTTTAGCACAAAATATTTAAAAAGTAAAATAAATGTTCGATGTTAGTATAATCTATTCTTATCTTACAGTGTGTACTACTTAGAAATGAATGGTTACTGGATCAGAAATTACTGATGATGGATAAAGCAAATTTAAATGCACTCAATAATATATGAAGCACATTTTACCCATATGAATAAAACCATAGTTATTTAAATGTCTTATGTTCATATGTAATATGAAAATATCATTTTTGTGTTTTAAAAATAAAGAAAATATCCAAACTAGAACTAAAAACATTGTGGGTTGTGCAAAAATAATTCATGTGTCTAAAACACTTAGAGTTTTGCAAATACTTTACTCTCAATAAACCAGTAACTGTTTTGGTAATAAAATTGTTATTATCTCTAGGTTACAAATGAGGTAACTCAGAGTCAAGGAAGTTAAATAATTTGATAGGATTATGTAGCTAAAAATATTAGAAACAGAATTTAAATATCAGGTGTCTTGTGACAAGTCGCACATTTTTTTCAATTGATTGTACTGCTTGATTATGAGTATTTATTACAAGGAATTTGTTTTTCTTGTACATTTATTTCAAAGGGAGAGGGAAAGGAAAAGAAAATAGATTTTTGTTCATTAAAAAGAAAAAAAAAAGGAAAGATTAAGGGTGCTACAGATTTAGAATATTATTTGCCCTTTCAAATGAGGTCAATGTACTTTTAGTTGTGTTCACTTGTTTTGCTTTATTACAAAAGATATTTATCTATTTTGATCTTATCTTGGTAAATGGCATACAATATCTGCAACCAGAGAAATAACTGATAAATAGAAGGAAATATAGAATGATTAAACACACACACACACAGGTTATCTAGCTAGTTAGCTATCATTATTAATAGTTATATATGTATATAATGTTTTTATACCTAAATATCTCCATCTGTATCGATCTGTGTGCATATCTATGTATATGTACTGGTAGACTTCTCCAGGAGGTAAGGGAAAGGAGAAAAAGCAAGTTATATGATATCTTTAATATATTTTTTTAAAGTATAGCAAATTACACATAATACGATTTCTGGTTTCATGTACAATCATTATTTTAAAAATATACTGTTATTCTGTTCTCTGGAAATGCTTGTTTTATTTCTTAAGTTCAGAATTTAAAAATTAAAAAGGTACATTGAAGAGGAGTGATATATAAATGAAATAAAAACAAATACATTAATAAATCTTTGAGGGGGTGGAGCCAAGATGGCGGCGTAGCAGCAGCAACACATCGCAGCTCTCACATAGCCACCCCAAAATACCCATAAAATAGGACTCTAAACCAATCCTAGAACTCCAAAACGCACACAAAGATACTTCCCACTAAAGTCAGCTC
>CM053584.1:69539852-69558210 GCA_028627135.1 Pseudochirops cupreus | reverse complement strand
TTCTAGAAATACAGATTCGAAACTTAAAAAAATTGGATCACTTCATTAATAATCATAGAAGTCTCTAGAAAATTAATTGAGTCATTTTTTGCAGGAGCTAAATCAATTTGGTAGTCAGACTTCCCTCTAGTATTAGGCCATTTGTAGATTTTAGGGAAAGTATTTTTTCAAGCTCATAATGCAATTATCTTACTAACAAAAGCTCCTGTGTTTTAGCATGTTTCGCCTTTCCTGTTATGTTTGTTACATTTTTAAATAGATACTACCTACATATTAAATAGTTCTACATGTATCTTAATATTAGTCAATTAAACGCATTAACCTCATGATTGGGAAAAGTAGGCAAAGAATAAGAGAGGAAGGAATACTTTTCAACCAGGCATAATTTTAAAAAATATGTTTCCTTTTTACTGATGTTCATTAGAAACTTTAGAAATTCATTTCAATTTTAAAAACCCTAATTATTCTTTTACTCAGAGTGTTTTGCTTGTATTTCTTGGGTCTTTCTTTCCATTATAATAGGTTTGACTATTATTTGTCTTTGTGTTTGTTGGCTTGTTATGATCTGCATTAAGTCTAAATTCTGCTTACGTTTTTAATTCTCATTGGACTGATCTTACCCAATCTCTTTATTTTTAGTACTGCTAATAATCACCATTAAAATGTCATTAACTAAACTGTATTATTTTACATGTTTTATTACTATTTCCAACCTTTTAATTTGTGAACCAGTCCCTAGAATTATGTAATACTGCACAGCAAACCTTACCTGCCTATCATCATAATGATATATTTCTAGGTATGTATTTGTCCTTTCAATAAATGGCATTTATTACATGTTCTCAACAAATTTGAAAATTTTCTGAGAATAGTCCTGATGATTCTAAAAGAAGAGACAGGGAAATGAAAATTTCAAATAAGTCTCCCACTGGACACTTTTTCTAGTTATATTCAAAACTTTTTAATTAATAAGTGGATTCATAAGTGAATAAAATATATTATTTCTATAGAAAATCTTATAGAATTTAATTCTCTTTTCTCATGACACATTGAAATTGTTTTAAATTAGTCTTCTTACAAAATATTTATATCATCCTTTTGATACAATACCATAATGAGGGGGAAAAATATAAAAAGATTGGATCTGGAGTTAAAATCTGAGATCAATAAATACTACATAGACAATTTCCTCAATTTCTTTGGACCACAGTGTCCTCATCTGTATCTCTGGAGGACCATTCTAGATTGTCTCTGACAAACTTTCTAGTTATTAAAGTCTACTGTTCTGTTAAAATAATTTAATTCTATCTTCTGCCTAATATTTTATATTGTTAAATTGCAATAGTCACATTACTTGTAGGAACACATTGCAAAGTATAAATTCAAGAAATTTGAAAAAAATAAATGAAGCTATACTCCCTCATAATAATTTCTCTTGTAACAAAAAGTAAATTAGAATTAAGATGATAATAATGATTTTGTTTCTGTCAATAATAATTGTATAGCATGACATTTTTTTACATAATATAAGTGAATCACCATTATCTCCAAATCTACATCATCTTTGTCCTTTACAGTGCCATTATTGTTGCTGATTTTATGTACCTTCTAGTTAAAAAGGTAAAAGAATCACTCTCAAAATGTAAGAAAAAACAAAGAATCCTAGATAATAAAATATTGGGCCATTGAAAATAACTTTTATCCAGAAAACTAGGGTTTTGTGGGACAAAGTAAAGGAATAAGATAAAGCCATTTATTCAAAACTGATTACTTTTAATTATCTAAGTTTTTATGAAGGACATTATGAAGAGTGGAATTCTCAATTTGTACTAATGTGATTTTCAAACCTAGTTTTTCCATTCAACTGCTTGAGAATTGAGACATTTATAAATAAGGTATCAACATGTCAGATTGTCAAATATATTGTTCCCGAGTGATTCCTTGGATTTGGAGAAGCCAGTTGAGGCATGAGACATCAAGAGAGCAAGTTCAATCAAAAAAGACAATTTTCTCTGAGTGGAAGTTATCTAATGAAAGGATAAACTGAAGTAGCAAAAAGTTGAGGAAATAGCTTAGAAGTGAAGAAAAAAGAGGAAGAAAGACTGTCACTTAAAAAAAAAGTTTTAATTCACATATCAGAACTGGGATTCTGGGCAAACACTGTCACTTAAAAAAGAAAAAGTTTCAAGAAACTGAGATTGATATCCGTCATTTAACTTGCTCTTAAAAATACAAGAGACAATGTCATGTACTCAGCCAACTATTTTTAAATGAAAATTTCTGGGGGAAAAACACTTTAGATTTTTTAATATTGTTCAACATCTTGTCTATTCATGGTTTGTCTCCAAAATTTAATTTGGGGATTTCTTTTTCTTAAGATATTCTCTGAAATAGATACTTTTGATTTTTTTTATCACTAAGGTATTTTAAAAAATATATTTCCATTGATACCTTTTGCCTCTATACTATCTACATTTCCCAATGTAGTCTTGGCCATTCCCTATCCAAGAAACAGCCCCTATAAAAGAGAACAGCAAAAAGGAGAAGATAGAGTACAAATACTTCTGTGATATGAGATAATACGTCAAAAAAGTTTGACATTTTCAGTGTTTCAAGCTATAGCCTTCACCTCTTCATAAAAAAGGAGAAGGTGCCCCTTCATATGTGCACCTTTTGGTCAAACATGATATGATCTTTTTTATTTTTTGTTCCAACATTCAATTTTAAGTGTTTTGTTTTAATTATTTCTTTTCCATTTACATGTTTTTAGTAATTGTGTATATTTTTCTTTTTGTTGCTTACTTTACCTTGCATCATTTCTTATGATTTTTCTCTGTATTGCTCATATTCATTGTTTCTTACAGCAAGGTAATATTGCATTAAGCAGAGAACATAGTTTCAAAGCCTAACTTTGATCCTTATTATCTATATAACCTTGATCAAATCTTTCAGTATCTCTGGACCTCAGTTTCCTCAGCTATAAAACAATGAGGTAAGGATAGATACCTTCTGATCTGGGGACCTATGACTCTAGAAGCTTATGGTATTATTGACCAGTTTAGATAGAAAGATGAACTACAGTTTTTGGTATACCCCTTTAATTGGTCAAAGGAATAGCAGTCAACATATATATCCTGTCTAAGAAGACAGTCCAATAGTATGTATATCTTGAACAGAAAAGACAGATGAAGATGGACAAATGAGTTGCATCTAAAGTTGAAAAGGATTAGGTGAGCAAGATTAATTGATTTTTGGGAAATTGCAAAATTTTTTTGCTGATGCCAAGCTCTCCATAACAGCAGAGACCAATCTTTCAAATATAGCTATTTTACTAATGTTGTTTTTTCGGTTATGAAAATTAAAACACAGGATCTTTTTTGTCATAGATTTATTGAATAAGGGATATGTTGTTATGTAATAGAAAGACTTATAAATGATATCAATATGTAGTTGGGGGACATTGTTATAGAATAACATGTAAAGCACAATTTTGTTTTACTAAGTCAAATAATAGACCATAACTCATTTATAAAATACTTGAAAACATTGAAAAATGTTTAAAAATGTTATATCTTCAAAGCCACCTTGGCATGTAATTTTATTATTATTTCCCTATTTTACAGATTAAGAAACTACAGAATAGGTTGACTAACTTGCTAAGGTCACAAAGCTAGTGTTTGAGACCTGGTTAGAACTCAGGTTTTCCTGGCTTCTAATCTAGCACATTATTTTGCTATTTTCATATTATTTCATAAACAATAGGGTTTTATATTCTTTCAATATTCCCAACATCTTTGAGATGGTAAATACGTGGTCCAAATTTGAATACTGTAACACTATTTACAAAATTCTGCTTGTTCCTTACTAAAATCCTCATTAAGAATGCCCACCATTCCTGTACAGATGATCCATATATATATACAATCTTTACATATTGAAAAATATAGATAGACAGATGTAGATATATAGGTAGATATGCACATATGTAAATGCATATGTATATGCACATATGTATATATAATGTTTTCATATATACATATACTTATGTGTGTGTAAAAGAGCATATATATAGATTAGTTATAGGACTTTTATTAGTAATTGTTTTTAGCAGTTCATAAGATTTTTTCTGTGATTCTGATAACTTCCCTTCTTTAAAATAATTTATAAATCCACTTCTTAATTGCTTCACAATTTTATTCCCTCTAGCCCAGATTTCTCCTTTGTATACTTGATATAATCTTGTTGCTTATTTTTTCTATTTTGCTCTCCGCAGTAACATTTCTATTTCCTCTATAAGTACTCCAGGTCCTAAGTGAGGTATTTCCACTATACCTGATGGAGAAAACTGTTTTTACTCGTTTTTGTGATTCTTCCTCACTTTTCTTCTGTTTGTATTTCTCTTTCCATTTTCATCCTTGAACACCCTTGGGATGATTTTTGCATAGTTAAATATTTTTCCAAGATTTCTTTTTCTTTTTTCTTTTTTTGGGGGATGTCACCTTTTTTAAAATTACCTTTTATATTTATTTTTAGTTTACATCATTCATTTCCACAAGACTTTGAGTTACAAACTTTCTCCCCATCATTCTCCTATCCACCACCCCAAAACAGCAATCCCCCTATATAATTCCTCCCCCAATCTTCTCTCTCCTACATCGTCCCCTATACCCCCTTTCCAGTAGGGCAAGATGGATTTCTATACCCCAGTGCCTGTATATTTTATTTCCCAGTTGCATGTAAATAATAATAATATTTATAAACATTATATTTTAAAACTTTAAATTCCAGATTCTTTCCCTTCCTACCTCATCACCCACCCTTACTGGGAAGATAAGCAATTCAGTATAGGTTGTACATGTGTAGTTATGCAAAACATTTCCATAGTGGATATATTGTGAAAGACTGATTGTATTTCCCTCCATACTATACCACCCACACTTTTTCTATTCTCTTATTTGTCCCTGTCCCTTTACAAAAGAGCGTGCTTCTAACTGCTATCCCCCATGACCTGCGCTGCACTCCATCATCCCCTGTCTCCTCCCCTTCTCCCCTGCTGTTCTGTAGGGCAGGATTCACAATTTAGAGTGTATGTCATTTCCTCCCTAAGCCAAATTCAATGAGAGTGACGCTGACCCATTCCCTTTTGCCTCCCTGTTCTTCCCCTACATTGTAACAGTTATTGCTTGCCTCTTCTATGTGAGATAATTTACCCCATTCTGTCTCTCCCCATCTCCTCTCCTTATATTCCTCTCTCACCTCTTGGTTTCACCTTTTAAGTATCATCCCTTCCTATTCAATTGATCCTGTGTCCTCTGTCTATGTATAACTATATACATATATATACACACTCCCATATGTATTCATATGCATATATACCCTACATATATATGTACACATATATACATACATATACATACATTTATATTTCCTTCAACTGTCCTCATACCGAGAAAAGTGTCTTAAGTTACAATTATCATTTTTCTATGTAGGCATGTAAATAGTTCAACTTTGATAAGTTCCTTATGATTTCTTTTCCCTGTTTGCCTTCTCATGCTTCTCTTGTTTCTTGTACTTGAATGTCAATTTCTCTATTCAGTTCTGGTTATTTCATCAAGAATGCTTGAAAGTCCTTCACCTCATTGAATGACCATATTTTCTCCTAAAACATTACACTCAGTTTTGCTGTGTAGGTGATTCTTGGTTTTAATCCTATCTCCTTTGACCTCTGGAAATCATATTCAAAGACTTTGACACATTAATGTAGAAGGTGCTAGGTCCTGTGTTATATTGATTGTGTTTCCATAATATTCAAATTATTTCTTCTTGGCTGCTTGTAATATTTTCTCCTTGATCTTCAAACTCCAGAACCTGGCTGTAATATTCCTCGGAGTTTTCTTTTTGGGATCTTTTTCAAGAGTTGATCAGTGAATTCATTCAATTTCTGTTTTGCCCTCTGGTTCTAAAATATGGGGGGAATTTTCCTTGAGAATTTCTTGAAGAATGATTTCTAGTTTCTTTTTTTGATCATGGCTTTCAGGTAGATTGATATTTTTTTTAGTTGTCTCTCCTGGATTTATTTTCCAGGTCAGTGATTTTTCTAATGAGATATTTCATATTGCCTTCTATTTTTTCATTTGTTTGGGTTTGTTTAATAGTATCTTGGCTTCTCATAATGTCATTCACTTCCATTTGCTCCAGTCTAATTCTGAAAAAATTATTCTCTTCAGTGAGCCTGTGAGATTCTTTTTCCATCTGGCAAATTTGGCTTTTTAAGACATTCTTCTCCTCATTGGCCTTTTGGATCTCTTTTGTCATTTGAGTTAGTCTATTTTTTTAAGATATTATTTTCTTCAGTCAAGTTATTGACTCTCTTTTCATGATTTTCTTGCATCATTCTCATTTCTTTTCCCAAATTTTCCTCCACTTCTCTTATTTGATTTTCAAAATCTTTTTTCAACTCCTTCATGGCCTGTAACCAGTTCATATTTTTCTTGGAAGCTTTTGGTACAGGAGTTCTGAGTGTTGTCTTCTTCCCATTCCATGCTTTGTTCCTTTTTGTCCCCAAAAAGGAATCTAATGTTGAATGGCTTTGCTTGCTTTGCTTCCTTTGCTTGCTCATGTTGCCAATCAATTACTTCACTTTTCAGCTCTTTGCCACAAGAGAACTGTTCTTCCAGATGGGAGAGCTTTGTCCTCAATAACTAAGGTTTTCACAGCTGCTGTAGCTATTAGGAGGGTGGTGTCTCTACAGCCCCCATCAGCTTTAGCTCACTGGTCCCACATCTCAGTACCCCCACCCAATACCACTATCCAGATCCAAGCAAGTTAAAGCAAGAGTACTTAGCCTCTCAATGGTCACTTGGCCCCCCCTACATTCTGCAGGCCAGGAGCTCTGAAGCAGCCACTTGGAGGTGGCTACAGGGCCACTGCTTCTGCTGCTTCTTGGTGCAGGAGCAGAGGCTGGACCACACTGTCCAACCCCCGCCCCCAACCAGCAGAGTTCCATTGACCTTTTACTTTGTCTTTTATGGGTTGATAGTTCTGGAAACTGCCACAGCTGCTGGTGATCCACTCTCCTGAATTCTCCAGCTGGTGCTTGTCCTAGACCCCCCTGGGGTTAAAGTCAGGAGCTCACATGGGGCTGACCTCTGCCCCATCATGCTGTATTGGACCCTTCCTCTCTGCCTTTTGAGCTGTCTTCAGTGGGAGATTTGTTTCTGTAGCTCTAAAATTTGTTTAGAGTTATATTTTATAGGTATTTGAGGTGGTTATGGGGGGAGCCCAATGAATTTTCCTGCTTTTACATGGCCATCTTGACTCCACCCCCAAGCTTTCTTTAAATTGGTTTTACCTATTACCACTTGTCTCTTTTTTTAATGAAATTACATCTTTCATAATTGTTCATTATTCTCCTTCCTAAGATTTTGAGTTTATATATAAAGTGATGTTGCATTTAGCAGTCATATCTCATATATTGTCACATGTTTTCTGACTAAATCTCTTTTTGGAGTCCTGTTCTCATAAATGTAAAAATTAACTTATACTGTGTTTATAAACTATGAACACAGAATTATTACAGTCAATGTCCATTTCATTTATGTTTTCTATTTAACATTTTTATTCCAAAGCAACTGTTTAAATAATTCAGGGCTATTATTAATTATAGATATTACTTTTATCATTACTATTCTTTCTTCTTTTTTTCTACAAATATGCTTCTTAAGCAGAATTTCTGATGGAAAGGAATGAGTTACCTCCTGCCATTATATGTCCTCTCATTGGTCATTAAACAAATTTTTCATATTTAAGATTCCAGTGGTCAAATTAGAGTTTATTGATGTTCTAAAAAACTGTGGTTCTTTGCAACCTCTAACCCCTTTCCCACTCCTTTGTCTCTGTAGAAATATACAGGACTGAATGAAAGTTTTTCTTTTTTGTGTTTAATATAACTGCTTGCCTGTTTCTACACAGAAAATTGACTCAGGGATAACTCCCAAATCCATAATGTCTTTTTCCTCTTTCTAAAATTTGTTAATTTTCATCTTTTGTATTGTTGTTTGGTGCTTACGATATATAATGTCTACCAATTCTTTCTTTGAAGAAAATGCTCATGATATGGGGGTATGGGGCTTCTCTGGAGTCTTTATATATTAAGTGTTATAGATTTTTTCCCCTGAATGATGAGTTTATCTATAAATCAATTCATCTATCTATCTATCTATCTATCTATCTATCTATCTATCTCCCTAACTATCATCTCTTCCCATCCTAACTTTTTGTGATCAAAAGATATTAGTATACAGTAATTTGATTTGGATGGTTTTATGAAGTTTTTTTACGTTGTTTCTCTAACTCTTCATCCTCAGCTACTAATGTGATATAGATAGATAGCTAGGTGATAGATAAAGAGAGAGAGAGAGAGAGAGAGAGAGAGAGAGAGAGAGAGAGAGAGAAATTACATTCATCATCATCTTTTTGTGCATAATGAACAAATATATTCTGAAATAATATTTCCTGTATCTTTGAAGCATTTATTAAAACACATTATTCCAACTCATTTCTTTGACTTTCTAAGGAGTACCCTTATGCCATGTATCTATTTAGGTATTCTTTATATCTTTCTTTTACTTTCATTTACAGGAAGAATGTCAAAATGCACATACTTTCAATTCAATTGTTTTATTAAAATTTATACATTTATTTAAAATTTATTATGTATTTATTTTTTATTTAATTGATTTATTTACTTTTACTTTATACCATTCAGTTCCACAGTCCCTTGAGTTTCAAATTTTTTCTCCCTCCTTCTCCTCCCCACCATCATGGTGGCATGCCCTCAAATATATGATCTACAAATATCTTCACATTAATCATTAGTCAAGAGACTATGAAGAAGGATTATAATTGGAGTGATCAATTGGAAAGAGGAAACAAAACAAAACATGGAAAAGAAACAGAGCAAGTAATTTGTTTCAACCTGCATTCAGACTCTGCAAATTTGTTATGTATTTAAAAGAAATAGCAGGTTGTACACAATAGATTGGCAGGTTCATGGGCAATTACCATTTTATTATTCTACTATGTTATGAAAATGCTTGTTTTATTTCATAAATTAAAAATAAAATCAACTTAAAAAAAAAACTACTTAGTCCTGCAGTTAAAAATAAGGAAAACAGTCAGTCCCTGTTTTGGTTTTTTGTTTTTTTTTTGGTTTTTTAGAATTTTACTATCTAGTGAAAGAAAGGCAAGAAATGAAAAGTTGGAGGTAGGGGTTCCACAAGGGAGTGCCTTGCATGGGACAATGATTTTCTATGGAGTATAAAATCATGAAATATGCTGATGTAAAGTGAACAGCTACCTAGATCGTTCAAAAGTTCAGACCGACCCCTCTATAAAGGAAGGCCTGGGAGGTGGTTAATGTTCTACTCTGAATCCCTTTAGTTGGATGAGGAAGCCATTGCAGAGTTGAGGTGGTGTTGAGTATCAAATATTGAGTCAGTCAATCATAATGAAGATGAGAAGGAAATCAGCTTATCTTGGATAGGGCATGATGTTCTGTGGAGTCCAAGCCAAGTAGAATTTCTGATGAAAAGGGAAGAGTTATCTCCTGCAATTATATGTTCTCTCATTTGTCATTAAACAAGTTTCTCATATTTAAGATTCCAGTGGTCAAATCAGAGTTTGTTGATGTTCTAAAAACTATGGTTCTTTGCAACCTCTTTTTAAAATTTTTTTTTGCTTTTTGGAGGGTAGATGGGGTTAAGTGACTTGCCCAAAGTCACATGGCTAGTTAGTGTGTCAAGTGTCTGAGGCCAGATTTGAACTCAGGTCCTCCTGACTCCAGGGCCAGTGCTCTATTCACTGCACCACCTAGCCACCCTGGCTATTTGCAACCTCTAACCCCTTTCCCACTCCTTTGTCTCTGTGAAAATATAGAGGACTGAATGAAATTTTTCTTTTATTTGTGTTTAATGGATTGCCATGGCAATACACGCACACATATATACGTATGTATATATACATATATATATATATATATATGTACACATATATATACACCTATATATATACATATAGGTGTATATGTATTTTCTAACCAGATGTTCAACCTATTGATGACACACTAGCGAGTACTTAGGCAGGTTGTCAGCAAAGTAGACTCAGTCTATTAGTGGGATCATTCATGAAACTTAATCAGCATGACAGAACCTGACATAGCTTATGATCAACTGCTGTATCTTTCAAGAACTAATAGCTACCCCCATATCACCATGAGGAATCAGAGTAGTATTATGTGGATTAGAAAAGTATTATTCAGTAATCCAAAAAATATCATGTATATAATGTTAGAGTTTTTAGGATAAGGGGTACCATAGGCTATCTCTGGTCAGGACTTTTCTGGAAAATTTTATTCAGTTCTGGATGACATATTTTAGGAAGGATAGTGATAAAATAGAAAGTATCCATAGAAAATCAAGTACTGTACTGAAGAACCTTGAGATCTTATTATGAAATGATCATTTGAAGAAAGTGGAAATATTTATCCTGAAAAAGAAGAGACTTTGGAAGAAGGGGAAATAATTTTGTCATGGTAGCTATCTTCAAGAGTTCAACATACCAGCAAATAGAAGAGAAGTTTGATTTGTTCACTTGGGTCACAGAGGAAATAGAAGCAATGGTTAAAAATTGTATTTAGCCAAATTTTGGCTTGAAATGAAGAGAACCATGGTAACAATTATAACTATACAAAAGTAGACTAAGCTTTTTCAGCAGGTAGTGTATCAAATTTCTTGTTTTTAAGCAAAGCTGAGTGACTCCCATCTGGGTATATCATAAAGTAATTAATTTCAGAAATATGTTGGACTAGATGGCCTCTGATGTCTTTTCCACATTTAAGATTCTATGATTCTGATATTCTTTGGCCAGATCACCCCAATACCATTTATAGGTGAAAATAAAAAGGACAAAAAAGAAGAATATAGTGAACAAAATGGAAAATTTTCTGTAATAACTTATTCTCATAATTGACAACAGTAGAACCTCTACATTTTGACTCAGATATATATGTTGTATGAAGAAGTGGAAATGGCACTTATGATGATGCGATTTCAAAAAAAAAAATAACAATCTGTTGAAGTACCAAAGAATTTCCATACATTTGTAGATTAAATGAAATGGAGTGTAACAAACAGGAAGAAAGTAAATGCTATGTGTAGATGAAATAAAATGATGGAATAAAAATAAATATAAAGTACTTTGGGGGGGTGCCAATAGGATTGTGTGTGTGTTTTTTTTTAACTGTTGCCTTCTACAATGCTCCAATCATGCAGTTCTGGCATATTGAGATTTACTCTTCAATTGTTCTGTTTCTCCCCCACAGTTAACTCACTTGACGTGGATTTCTAGAGAATATGACTTCTGTCCCAGTCTAGTTAATAGTTCAGCTTCTGAACTCATCCCTTTTGCTGAATGTTCTCATTGCTAAGAGAGTGAATGAAAATTCACTTCAGTTCACCATATGTAGTCATCACCAGATAAGTTTGGTACAGTAGATAGAACACTGGATGTGTAGTCAGGAAGTCTTGAGTTCAAATTTGTCCTCAGATACTTACTAGCTGTGTGACCCTGAGCAGATTATTTAACCTTTTTTGATTCAGTTTCCAGTTTGTTTGTTTTTGTTTTTTTTTTAATTAGGATAAACACCTACCTCCTGGGGTTATTGTGAGGAAAAAATGAGATAATGTTTGAGCTCTTTGCCATGGTAGAACTCTGCTTCCAGAGTGGAGAGAGCTGTGTCCCAAATTGCTGGGGTTTCCACACTTTCCAGAGCTATGAGAAGGGTGCCCTCCTATAGCCCCCACAAGCTTTGGCACACTGGCATTCCTCACCACAGGACTACTGCCCAAGGCTGGGACTCAGATCCAAGCAGGTCAAAGCAGGAGCAATTACCCTTGGTTCCCCTAGGATCTGAAGGCCAGGAGCTCCCGAGGCAGCCACATAACAGCAGCTATAGCCACTTTGCCTCCAAGACCTCTCTCCTGGGAGTAGGGGCTGGACCACCCTTTTCTGTCATTCAGTTCCACAGAGTTCCCCCCTCACCTTTTACTTTCTGTTTGATGAAGACTTTCCTGAAGTCAGCGCAGGCTGATGTGCCACTGGTCAGGACTGCCCTGGGTCTTGGCAAGGGTGGCTCACGCAGGACTGCTCAGCTCCCAGTCTGGTGCAATAAACCCTTCCTGTCAGCCTGCCTGGCTGCTGTCAGCAAGAGATGTGTTTCTTTCTGTCACTTTGTAGATACTGCAACTCTAATATTTCTTTAGAGTTACTTTTTTTCCCCCAGCATTAGAGGTGGTTGGAGCAGGAACTGAAGCCAATTCATGCTTTTACTCAGCCATCTTGGCTCTGCCCAGAGTCAACTGACAGAATATTTCGACCCATAGCATCCTGATTCCAATTTCAACATTCTATTCACTGCTTCATCAAGAAGCCCCATTTTCTACTTATCATTGTTCTTTTACTCTTAACTATTTCAAATACCCTTTTGGGATTTCATTTATAGTACACATGGTGAGAACAAGGGATAATTGAGAAATTCAGTCTACATTCTCCACTCTACCAAGAGCATTAAAAGTTGACTCTTATCATGTTAGTTGAATACCCTGTGACAAACTTATAGGTGAGTATATACAAGCACAAGATGACCAGTGATGGTAGGATTATTATCTATATCACTGGAGGTATTGCTCATTATCTATGAGTTTGTAAATCTATTTGAATATCAGAATTTTGAAACTAGTCTCATAGTTGAACTAAATCCTATAGATCTGTTATAATATGTTGTACTCCCACATCAAAAATCATCAGTTCCCCATCTAGCCTCCAACTTCTCCTGAAAACTATTCTCTCCTCTGTGTACAAAAAGTATGTATCACCTATTGTACAAGGGGACATTAAATGAATTACATTTTGTTTTGTTTTTTTCTTTATGAACATCACTAGCTATAAATGTTTTCTTTGGTCAAATAACTTCAGAAACTTCACCATAAAGGTTGTAACCATCCCTGTAAGCACTAAAAGTCAAATACAGATTGCCTATAATAAAAAAATTTGATTACTTCCTGAAACTGTTGCTTCTAAACAGCTGGGTCTTTTGAAAAGACTTTGAATTAGTAAGCATTGTACTTCAGATCTCATCTAATTAATTTATTTCAGCATGGATAAACATGAAAAAAGTATGGTGGGCTAAAAATACCTTTGAAAATTACTGTTATCCCCAAAGCACTTTCAAAACCCCTGATTAAAATCAGAAGAATGTGTATTTGTGACTTCTCTAATCACAGTATTATATATTAAATCTCTTGAAAATATAAACATTCTATGGAAGTCATTTAAAATGAGAAGGGTGGAGATGTTAAATTCAAGAAATATGTCTTCAAAAACATCATTTTTGTTGAAGAAATATTTAGACAGATTAAGACCATAGAGATAGTATGTAAGGATGACATGTTTAGATGAGGTAATCATTTTGAAAATAGTTATAGTCATAAAATGGATTCAGAATTAGGTATGGGATATTTTCATTTTTTCATGCCTCTTGTTCTTCAGCAGGTTTGTTACTCACAAAATAAAGTACTTATTTATTCATGAGTTTGCTTTTTTTGTTTAATTTAAATCAAACTGTTCATCTTCCTATTCTGAAAAAAAATCTCATTTTAAAATAGGTAACATTTTTTGAAGAAAATCAATACTTTCAAGACAAAAGAAAAAATCGATTTTTTTTTTGTAGAGACAGTTTGGCCTAACTAATAAAGGAGAGAATTGTTTGCTCCAAATCCAGCACTAGCTTGGTTTAAGTCTTGCTTTTGTTATATATGGGTTATGTTACCCTTCACAAATTATTTGACCTCTCAGTGTTCTAGCCCAGGGGTATCAAACTCAAATAGAAACCCCTTACATAAGAATTACTGTGGGCTGCCTATTGACTTAGTTTTAAAATATAATATTTTCTATGACTAATTGGATTTTTATTTTTAACTATTTATCACTTATTTTTTAAAAATCTAGTTTTGCCTTTCTCCAGAGGGTTGTAGCCAAATATTTGACATCTCTGCTGTTTTCTACTTTCTCAGGGGGTGGGGAATGTGGAACCTTGAGGCCGCATGTGACCCTCTAGGTCTTCAAGCATGGTCTTTGAAAGAACCCAAATTTAATAAAAGGATTTGTTTTGTGAAATTTAGATTCAGTCAAATGGCTTCACTTGAGAACCTAGAAGGCCATATGTGACCTTGAGGCTGCAGGTCCCACTCCTCCCATAAGATTTTAAATTCAATAGAATGTAATGACCTGCCTTAGTAGAAAGGAGTTTCTTTTACCAAGGATTCCCTTTGCCAATGATATCGTAAACTCAGTACTTATTCCTTTTGATGGGAAACTCATTTTGTCCAGTTCTAGACATTTTTTTTAGTCAAGGAGGAATGTCTCTATAACAACTTTTTACATTTGGGCACCATTAAGCCATCACAAGATTTCTTGTTCTTAAGATTTTAACAGTTATTTATTCAATTTGGCATTTACAAAAGAACATGAACTGTTTTCTTTGCAAGACAAAACTAAACAAAAGAAAAGCAAACTAAAACAAATAAAAAACCCTTTCCCACTTCTCCATCCTTTGATATTTCATTGCTATCATGAGTTTATATCAAGGATTAAAGCAGCAGTTCTCAACCTGTGGGTTATGTTTAATTTAAATACATCCTGCATAGCAGATATTTGCATTACGATTCATAACAGTAGCAAAATTAGTTATTAATTAGCAACAAAAATAATTTTATGGTTGGGGGTCACCACAACATGAGGAACTTTATTAAAGGGTTGCAGCATTAGGAAGATTGAGAACCACTGGATTAAAGAGAAGACTGGATAGAAGAGAACATGTTGAGCTGTAAAACATGTTTTAAAACATGTTTTAAAAGGAGATAGCTATCTATCCATCAAGATACATAGATTATATTATATATTTATTATATAATATATATATCACATAGTATGATAACAAATATAACATAATAAAATAGATCACATTATAAGTATATTACATACATTATATAGATATCTATCTCCTCCCTTATGTGATGACTGTATTCTATGTGTATGTGTATATACATACATATATACACAGAGACACACACACATATACACACACACCCATAGATAAATATTTAACTCCTCCCAAATAGGATGTTTGTATTTTTGCCAAATCATCACATACTTTAATTATAATACACCAGATTCTTCAACTTTAAGGTAAAAATGGAAGTCTCCTAGAGGTGTGTGTGTGTATCTTCCAATGCCTCTTGGACTGAATCTACAAACTGAGATAAGCCAAACATCAAAATTATCTTAAGTGTTATAAATGGTTATTTCCATTGATCCATTTAGTTGAAATAAAAAAAATGCTCTTTTCATTATGTCTCAACATATAAGATGACATTACTATATCAAAACCAGTTGCAGAGAACTTTATCCTACTTGAAAGTCCTTTATTGATACTTTCTTTACTGAGGATGGAAGGCAAAAATAGATACTTGAAGCATCTATAAGCCAAACATAAACTTTGATAGGTTGTCTAAATCTGGAAGGTTTCAAGAACAGGACTAATAGGCTATTTGACTCTGATAAGAGAATTAGCTGAAATTTCCAGGGCCTCATCACCAAAATGTTTCCCGGTAACTGATATATTGATACATGCATATGTATTTTAATGTATGTTTCATATGCTTATCCCCAGAAATACATGAAAGATACATCAAATATTGGAGAAGGAAGGGAACTTTGATGTGCTCTACTTCAATCTCACTATACATATCAAGAAAATGAGTCTCAGAAAAAGTAAATTACTTTTCCCAGAACTGTGTAAGTAGTGGAAGAGCCAGGACAAGAACGTGTTCACCCATTCTCTAAATCTAGCACTCTGTTCACTGCATCATCTTGCTTCCTTGAAGATGAGACATTTAAAACATTGGTATAGGTGTGATATGTATGAAATTTTTGCGACATTGGAAAAAGTAACATCACATCTACAAGCATTAGGGTTTTCACCTCTACCTCAAACAATATAATGAAAGAGGGCATAGATGCCTTAATTAATCTGTCAAGTAAAGTAGATATTAAATCATCTTATAACTTCATCACAATGTATGGAAAAGGTCTTAATTTGAAAGCACCATATGCCTTTTCATCTTTGGATACATGAGTAATACAGGAAAATAGGATCATACTATTGAATGCAACCATACACACCTATCACTGATCCCATGGTTAGAGCACTTTGAACCACTTAAAGCTGCTCTTATGTTTTTTGTTGTTGTTTTTTTTTTCTGGAAACTCACTATTGCTGTGCTTGAAACCTGTAGCAGATATCACCTCCCCCCAAGTCTCCCCAGCCTTCTCTAGGGACTTTCAGCTATTTTTCAAAACAAAATATGTAATAGCTTCAAGAGGTTATTCCTTCCATGAGAATCCCCCCACTGTTGACGTGTGTTTAAACCTTGCCCCTTCTGCCCCTCCCAGGTGCACCAGTACTATGATGCTGCATGGTGTCCCAAATTAAAATTCTTTGGCCTCTGTTAAAGATTCACGTTGTTGCTACTTTAGTAGTCCTCTTTATTTCAGGTAGACCGTATGTTTAGATTAATAAGGAAATTTAGTACAACATTTTCACTTTAAAAACAATGAAATGGACACACAGAGATGTTAAGTGATCTATACCAGGTCACAGAATGAGTGAGTGTCTGACGTAGTATTCAAATCCCAGTCTTCCTGACTCTGAGTCCAACACTCTTTCTACTACTCCATCGTGCTTAGGTTGAGAAGATCAATTCACACCCCTTCATCTATAAGATTATTTATTTCATTATTATTATATTATATATTATATATAATAATATCAATTATATTATTATTTATTTTATGGACATTAAAATAGTGAAGAACTTTAAACTTAGTACTTCCTTAAGGAGTCAGACCCTTCTGCCTATAACAAAAAAAGGAAGCAAGTGCGGTTGAATGAGCTTAGGAATCTATAATATCTCCATCCCCCATTGCCCATATCCCTAGAGAAAAGAGGGTAGAGAGATATATTGAAGGGAAAAAGAGTGTTCCCTATTTAAGGAAACATTTTACCTGGGAACAGAGACACACATTAAGTACAAACACAGAAAGTCATTAGCATAAATATATTAGCTTTGGTTAATTGTTTATTTACATAAATATAGAAAGATAGATACTTGAGTAAGTAATCAGTGTCAAGGAGTATAACTCCTTGTTTAAAAAAAAAGGAATGTCAATCATGTTAAATCTAGATTAAAGAATTTTCAGAAAAATAGGAGTTGTGAGTTTGGATGTTTACATAGAGAACAACATGTACTCTGTAAGTATGTCTCACTGCAACTAATCTAAGTTTGAGGTCATTTTCAATGAACTGTTGTGTATTTTGGAAGTGATTGTCAGATCTTTGAAGGAATGTTTTGTACCAACTATTATTACAGATACTCACTAAATACTCCTTGTAAAAATGCTATTAAAATTAGTTAAAATTATAAAAAAGATAAATAATAAAAGATAAAATCCAGCTGATTGACTTTCATTGAAGAAAACCATCAGTAGGGACCATGAACAACAACTGCTCATTGTGGCCCCAGAATTGTAAGGAGGAGCAGTATCTGCCTTTTGAGGACACAGGCCACTAAAGCAAGTAGAAGCTGTGAATTAGAATGAGGGGGAAACTATACGTGTCCATTTGAGTAATGGTTTATGTTTCCATCAGAAACATTTATCTTTTAATACCACTGTTCCTTCTGTAGTAGTATATGATTGTAAAACATAGAGACTACAGTATGCAAAGACTTGAAGGTGAGGATCATCCAAAGGAAAATAGAGAGTTTTGTTATAGCTAAGAGTAGCCTGTAATATGTTTTAAACAAGACGTTATATGGGAGAAGTGGTGCAAAGAACAGAAGAAATGTATGAGTAGAAAACTAGGTTCTCAGCATGGGGCCAACTTGGCAAAGTCTCTAAATGGAGGTTTTTTTGAGGAATTCACTAGTCAGAGGACAAGGCCACAGTGGAAGAGTTAAAAATAGATAGAAACACTAGCTCTCATTTTCTGTTATAATTATTTGTCCAAACAACTTTCATGGCATTTACAAATTTGCACAAATTTGAAAATGAGGGAAATAATTCTTCCTTTCTGTTTTCTGATAGCTAAAATATTTAAGTAGTTACATAAGATTTGCTGTATCAACAATGTGGTTACTCAGGGCACCTAGGTAGCACAGTGAATAGAGCATCGGCCCTGGAG
>CM053584.1:69531180-69539352 GCA_028627135.1 Pseudochirops cupreus | reverse complement strand
ATATGTGCAATTATTATTATTATTATTATTATTATTGTTATTATTATTATTATTATTATTGACTACATCCAACTGGAACTTGAAATACACAGGCACTGTGGTTGGGAGATCGATCCTGCCCTACCGAAAAGTGACGTAGGAGAGAATAGACTGGGGGAGGAGGGACACACTGGGATGGATGCTTTGGGGCAGTGGGTGGGTGAAAGAGGGGGAGAAAATATGTAACTCAAAATCTTATGGACATGAATAATGCAAACTAAAATAAAATTTAAAAAAAAAGCACTGAATGTATCCTTTAAAGCATATATAAAAACATTTTAAAAGAAATCTCAATTTCAGGTCAATGACAGTGAAAACCCATGCAGGGGGCTGGTCAAGTTTATTAAGTAGGATCAGACTGATTGGAAAAAAAGTGCTTGCTTCATCCTTTATTGAGTTATGGAGGAAAGTGAAATGCTTTCTTCATAGAAAATAATCTACTTTGCCATTTTTAATATCTTTATAAGACAAAAGACAATTTAGCGCATTGGTTAGAGCAGCTAGAGTCAACATATATATGAATGCCTAAAGTTTACCACCTAAAACGTGTTTATATTATTTTGATATTTAATAATTACAGTAATAAATATCCTAAGTTGCTACTTTAAAAGTCGACTTTAATGCCAATAATTTATCCATATAATTTCCCCTTGTAAAAAAAAATAAAAACTAAACTAAACAAAACCAATTGACTCAGCAACCATATCCCAATCAATTAACCACATTCTGTAGCCAATGTCACTCACTTGTTCATTAAAACAGGTCTATTTCAACAACTGGTCTTTGTGATTTTTTGTTATAGTTAATTAGAATTTAGATATTTTCACACAATGGTGGTCTTTCCCCCCCCCCTGTGGTTCATTTTCCTTTCGTTGCTATGCCAAAATTTTCCTTAACAGGTGGTTTTCCTGTTTTTGTGATTAGCTAAGCTCATCCTCAGAAAAAATGACTTGACTTTACAACCTTTTTTAAACAACAAAGCACTTCCATTGATATATCAAAATCATCACAAATTCCCTAGAATATATAATAACAGAGAAAAATCCTGTTCTGTAAGTCTCTGATAATAAACATCAAACAAGCCATAACCCTGGGAGAGGCATGCTGACCAAATGTATTTGAGATTGTGATAGAAGAAATCCAGCACAGAAGCCAGGCAGGAAAAAGGACCTCTTGTGGTTCATGAGGTACTCTTATTTATGTTTAACCTTATATTGATCACATCAAGCTCCAAGACATCACATAGCTTTCTCTTGAGAGATACATATTCACTTAAAGCAGTTTGCCATGCCAATAACATATGAAAACACTAGATGGATGGAACATTGCACAAGTGCCAATATGTGTCCAAATGGACACCCAATAGCACTCACGCAACAGTATGTATATCTGAGATGAAAAATATAGCTAGATGATGACACAGAATGGAAAAGAAAGGGGAGAGAATGCTGAAATATATTCAGGCAATTGGGAAAAAAAGACTTTTACTATTTTAGTTGGTTCCCCCAACTCTACGTAGGACCATTGGTTCCTCATTTTAGTCAAAGAAGTTGAAGCCCAGAAATGTTATGTCATGTTATTTGCCTGAGGCTAAATCTTGATTCAGTGCTGTAGGAAAGCAATAGAAATGAGTCCCAAACATTTAGGTTGCAAAAAAAGTTACGTTCTCATGACATGAAAGGATAGGGAAAGAAAGGATAATGTGGAGAGAGGAGCTTCCTCCTCACAGCAGTAAAAATTACCTTTGCAATAAAAACATGTTTGTTGGTTTTTTTTAATACAAATTGTGCTCTACTTCAGTTTTATCTAAAGACCACTGGCTCCAAAGATTTCAAGTATAAACCTCACAAGGTAAAGGAAAAGCTATAAGTTGGTTTTTATCACTCCGTTCTTATAAGAGGAATTCTGATGAATAAGAGTAAATGTCAATAAGACTAGATGTCTTCAAGAAATGTATGGCAGAGAGAGAAGATGGGCTGATCATGTTGTACCCAAACCCAAATCCCAGGTCACTACACACCACCTGATTTGTGGCCCACCATTTAGCCCCTTTTATATTTGTCTTTGTCTTTATCCTATATCCTATAATACCTTGAAACTGCTTATTAAAGGTATGCCTGGGCATTGCCTAAGGTGTAGTCCCCTCACCACCTCCTTCCTCAAATCAGCATTCTATCTATTCTCCTTGAATCAGCATAAGTGTACAAGATTCAACTCAGGGTTATGGTGGAGACTACCCTGTCCTGTTCTGCTGACCAAGCGGTGTCCCCACACCCTTCACCCAGAACATAACCCTGGCCTGTTCTGGAGAATTCCAGTCTTCCTTACCCCATGACCCTCCACCCTGTTCTGGAAAGCGCTGACTGTGATCCTCCACCCCGTGCCCTCCACCCTGTTCTAGGAGGGACCCCTAAGTCACAGGAAGATTGCACCCTTGTACTTTTGCACCATATTCCCAAATTAGCCCTGAGCTATAGATCGAACCAATGGCTGTTCTTTGCTTCTGTACATCATGCCTTCTGCTAGCTTCCCTCCCTGATTGTGGTTTTTGTGGTTTTAGCCTTTTTAAACAAGGCCTGTACCCTCCATGGATCACTACCAATTTGAGTTTACACTCCCGTAGTTGCACACTTGCTTAATAAATCCACGCCTAAATTTATCTTGAACCCAGGTCTTAGTTCACTCTTATTCTCTACATAACAATCACATGACAAGAGCAAGGGATGACTGGTGGCAGCCAGAGTGTTTTTACTGGTACCATTATGACACTGGGAGAAATAAGTAAAGGCTCTTGCAAGTTTGGTATAACCATAATGGGAGGAAATGGTGGAGAGTGCCATAGAATGTCCAAGTACGTATTGGTTGCTATTTGGATTGTTGGAGGGAACTCCCAAATTGATGAGATCAGATACATTTGAGTTATTGAGTAAATTGTTTTCTTCATTCAGCATCCTTTCCTCTACAATAATAAATACAAGTTTCCTCGTATCTCTCTGATTTTTGTAAATTAATATTTACATTGGATTTTTATTTTGCAGTTATTCATCACAATTTACTCAGCATTCTTTAATCAATAGTCACCTACTTTGCACTTTTTGCTACTAGGGTAAGAGAAAAAGATTAACCCTTTATTGCCATGCAAGTGAGGCTAATTTTCCTTAAAAGTTGTTGAGAACATCCTCAATTATTGTAGCCATTATTGTCTCAGACTAAAGGCTCCAACTGTTAATAACACTTCCTAATCACCTCAATTCAAATCTACAAGGAACTCCAATAGTTCTCTGATGCTTCCTTGGTAAATCAGTATGCACAAATCAAACAAGGGAGATTCTCTCAGCTGAATCAACTGGAGGTATCCTCAAGGTCTATCCTTGTTAAAAATTCTACTCTCTAACAAAATCTTTTCATAAATATTAAATGATCTCAGTATATTGTTTTGTTTCAATGTTGAACCTAAACTCCCAGGGGTCTGGACTGAGTTAGGATCACCCTGGAATAGCAACTAGGATTCAGATCATGTCACCCCCTAATCAAAGGATTAAATATAAAACTCTGTCTCTTAAAGGTCTTCAGCCATGGTCCCTTCCTTCCTTTCTAGTCTTGACCTTGGCCTCTTTGATGTTCTTGGCACACACACACACACACACACACACACACACACACACACACACATCATTTTCAAATTCCAGGCATTTTCACTAGCTGTCTCTCATGCTTATAAATCTCTCCCTTATTGTCTCTGCCATCTGACTTCCTTCAAGTCTCAGTTAAAGTTCCACCTTCTGTAAAAAACAAACAAGCAAAAGCTTTCTAGATCCTCGCTAATCTTCACACTTTTGCTCTGAGATTATCTTCATTTTAGTATGCACATATCTCATTGGAAAATATTGTCTTCTCTATTAGATTGGGAGTTCTTAGAACTCATGAACTTTTTTTAACTTTCTCTCTCTCTCTCTCTCTCTCTCTCTCTCTCTCTCTCTCTCTCTCTCTCTCTCTCTCTCTCTCTCTCTCTCTCTCTCTCTCTCTCTCTCTCTCTCTCTTTCTCTCTTTTTGGAGAGTGCCTAGCAGGTAGTAGGTACATACTAAATACTCTATCTTGACTTGAAATGATTTATTGCAATGGTTTATGGATTTACTTGTTGGTTTGACTGAGCCTGTGATTTCATCCAGTTAGGAAACTTGATGGTGTGTGAACTCCTTCTACTCTGCAGGTTAGAAACTAATATATAATGCAGTCTTTGAAGTTTGCCTGGTGAGCTGTGAGGATAGGTAAATTGCCCATGATCACAGACTTGACAATGAGCTAAACCCGGAGTTGAAAAGAAGAGGAGAGTAGGCTGAATTGTGTTCAGGCAATTGTAAAAAACACTTTTATTTCCATTAGTTAGTTTTTCTCAACATCAGCCAGAACTTGGAACAAAGTCTTCCTGACCCTATCTGACCCTAAAGATTATCCTTCTAGTCTATTTTATCCTGCTTCAGCTCCTGATATAGTTGTGAATATTTTATGATGCCTGAGATATTCATGTCTTGGGTCTTCTAGTGGTATGTCTTCTAATGTAACAAAAGAACAGGTAACTTTATACTCTTTTCTCTCTATAGTATATTTTGCTAATTTTGAGACTCCTCTTTTGTATATTTTCTAAAATTGCATATTGACAAGTAAAGACAGACATATGTAGGTTGCTCATAGCTAACTATGATCTGGTGGGAATCAACATTAATTATTTCTCTATATTTGCCTTTCAAAGTCAAGTGTCTTAAGTTATATAATGGTTTACCAATTTTAATAAAGCAAAGCACAAATTTAGACTCTGCAGAAAATAATGAAAACATAGCTCACAGTTTTCATCTATTGCTGTCTATTAAGTGGAAATCCATTAAAATGAATGTATTCTGTTCACAACTACAAATCACATTAAGGGCTACAGAAATTGCTTAAACAAGAATGTACAATGCCCAGAATGTTCCTGTCTTTATTATAATTTGAGTGCAGTCAGCAACCACCTAAGTGGATGGCATTCAGTGGCTTTTTTTTTCTCAAAATGGAAACGTTACTGCATTTTACCTTTGTGAAAAAAACCCAATTGATTTTAAAAACAAGATGACATTACAAGTCATTAAGAGTATTTCTTGTTACAAATCCACATTTCAGAAAGTCAGAAGTGGTGCTATTAATCTTGAGTGAAGATAGTTGTGCATAAATGGATTTTATGAGTTTAGGAAGAGGAAATCAGGAATATTAAAAAGAGATGATGCCTGAATCAGTTCATGACCTTTTTAGTTGTACTGTTATTTGTGTCATTACTATTGATGGAAAGATTTCTGGTCACAAGCCAGCAGTTCAAATGCTCTCAACAACTGCTTTTTCTACAGAAAAGAGAATATAGAGCAGATAAATTAGAAACAAGTTTAAACCAATGGTGTTGATGGCATTTGGATCAATAACTAGCACTCTCAGGATAGAGAAATCAACTTTACAAAACAGTCTTTCTAGCAAGATTGTGTGCTACTCCTGAAAATATATAGTCTCTGATACATTAGGGATGTAATTAATAACAGCTGATGGTTTGTATTTTAGAAAATCCTTGCAGAATAACAAGAGACTGCTATAACTCATGGTTAAATTGGACTAGGTGTATTTGGAGAAGGAAATCCATTTGTTGAGTGCTAGAAGAGTACTTCTGGACCCTATGGCAGTAGTGAAATATCACTGCTAACAATGTTATTATCCATGCCTGTCATGAAGATGCTTTTCAGTACCCAATGGTCCCATGGCTGGTCTATAACAATGATTAAACAAAGATGTTCTTTTATTAATTTGATGCTCTTGGCACTCCATTTATGCCATTGATCTCCCTCCTTATACTTTTTACTTCTAGCTCTCTTCAAATCTAAAAATAAATAATGTTAAATTTTAATTTAATTGAGAATTTGATGTCAGGTCATGCATATATCATATCATGAATTTAAAATAAGATATTTTTATTTTTTTTATTTTAGACAAAAGCTAAAATTTATATACATAGTAAGAAAAGAAAAGAAACATCACAAACTTAAATATTTAAGCTTAAATATAAAATAAGGAAAGGAAAAAAAGTGTCATGTGCACAGTAGGACACAGGAGAGGATTCAAAATATATAGCAATAACTTATCATTTCAAGGAGGCCTATATATATATATATATATAATGTATTAAGTACTGTGCATTAATTTGAAAGCTGTCTATCTTTTCCTTGCTTCCTTGTAGATTTTCTATTGTGTTATGCTATATATCAACTAAGCATGGGTATATTTATATATGGGTATTGATATATACATACATAGATACATATATGCACACACAAACATACTACTTATATAAACATATATTTTCCCTAAGAGAGCCTACTTCTAATGTTGTTTTTATAATTGTGCATTTCTCTTTTTCCTGTCTCTCCTAACTCCTCTATTCTACTTCTACCTGCTACCTTGCCTTGCTGTTACATAACTGTAAAGCCACATAGGAGCAGCTTTCTAGAGGACTGCTACTGTGAACATCTTTCAAGGTTCTGATTACAAAGTATAGCAAACTCTCTTCAATAACAAATCAAAGCAAAACATTCATGGAAAATCAAAGTACAGTATTCAAAATGTTACAACTTATCACAGAAAATCAGAATAGAGCATTCACCATGTCACAATTCAAGAACTTATCACTAAAATGTCCACATTGTTTTCACCAAAGTGGCCACGTAGTTTGCAACAAAGTACATTCATTTAGTCAATCACAGAGCCCTTAATTCAATTGTAAAGTATAATAGTCAATCACAGTAAATCATAATCTATTTCAAGAGAAAATACAAAAAAATAAAATAATAAAAATAAAGAAAATTTTTAAAATACTTCAATTTGTTTATTGTTCATACGTTATCTCTCTGAAAGTGAATAATATTTTTAGTTATATACATACCCTGGAATTGTCTTAGACAATGTTATTACTCAGAGTACCTAAGTCCTTCACAGTTGATCATTTTTTACAAAAATGTTGCTACTATTTACACTATTCTCATGATTATGCTTCCTTCACTTTGCATGAGTTCATAGAAGTCTTCCCAGGTTTTTCTTAAATCATCCTGCTCATGAATTCTTATAGAACAATCATAGTCCATCACAATTATATACCAGAACTCGTTTAGCCAATCCCCAATTGGTGGACATCCTTTCAATTTCTAATACTTTGACACAACAAAAATATTTTGGAATATTTTTTCCGCAAACTGTTCCTTTTCCCTTTTAGTTGATTCCTTTGGGATATAGACCTAATGGTGATAATACTGGATCAAATGTTATATACCATTTAAAAATCTTTGTATGTACTTCCAAATTGTTCACCACAGTGGTTAAACTAGTTCACAATTACACCAATAATGTTTTAACATCCCAATTTGGGATATGAAAGATACTCAGAGGGGGCAGAGTCAAGAAGGTGGCATATAAGCAGCAAAACTCTGCAGCTCTCCCCATAACCACCTCAAATACCTATAAAATATGACTCTAAACAAATTTTAAGTCTCTAGAACTCACAAAATCACAGAGTAACAAAGCTCCTGCTGAAGGCAGCCTGGAAAGCAGACAGGAAGGGGTTCATTGCAGCACACTGGGACCCCAGACCAGCACTGCATGAAGCTACAGCTGGAGCCCTAAGGCCACCAGAACAAGCTATGGCTGGAGTGCAAATCACTGGCAGCTGTGGTGTTTTCCAGAACTACCAACCCATAAGAAACAAGGACTAAGTGAAATGTCAGTAGAACTCAGATAAATTTGGGGGAGAGTGTCTCGCCAACTGCCCCAGGGCAGGGCTAGAAGCAGCTGAAGCTGCGGCCCTGCAGCCACCTCCATGTGCTTCTTACTGAGACCTTTCTCAGTAGTTGGAAGAATAGATAGGTAGATAGATAGATAGATAGACAGATAGATAGATAGAGATAGGTAAATCAGCAAACTGATGTAAAGCCAAGCATGAGCAGCTTTCCAGAGGACTTCTGCTGTGAACGGCTTTAAGGTTCTGATCACATAGCATAGTGAACTCTCTATTTATTTAGCAGTAAACTAAAGCAAATCATTCACAGAAACCAAAGTACAACATTCACAAT
>CM053584.1:69518680-69528680 GCA_028627135.1 Pseudochirops cupreus | reverse complement strand
AGCAAAAGTGAAAATTTTGGAAATGAGGGCTATACAAGATCTATTTGTCAAATGTTGATGTGATATCCACCCACCCACACCACCCAGAGTTGGCTTTCCTTCTGCCTATTTCTCAAGTTGTTTTGTTTTGTTTTCACTATAGCAAGGGAAAATAGTAAAGAATGCCACAACCCATTCCTAGGCAAGAGACTTTTGGTCAATCTGGAAGAAACATTTGAGAACAGATGTAGAAACAAAGGTTAGCAAAAAAAATACATAAATATCTGATTTCTGTGTCAAATACATATTATTTAGTCCCTATCAAAATATTTGTATGCCCTCATGGAACACCAGGTTTAGAACCTAATATTCCTTCCCAACAGATTGAATCATAGAAAGATGTTCTAAACTATATTGACATTAATTACCATTTAGAGACTCCTTCTGCAACGATTGTTATATTATAACAAAATGATCATTTATTAGGTCCCTTTTTAATGCATCTTAAATACAATGACATAAATCAAAAGTAACATTTAGGAAGTTCATTCAAATAATTTTGCCATCCATTTGACAGGTATGTGAGCCTTTTACTGTAGTAATTACCAGAACTAGCCAACAAATTTAATATATGTGTTCCATGTTCTCCTTTACATCCATCTATTATAAGTTGCTACAGAATTATCTGAAAAGAGGGATTCTGTATAAACCTGAAAAATGCATCTAAAATGCTGATATTGCATGCTGCTCAAGTTTGGATTTCCTAGATTTTAGAATTATTGATCTTTCATTTTTTCTTACCAAAATTAGGATTTCTCTTGAACAGTTTTATTGCCTTCATAAATTAAGATCCTATAATGTTGGAGTATGTTACTGGGGTATATTACTGGAAGAATTGAGAAAGAGTATGGTGCCACTACTGCCTGAGTTATTTTACTTGTAGCTATACAGATAGTGTATGGATTGTAATCTATAAAATTTTACTCAAAAACTGAGAAGATTATAACATACCTGTTATACTCCTAATTTTTCATCTATCAATTTGAGCACAATTAAACAATGCCCGAGGTTCTAATGGGAGCAACATGTTGTAGCATATTGTATGAATTTTTAAAAATGACCTTCACACAGTATCAACAATGCTTCAATTAAATTCATGAAAGGAAATGATGAACAATATAAAAGTTAAATATTTTTTACTATGCTGGCAACAAATGGTTGTAAGATGTCAAAATTATTAGAAATTTCAGTTTCACATAAAAACCAAGACTCTTAAAACAAACAGATTAAGTGCAACTTTTTTCATAGAAATTGTCTTTTTCAAAAGTAGTGTAACATATTCCTTGATTCTTTAGCTTAATAATATAAACAGTAACTTCTTTGTAAAGTCTTTAATTTGATGCAAAAATAGTAATCAACAATCCTACTGAAATGCAACTAAATAGCCATCAATAGCATATTTTAAAATTATCAATGGCATATGTTACTATGTATTCTACCAGTATTTCTTTACCACTTTTCCATAAGAAATAGACTAAATATGTGAGGATGGACTTAATGGGCAGAGTGGGATTTTTCAGTACTGACTTAAAACACGTTTTAGTGGGTGTCTTAAACTGGAACTAAACAAGAAGTAGGAGAAAAAATTATTTATTTGTATGATCATAAAAATGCAGTTGAAAAAGGATGGAGCCAAGATGATGGTGTAGAAACAACAAGGTTCTGCAGCTCCCACATAGCCACCTCAAATACCCATAAAATGTGACTCGAAAATGCAGTTGAATTCAAAGTGAAGATTCATCACTAAAGATCAATAAACATTATTGTGCCCATATGTTGAAGGAAGGGAAATATAAATACTTTCAACGAAAGGTACTGTGTTTTCATTTATGTTGATACAAGCTGCACCAATGTAGGCACCTCTATTCTACTATTCAGGAAATGAACGTTGAGAATTGCTTTGGGTATGGTATTCATTTGCTTGTGACCATACTGCAGAAGAACATCCCAATGTTTAGTGAGGTTACTTCTTTTAAAAGAGCATAAATAACTAAGTCTTTAAACTTAGAATTATACCAATATACTATAAAAATACAATAAAACTAAAAATAATACATAAAAAATTAATATAAAAAATAAGGAAAAATGCATTTGTGGGTAAAATTTAGTACATTTGTATTCCCTTCAACTATCCTCAAACTGAGAAAAGTTTCATGAGTTATAATTATTGTTTTTCCATGTTGGCATGTAAATAGTTCAACTTTGATAAGATCTTATGAATACTTTTCCATGTTTTCTTCTCATGCTTCTTGTATTTGAATGTCAAATTTTCTATTCAGTTCTGATTTTTTCATCAAGAATGCTTACAAGTCCTCCATCTCATTGAATGACCATATTTTCCCCTGTAACATTATACTCAATTTTTTCTGGGTAGGTGATTCTTGGTTTTAATCCTAGCTCCCTTGATTTCCAGGATATCATATTCCAGGTCCTTAGATCACTTAATGTAAAAACTGCTTGATCCTGAGTTATCCTGATTGTGTTTACACAGTATTTACATTTTTTTTCTTGGCAGTCTGTGATATTTTCTCCTTGATCTGGTTCTAAAATATCAGGACAAATTTCCTTGAGAATTTCTTGAAGGATGATTTCCATGTTCTTTTTTTTGATGATGGCTTTCAGGTAGTTTGATAATTTTTAATTGTCTCTCCTGGATCCATTTTTCAGGTCAGTTTTTTTTCAAGGAGATATTTCACATTGCCTTCTATTTTTTCATTTGTTTGGATCCATTTAATAGTATATTGATTTCTCACAAAGTCATTTGCTTCCATTTGCTTGACTCTAATTCTGAAGGAATTATTCTCTTCAGAAAGCTTTTGAGATTCTTTTTCCATCTGGCCAATTCGATTATTTAAGGCATTCTTCTCCTCATTGGCTTTTTGGGCCTCTTTTGCCATTTGAGTTCATCTGTTTTTTAAAGTGTTATTTTTTTCAATCAGGTTGTCAACTCTCTTTTCATGATTTTCTTGCATCATTCTCATTTCTCTTCCCAATTTTTCCTCCACTTCTCTTATTTGGTTTTCAAAATTCTTCTTAAGCTACTCTATGGCTTGTGGGAAGTCTTCATATTTCCTGGAAGATTTTGTGTGGGAGTTGTGACTGTGTTGTCTTCCTCCCATTCCATGCTTTGATTCTCTTTGTCCCCAAAGAAGGAATCTAAGGTTCAGTTGCTGTTCTTACATTGTTTCCTTTGCCTGCTCATCTTGCCTGTCAATTACTTGATTTTTTAGCAGTGTGGAACTCTCCTTCCAGAGGGGAAAGTTCTGTCCCAAATTGCTGGGGTTTTTGCAGCTGCTGGGGCTATTATGCGGCTGCCATTTTTTTGCAACCCCCCCCCCCAGCACCACCACCAGATTTGACTCACTGAAAATATACCCCAGGATCACCACCTAAGACCATAATCTGGATCCAGGCCACTCATTGCAAGAGTACTTAGTCTCTGAATGATTGCTTGGCCCCACTGCAGTCTGCAGGCCGGGAGCTCTGAAGCAGCCATGGGGAGAAGACTGTAGGGCCACTGCTTCTGCAGCTTTCTTGTCTTGAAGGCAGTTTGGACAGACCATTTTTCTCCCCCAAATTTAGCTGAGTTCCACTGACCTTTCACTTTGTCTTTGTTTCTTATGGCTTGATAATTTTGGAAACTGCCACAGCTGCCGCTGATCCAATGTCCTGAAGGCTCTCGCTGTGGCTCATCCAAGCCACCCCAGGGGCCAAGCCATGGTTTCATGCTGGGCTGGTTTAGGCTCCCAGCATGCTGTGATGATCCATTCCTGCCAAGCTGTCTTGAGTGGGAGATGTGTTTTTCAGTATTTTTGTGAGTTTTGGAGCCCTAACATTTGTTTAGAGTCATAATTTATTGGTATTTGAGATGGCTGTGTGGGAGCTGCAGAACCTTGCTGCTTCTATGCCATCTTGGCTCCACTTCCCAATGCTAGGTATGATTAAGGGGGAAAAAGAGATACTTTTGAAAGTACTTCTGAAATATCTTCATAGATACTTGTGAAGCCTATCATACAGAACAGATCACTCATTTTTTTGGTCCAGAGCAGTGAACTGAATAGACACTTAGGTAGATATTTATGAAATTACAGATAACCATATCTTTATATATCATCTACATTTATCTATATCAGTTAGGGTACTAACATAGACAGGTCAGAAATTCATAATGACTAGCTCAAAAACAAGGTGATGAATTCATTAGTGACTGTATTTTTTCTGAGTATTTTTTAAAATTTTTCTTTATTTTTAGTTTACATTATTCATCTCCATGAGATTTTGATTTACAAAATTTCTCCCCGTCTTTCAGCTACCCACCACCCCAAAACAGTGATCTGACTGTATACCACCTCCCCAATCAGCTCTGTCCTATATCCTCCCCCTTCACACCTCTGACTTTCTGCTAGCACAATATGGATCTTCCTACCCCAGTACCTGTATATTTCCCTCAGTCCTATTCCACCCCCCCCTTTCTATTCTCAAGTGTGTCCCTGTCTCTTTACAAAAGTATGTGTTTCTAACAACCCTACAACCCAATCTGCCTTCCCCTCTATCCCTCCCTCATCTCCTTCCCCCCATTCTCATGTAGGCCAAGTTACCCAGTTTAGGGTATATGTCATTCCTTCCCTAAGCCAACTTCAATGAGAATAAAGTTGACCAATTCCCTTTTGCCTTCCTCTTCTTTTCTTCTATTGTAACAATTGCCCCTTGCCTCTACTGTCTCCTCTCATACTATAACTCTCCTACCTCTTAATTTCACCTTTTAAAGTATTATCCCATTCTGTTCAATTGATCCTGTGCCCTATGTCTATGTACCCATATTTACACACACTCACGTATATAATCATACATGTATATACCCTCCTATAAAGACATATGTGTATGTATGCATATATACATTTATATTCCCTTCAACTATCCTCATACTGAGAAAAGTTTTGTAAGATAGAATTACCATTTTTCCATGTTGGCATGTAAATATTTCAAATTTGATAAGTTCCTTGTTTACCTTCTCATGCTTCTTGTATTTGAATGTCAAATTTTCTATTCAATTCTGGTTTTTTCACCAAGAATGCTTGGAAGTTCTCCACCTCATCGAATGACCATATATCCCCTTGGAACATTATACTCAATTTTGCTGGGTAGGTGATTCTTTGTTGTAATCCTACCTCCCTTGATCTCTGGAATATCATATTCTATGCCGTTTGATCCCTTAATGTAAAAGTGGCTAGATCTTGGGTTATCTTGATTGTGTTTACACAGCATTCAAATTGTTTCTTCTTGGCAGCTTGTGATATTTTCTCCTTGATCTGGGAACCCAGGAACCTGGCTATAACATTCTTAGGAGATTTTTGTTTGGGATTTTTTAAAGAGGTCATTGATGAATTCTTTCAATTTCTATTTTGCCTTCTGGTTCTAAAATATCTGGGGAATTTTCCTTGAGAATTTCTTGAAGGATGATTTCCATGTTCTTTTTTTCATCATTGCTTTCAGGTAGTCTGATAATTTTTAAATTGTCTCTCCCGGATCTGTTTTCCAGGTAAGTGGCTTTTTCAAGGAGATATTTCACATTGCCTTCTATTTTTTTGATGTTTGAATCTCTTTAATACTGTCTTGATTTCTCATGAAGTGATTTTCTTCCATTTGCTTGACTCTAATTCTGAAGGAATTATTCTCTTAAGAAAGCTTTTGAGATTTCTTTTCCATCAGGCAAATTTGACTTTTTAAAGCATTCTTCCCCTCATGGGCTTTCTGGGCCTCTTTTGCCATTTGAGTTCATCTATTTTTTAAGATGTTATTTTCTTCAGCAAGGTTTTTGACTCTGTTTTCATGATTTTGTTGCATCATTCTCATTTCTCTTCCCAATTTTTCCTCCATTTCTCTTATTTGGTTTTCAAAATCCTTCTTAAGGTGCTCTGTGGCTTGTAGGAAGTCTACATGCTTTTTTGGAAGCTTTTGGTGTGGGAATTCTGACTCTGTTGTCTTCCTCCCATTACATGCTTTGATACTTTTTCTCCCCACAAAAGGAATCTTAAGTTACATTGCTGGGTTTGCTTTGCTTTCTTTGCCTACTCATGTTGCCAGTCAATTACTTGACCTTTAGGTTCAGTGGAACTCTGCTTTCAGAGGGGAGAGCTCTGTGCCAAATTGCTGGGGGTTTTGAAGCTGCCAGAGGTAGTAGGAGGCCATTTCTGCAGCCCACACCAACATTGGCTCACCGAAAACACACCTCAGGACCACCACCCAATACTGCAGTCTTCATCCAGGCAGCTCAAGGCAAGAGCACTTAGCCTCTGAATCATCACTTGGCCCCCCTGCAATCTGCAGGCCAGGAGCTTCTAAAGCAACCATGTGGATGTGGCTACAGGGCCACTGCTTCAGCCACTTCTAGCCTTGGGGCAGTCAGCCAGACCCTCTCCCCCAAATTTATTCCAGTTCCACTGACCTTTCACTTAATCCTTGTTTCTGATGGGTTGGTAATTCTGGAAAACACCACAGCTGCCAGTGATTCACACTCCAGCCTTGGCTTGTCCTGGCAGCCCTTGGGCTCCAGCCACAGGTTCATGCAGTGCTAGTCTGGGCTCCCAGTGCACTGTGATGAACCCCTTCCTGTCTGCCTGCCAGGCTGCCTGCAATGGGAGCTTTGTTACTCTGTGATTTTTTGAGTTCTGGAGTTTTAAAATTTGTTTAGAGTCATATTTTATAGGTATTTGAGGTGGTTGTGGGGAGGTCTGCGGAGTTTTGTTGCTTCTACATCACCCTCCTGACTCTGCCTCCTGTTTCCAGAATTTTCCACTCATAAATGCTAAAGACAAAGTAAAAGGTCTGTGTGGACTCTGTGGGAACAGGGGTACTAAGAGTGGGGTCCAGCTACTTCCCCTAGGGCAAGAGGGTAAGAATTTGTGGATGTGCTGTGGCCATGCAGACACCTAAATGTGGCTGGTTCTGAGCTCCTGGCCTGCAGATCCTAGAGGGACCAAGCAATCATTCATAGGGTAATTGTTCTTGCTTTAACCTCCTTTGATCTGGATCACTGTCTTGGATGGAGGTCCTAGGGTGTGTGACCAGTGAGCAAGAGCTTGTGGGAGTTGCAGAGAGGCTACCCAGCTAATAGCTCTGGCAGGTGCGAAATCCCCAACAATTTGGGACAAAACTCTCCTCTGTGGAAGCAGAGTTCTACTGTGGCAAAGAGCTCATAAGTCAAGTAATTGACTCGCAACATGAGCAAGCAAAAGAAGCAAAGCAGGCACAGCAAGAAAACCTTAGATTCCTTTTTTGGGGACAAAAATATCAAAGCATGGAATGGGAGGAAGACAATGAAATCAGAGCTCCCACACCAAAAGCTTCCAAGAAAAATATGAACATGCTGAAGACCATGGAGCAGCTCAAGAAGTATTTTGAAAATCAGGTCAGAGAAGTGGAGGAAAAAATGGGAAGAGAAATGAGAATGAGGCAAGAAAATCATAAAGAGAAATTCAACAAACTGACTGAAGAAAATAACCCCTTAAAAACAGAGTAACTCAAGTGGCAAAAGAGGCCCAAAATGAGAATGAGAAGAAGAATGCCTTAAAAAGCCAAATTTGTCAGGTGGAAAAAGAATTTCAAAAGCTCACAGAAGAGAATACTTACTTCATAATTAGATTGGAGCAAATGGAAGCTAATCACTTTATGAGACATCAGGATACTATGAAACAGATTTAAACAAATGAAAAAAATAGGAGACTGTGAAATATCTCATTGGAAAACAACAACAACAACAACAACAACAACAACACTGACCTGGAAAATGGATCCACGAGAGATAATTTAAAAATTATTGGACTACCTGAAAGCCACAATCAAAAAGAGAACCTAGAAAGCATCCTTCATGAAATTCTCAAGAAAAATTGCCCTGATACTTTAGAACCAGAGGGCAAAATAGAAATTGAATGAATACACTGATCACCTCTTGAAACAGATCCCCAAAAGAAAACTAGGAATGTTATAGCTGGGTTCCAGAGTTCCCAGATCAAGGACAAAATATTACAGGCAGCCAAGAAGAAACAATTTGAATATTGTGAAAACACAATCAGGATAACTCAATATCTAGTGTTTCTACATTAAGGGATCAAAGGTATTGGAATATGATATTCCAGAGGTCCAAGGATCTAGGATTAAAACCGAGAATCACCTACCGAACAAAACCGTTCGTAAGGTTTCAGGGGAAAATATTGTCATTCAATGAGGTGAAGTACTTTCAAGAATTTTTGATGAAAAAAAAAAGAACTGAATAGAGAAACTGACTTTCAAGTACAAGAAGCAAGACAAGCATGAAAACATAAACAAGGAAAAGAAATAATTAGAAACTTGTCAAAGCTGAACTATTTACATTCCTACATGGAAATTGATAATTGGAACTTACGAAACTTTTCTCAGTATGAGGATAGTTGAAGGGAATATATATATATATATACACATATATACATATATGTATGTATGTACATGACTGTATACATATATATATATGTCTATATGGGAGGTTATATGTGTGTATGATTACATATGTAAATATGTTTATATATTTGTACAGGTATACATAGGCAGAGGGCACAGAATCAATTGAATAGGAAGAGATGATATTTGAAAAATAAAATTAAGAGTTGAGAGAGTCATGTAATGAGAGCAGATAGAGAGAGACAGAATAGGGTAAATTATCTCATATAAAAGAAGCAAGAGAAAAATGTTACAGTGGAGGGGAAGAACAGGAAGGCAAAAGGGAATGAATGGGTCAACCTTACTCTCATTGAATTTTCCTTAAGGAGGGAATAACATACACACTAAATTGGGTGTCTTACCACACAAGAAAGTAGGGTGGAAGGGGATATGAGGGAGGTGATAGAAGGGAGACCAGACTGGGGGTAAGGGTAGTTAGAAGCACACACTTTTGAAAAGGGACAGGATCAAAGTAGAAAAGGGAACAAGTGGCGGGGTGGCAAGATAGGATGGAGGGCAATATAGTCAATCTTTTACATGATATCCACTATGGAAATGTTTTGCGACACTACACATGTACAGCCTATATTGAATTGCTTATCTTCCCATTAAGGGTGGGTGATGTGGGAAGAAGGGAAAGAATCTGGAATTCAAAGTTTTAAAATCAAATATGTAAACATTATTATTATTATGTTTATGTTTATGTTTATGTTTATGTTTATCATCTTTTACATGCAGCTGGGAAATAAGATATACAGGCACTGGGATATGGAGATCCATCTTGCTCTACTGGAAAGTTGGAAGGGGAATGGGGGAGGATATAGGAGAGAGCAGATTGGGGGAGGGGGTATTCAGTGTGATTGCTGTTTTGGGGTGGTTGGTAGGGGACAGACAGGGAGGAAATTTGTAACTCAAAATCTCATGGAATAGAATGCTGTAAATTAAAAATTAACATAAAATTTATTTTAAAAAATAAAATAAAATTAGAAAGTCAAGGGGTGGCTAGGTGGCTCAGTGAATAGAGCATGGGCCCTGGAATCAGGAGGACCTGATTTCAAATCCAGCTTCAGACGTTTAACACTTACTAGCAATGTGACCTTTGGCAAGTCACTTAACCCCAATTACCCTATCCACCCTACTCCAAAAAAATTAGAAAGTCAACAAATAAGCACATCATATTCTGGATTAGTATAGTGGCAGGAAAAATAGCAAGTAATACATTTATTCTAAATTTTTATTCCAAGGATGAAGGAATTTCATTTAATTTTTCTCAAGTTGGCATTTTGTGAAATCTCTAATATTATTTTTCCCCAATAGGAATAGACAAAAATGACCTTTCTGAGGAAATGTGTGTGTGTACATATATATATATATATATATATATATATATATATATATATATATATATATATATATATATGTACACACACACATTTCCTCAGAAAGGTCATTTTTGTCTATTCCTATTGGGGAAAAATAATATTAGAGA
>CM053584.1:69503030-69518180 GCA_028627135.1 Pseudochirops cupreus | reverse complement strand
TTTATTGCAGCTCTCTTTGTGGTGGCAAAAAACTGGAAATATAGGGGTTGCCCATCAATTGGGGAATGGCTGAACAAGTTGTGGTATATGAATGTAATGGAATACTATTGTGCTATAAGAAATGGGAAGGAGATGGACTTCATAATTACCTGGAGAGGCTTATACAAATTGATGCTGAGTGAGAAGAGCAGAACCAGGAAAAATTTGTACACAATCACAGATACATCATATGTGTGATGACCAACCTTGATGAACTGGACTCTTCTCAGCAGTGCACAGTTATAAGACAACTCTACAAGTCTCAGGATGGAAGGAGATGTCTACATTCAGAGAAAGGTCTAGAAAGACTAGAGTTTAAATGGAGACTGAAGCAATACATGCTATCACTCTTTTTCATGTTTGGTTTTGTTTCTTTTTTCCCAGTGTTCACTCATTGGTTACAACCCTTCTATATAACCAGAGTGTTGTACAACGTGAAAGTATTTCCAGATCCTATATAAGATTGCACACCACCGTGGTGGTGGTGGTGGTGGGAATGGAAGGGAGAAAATCTGAAACTCAAGGGATTGTGGAACCAAATCTTGTAAACTAAAAGTAAATTAAAAAGTCATTGAGAAAAACAAATAAATAAATAAAAGAAAAAAATACAATAAGACAGATAATAGTATATTTAAAATAAAAACAATATTGACTCCACCAGAATCTTTGCGTACCATTTATTGAATCTATTTCTATTTTAATTTCCTACCACAGCTCTTCAATATGTCCAATGGATATTTTTTCAAGATTTTGAATTTAAAATCTCCATTGGGAGGAAAGTTAAATGATGTTCATACATGTTGTAAGAGGGAGAGCAAAGTTAGGGTTTCTGATTATAAATCCCCAGGCTCTTCCCATTGAGCATACTATCTCTCCATATCAGTATGTGTAATAAGATTATAAAAGATAAACCTATAGTATAATAACTCACGTCAGTCTGGTTTATTTTTTATTTTTATTTATTTAATTTTAAATTTATGGAATAAAACAAGCATTTGCATAGTACCACAAAGCTAAAAAAAAAGATGATTGCACATGAAACTGCAAATCTAATATGTTTAACTTACTATTTGTCATTTCTTCTAAAGTCAAAATGCCTTAGTTGCTCAAAATTGTCCATAAAACAATATTGTTGAGGCAGAGTAAAGATGGCAAAAAAAGGCAATGACTTGCTTGAGTTCTCCTCAAAACCCTTCCAAAAAGTTTTAAACAATGTCATAAAACATTTCTTAGAGCAGCAGAAAGCACAAAAGGACAGGGTGATACAATTTTCCAGCCACAGGCAACTTAGAAGGTAAGCAGGAAATGTTGGTCAAACCTGAGTAAGAAGGGAACACAAGCCAGCACAGGCCACACCAACACAGACCTAGCCTCAGCAAACCAGGAGCAGGCCTTTGGTGCCACTAAATCATCAACAGAAGCAGTTCTTTCAGATCTCTCAGTCCACAGATGATAAGGGTGTCAAACAACCAGTCAGAAGATTACAGGGATCTCTTTGATAGCTATGAGGAAGAACTCTGCTGCTTTGTCCATAGTCAGATCTCAGTTGCAGTCCTTCATGTCAGTCCCAGGGCAAGTAAGAGTCCTAGCACACCAAAGTCTGCAGCCAGAGTGGAGCAGGGATCATCATCACAATTCCAAGGCAGAAAAGAGTGCTTCTGGTCCAGAAGAGGAGTCAGCACCTCTCCTTAGATCATATCACCCTGGAAGAAGTAAAAACTTGCAGGTCCCAAGAAATATATCAGAAAATGGTTGCACAAAAACGCTGAAGTTAGGGACAAAGTGCTCATCACCCTAAAATCAGAATCTCACTTTAACAAAAGTTTCAAAGTCAAGAAATAAGCTGGAAAATGAGCAAAAAAAAAATTTGACCATAAAAATGTCACAGTGATGACAAGGAAGATCAAAACATTCGCTCAGAAGAAGAAAACAAAGTCAAATCTCATACATCAAAAGTCTCCAAGAAAAAAATATGAATTGGTCCCTGTTAGTCAAAGGACTCAAAAAGAACTGGAAAAATCAAGGAAGAGGAAGAGGAAAAATTGGGAAGAGAAATAAGAATGAGGCAAGAAAATCATGGGAAAAAAAGAGTCAATAGCTTGGGAAAGGAGACACAAAAACACAGAAGAAAATAACATCTTAAAACACAGACTAGAAAAATTGTAAAAAAGATCAAAATGAGAAGAATGCCTTAGAAAGCAAAATTGTTAAATGAAAAAAGAGGGAAAAAATTCACTGAAGAAAAACCTCCTTAAAAAGTAGAATTGTTGAAACAGAAAAGGAAGTAAAAATTTCACTGAAGAAAACTATTTCTTGAAAAATTAGAATTGAACAAACAGAAGTGAATGACTTTATGACAAATCAAGAAACAAAATAAAATGAAAAAAAATAGAAGACAATGTGAAATATTTCACTGGGGGAGGGGGGAGCAACTGACTTGGAAAATATATCCAGAAGAAATAATTTAAAAATTCTTGGACAACCTGAAAGCCATGATCAAAAAAAGAGCCTAGACATCACTGCACAAGAAATTATCAATGAAAACTGCCCTGATATTCTAGAACTAGAAGGTAAAATAGAAATTGAAAGAATCTGAGAATCACCTTCTGAAAGGGATGCCAAAATGAAAACTACTAGGAATATTATAGCCAAACTCTAGGGTTCCTAGATCAAGAAGAAAATATTGCAAACAGTCAGAAAGAGACAATATAACAGGAGGAGCCAAGATGGTGGAGTAAAAGAAGGAACTTGCTTGAGCTGCCATTACAAGCACCTCCAATACCCATAAAAATTTACTCTAAACACATTTTAGAGCTCCAGAACCCGCAAATGACAGAGAGAAACAAATCTTCCACTGAAGGAAGCCTGGAAGGCCAACAGGAAGGGTCTTTTTCACTGAACTGGGAGCAGAGCACAGTCCCACAAGAGTCACATTGGTCCAGACATGGGATGGCACTAACCAGTGGCAAAGGCTGGCCAAAACACACTTCAGAAGAGTGACTCACTGCCAGCTGTGGTGGCTTCCAGACTTCTCAACCCATAAATGCCAAAGAGAAAGCAAAAGGTCAATAGGAAATTCTGCTAGAACTGGGTAAGAGAAGAGTGTGGTCCAGACCCTGCCCACGGGGAAGAGGTATGTGGCGGCATGGCAACTGTCGTTGCTGCCATGTGGCTGCCTTGAGAGCTCCTGGCCAGGAGAATAGTAGGGGGATCAAGTGACCATTCAGAGAATAATCGTTCTTGCTTTGAGCTGCTTGGATTTGGGTTGCAGTATTAAATGCTGGTGCTGGGGTGAGGCACGCTAGTGTGCCAGAGCTTGTGGTGACTGAAAAGAGGGCACCCTCCTCGTAACTGTGACAACTCCTCTGACAACATTTGTGAAAACCCAAGAAATTTGGGAGAGAGCTCTCTCCACTCTGGAAGCAGAGTTTGACGGTGACAAAGAGCTCAAACGTCTAGTAATTGGCTGGCAAGATAAGCAAACAGAGGAAGCACCAAATACAGAATCCTTCTTTAGGGACAAAGATGATCAAAACATAGAATCAGAAAAAGACAATAAAGTCAGAAATCCTCCATCAAAAGCTTCCAAGAAAAATATGAACCGGTTGCAGACCATGGAGGAGTTCAAAAAGGATTTTGAAAATCAGGTAAGAGAAGTATATGAAAAAATAGAAAGAGAAATGAGAATGATCCAAGAAAATCATGAAAAGCAAGTCAACAGCCTGACTGAAGAAAATAACATCCTAAAAAAATACACTAAGTCAAATGGCAAAAGAGGTCCAAAAAGCCAATGAGGAGAAGAATGCCTTAAAAAGTAGAAATGGCCACATTAAAAAAAAAAAAAAAAGAATTCCAAAAACTCACTCAAGATAATAATTCCTTAAAAATCAGAATGGAGCAAATGGAATCTAATGACTTTATGAGAAATCAAGATACCATAAAACAGATACAAATAAATGAAAAAAATAGAAGGCAATGTGAAATATCACATTGGAAAAAACACTGACCTAGAAAATAGATGCAAGAGAGGTAATTTTTTTTTCCCTAGGAAGTTTATTTTTGGGGATCTTTTTCAAGAGGTGATCAGTGAATTCTTTCAAGTTCTATTTTGTCTGCTGGTTCTTGAGAATTTCTTAAAGGATGCTTTCTAAATTCTTTTTTTTTATCATGGCTTTCAGGTAGTCCAATAATTTTTAAATTCCTCTCCTGTATCTATTTTCCAGATCAGTGGTTTTTTCAAGGAGATATTTCACATTGCCTTCTATTTTTTTTCCATTTGTTTGGATCTGTTTGATAGTATCTTGATTTCTCATAAAGTCATTTGCTTCCATTTGGTCCACTCTAATTCTGAAAAAATTATTCTCTTCAGAAGGCTTTTAAGATTCTATTTCCATAAATTTGACTTTTTAAGGCATTCTTCTCCTCATTGGGTTTTTGGGTCTCTTTTGCCATTTGAGTTAATCTATTTTTTAAGGTGTTATTTTCTTCAGTCAGGTTGTTGACTCTCTTTTCATGATTTTCTTGTATCATTCTCATTTCTCTTCCCAATTTTTCCTGCACTTCTCTTATTTGGTTTTCAAAATCCTTCTTAAGCTGCTCTATGGCTTGTAGACATTCTTCACATTTCTTGGAAGCTTTTGCTCTGGGAGTTCTGACTGTGTTGTTTTCCTCCAGTTCCATGCTTTGATCCTTTTTGATCACCAAGAAGGAATCTAGAGGGCAAGTGCTGTTCTTACTTTGCTTCCTTTGCCTGCTCATGTTGACAGTCAATTACTTGAATTTTTAGCTCCGTGGAAGTCTGTTTCCAGAGGGGAAATCTCTGTCCCAAATTGCTGGGCTTTTTGCAACTGCCAGAGCTATTAGGTGGTTGCTGTTTTTTTGCAGCTCCCACCAGTTTTGCCTCACTGAAAACGCACCCCAAGAGCACCACCCAAGACCACGATCTGGATCCAGGATGCTCAATGCAAGAGCACTTGGCCTCTGAATGATCGCTTGGCCATCCTGCAGTCTGCAGGCCAGGAGCTCTAAAGCAGCTACATGGAGGCAGCTGCAGGGCCTCCACTTCTGCTGCATCCTTGCCCTGGAGGCAGTTTGGCCAGACTACTTTTCTCCCCCAAATTTACCTGAGTTCCACTGACCTTTCACTTTGTCCTTGTTTCTTATGGCTTGATAATTCTGGAAACTGCCACAGCTGCCACTGATCCATTCTCCTGTAGGCTCCAGCTGCAGCTTGTCCTGGCTGCCCCATGGCCAAGCAGCGGTTTCAGGCTAGGCTGGTTTCAGCTCCCAGTGTGCTGTGATGAGCCCTTCCTCCTGAGCTGCATTCAGCAGGAGATGTGTTTTTCTGTATTTTTGTGAGTTTTGGAGCCCTAAAATTTGTTTAGAGTCATATTTTATGGGTATTTGAGGTGGCTATATGGGAGCTGTGGAACCTTGCTGCTTCTATGCCACCATCTTGGCTCCTTCCCCCAGGAGAGATAATTTAAAAATTATTGGATTACCTGAAAGCCATGATCAAAAAAAGAGCTTAGACATCATCCTTCAAGAAATTCTCACGGGAAATTGCCCGGATATTCTAGAACTAGAAGACAAACAAATTGAAAGAATTCACTGATTTCCTCTTGAAAAACATCCCTAAAATAAAACTCTTAAGAATATTGTAGCAAAATTCCAGAGTTCCCAGGTCAATGAGAAAATATTACAGACACTGAGGAAGAAAGAAATTGAGGATTTTGAAAACACAACAGGATAACACAATATCTGGAAGCTTCTATATTAAGAGACAGAAGGACTTGGAATATGATATTCCAGAAGTCAAAGGAGCTTGAATTAAACCCAAGAATTACATAATCAGCAAAACTGAGAATAATGCTTCAGAGGAAAATATGGTCATTCAATAAAATAGAGAACTTTCAAGCATTCTTGATGAAAAGACCAGAGCTGAACAGAAAATTTGACTTTCAAATACAAGAAGCAAGAGAAGCGTGAGAAGGTACATAGGAAAAAGAAATCATAAGGAACTTATTAATATTGAACTATTTACATTCCTACATGGAAAACTGATAATTGTAACTCATGAGACTTTTCTCAATATGAGGATAGTTGAAGGGAATATATGTGTGTTTGTATACATACATACATACATATATACACACATACATATGAATGTATGTATACATACATATATGTGTATGTATAGAACCATGTGTGTATGTAAATGTATGGGTGTGTGTATATGTGTGTGCATGTATACGTAGACAGGGAGCACAGGATGACTTGAATATGAAGGGATGATATCTAAAAAATAAAATTAAGATGCGAGCGAGGAATATATTGGGAGAAGGAGAAAGAGAGAGATGGAATAGTGTAAATTATCCCATATAAAAGAGGCAAGAGAAAACTGTTATAATCGAGGGGAAGAACAGGAAGGTGAAAGGGAATGGGTTCACCTTACTCTCATTGGATTTGGCTTAAGGAGGAAATAACATACTCACTTAATTGGGTATTTTACTTTCCAGGAAAGTATGGGAGAAGGGGATTAGAAGAGGTTAAAAGAAGAGAGAGCAGAATGAGAGAGATTTTAGTAAAGAGTAAACACTTTTGAGAAGGGATAGGATCAAAGTATAAAAGAGAATAAGTGGGGGGCAGGATAAGATATAGGGAAACATAGTTAGTTTTTCATAATATAAGTACTATGGAAACGTCTTTTGTAACTATACACATACAAGCTGTATTGTATTGCTTGTCTTCCCAGTGGGGGTGGGTGAGGAGGGAAGAAGGGAAATAATCTGGAAATCAAAATTTAAAAAAAACAGATATTTTTTAAAATGTTTTTTTTCATGCAACTGGGAAATAAAATACAGAGGCACTGGGGTATAGAAATCCTTCTTATCCTTCTAGAAATTATTTTTGGGGGAAATAGGGAAAGATATTTGAGAGAACAAATTGGGGGAAGGGGTATTCAGGAGGCTTGATATATTGAGGTGGGGCGTAGGGGAAAACAGAGAGAAAATTTGCAATTCAAAATCTTTGGAAATGAATGTTGAAAACCAAAAAAAATTAATTAATTAAAAAAAAACAAAATAAAAGCAATAAATGAAGTCATGAATTAAATGATTTCAGAGTCTTGGGAAGTCTTAAATGACCTGATGCAAAGTGAAGTGAGCAGAACCAGCAGAACACTGTACACTGTATGTTGAGAGACTGAGCTACTTTGAAAAATACAATCATCCATAATAATTTCAAAGGACTCAGAATGAAAAATGCCACCTACATTCAAAGAAAGAACAGATGAACTGAGTGCCAATTGAACTAGAGTTTTACCTCTTTTTTTTTGCTTTTTTTTTTTTGCAACATATGTAATATAGAAATACGTTTAGGATGACTTCATATGTATAACAGATACTGTATTTGCTTTCCCTGTAAGGGAAGGAGAGATTTAAACTCAAAATAAACAATTAAATGTAGACAAAAAGAAATAATTCAAGTGCCATGGAGCCACAATCAGGATGACACAAAATTTAGTAGCTTCTACATTAAAGGATCAAAGGGTTTGGTATATGATATTCCAGAGGGCAAAGGAGTTAGGATCACAACAAAGATTCACCTCTCAGCAAAAGTGAGTATAATCCTTCAGGAGGGAAAATAGACAATCAATGCAATAGAGGGCTTTCAAGCATTCCTGATGAAAAGATCAAAGCTGAATAGAAAATCTGATTTTTGAATACAAGATTCAAGAGAAAAATAAACAGGTAATAGGGAAAGAGAAATCATAAAGGTCTTAATAAGGGTAAACTGTTTGTATTCCAGTGTAAGATGATATTTGAAACCCATTAGAACTTTCTCATTATTAGGGAGGATATATAGACAGAGGGCACAGGTGTGCAGTGAATATGAAAGGATAATAGGTAAAAAATAAAATTAAGGGGTGAGAGAGGAATGCACTGGAAGAAAGACAAATTATTTTAAAAATTAATTTTGTTCATCTATTTCCTTATTTATTAGTATATGAACTTTAACAAAATAGTGACAACATTTTGTTTGCTTCTAGATATCCTCACAGTATATATTTCTTTTGGGTCAAATCTCAGCTCACAGCATTATTGCTCTTGCTTTTTATGTGGTTGTTAATCGTTCTGATCCTACTTTATTTGCATCACCTCACTTCAGTCTTCCTTTTTTCATCTGTCATATCTTTGGGTTCAGAAATCTCTCTGTGCAATTTGTTCATCCTTTACTCCATTGTCAGATACATGGACATGTCTATTTTTTTAATTAATTAATTTTGTATTTATTATGCAAATTCATTTCCACAAGATTTTGAGGATCAAATTTCCTCCCCATCACTCCCCTACCATCATACCCCAAGATGCAAACATACTGATTATTCCTTACCCTAATCTGTCGCCTCATATGCCAGCCCCATCCCTACTGTTCCACCTTTCTCCTTACATTCTTGTAGGGCAAGAGGGATTTCTATACCCCATTTACTATATATCTTATTTCCTGGGTGCATATAACAATTTTTTAAACATTTATTTTTAAAACTTTGAGTTCCAGATTCTCTCCCTTCTTCCCTCCTCACCCACCCCCACTGAGAAGACAAGCACTTCAATATAGGTTATAGATGTGAAGTTATGCAAAATATTTCTATAGTAGTCATGTTGTGAAAGACTAACTATATTTCCCTCCATCCTATCCAACTAGCCATTTCTTCTATTTTCTCTTTTGACCCTGTCCCTTTTCAAAAGTCTTTGTTTCTGACTACCCCTGCCCCTTCTCTGCCTTTCCTTCTATCATGGCCTGCCCTATTATCCCCTTCCTCCCTACTTTTCTGTAGGGTAAAATACACAATTGAGGGTATATGTTATTCCCTCCTTAAGGCAAATCCATAGAGAGTAAGGTTGACTCATTCTCTTTCACCTCCTTGCTCTTCCCCTCCATTGTAATAGATTTCTCATGTCCCTTTTACGTGAGATAATTTACCCTATTCTATCTCTCACTTTCTCCTTCTTTCAATATATTCCTCTCTCACCTCTTAATTTTATTATAGATACCATCTCTTCATACTCAATTCACAGTGTGCCCTCTATGTATACACATAAACACACACATATATACACATAAACACATACACCCATATATATATATATATATATATATATATATATACAAGTATATACACACATATATTCCCTTTAACTATGCTCATCCTGAGAAAAGTCTCATGAGTTGCAAATATTGTCTTTCCATGTAGGAATGCAAACAGTTCAACTTTAATGAGTTATTTATGATTTCTCTTTCCTGTTTACCTTTTCATGCTTCTGTTGATTATTGTATTTCAAAGTCCAATTTTCTGTTCAGCTCCGGTCTTTTCATCAAGATTGTTTTAAAGTCCTTTATTTCATTGAATTTTCCCCTGAAATATTTTACTCAGTTGTGCTGGGTAGGTGATTCTTGGTTTCAATCCTAGCTTCTTTGACCTCCTGAATATCATATTCCAAGCCATGTGATCCCTTAATGTAGAAGCTGCTAGATATTGTGTTAGCCTGATTGTGTTTCCATGATACTCAAATTATTTCTTCCTGACAGCTTGTAATATTTTCTCATTGACCTAGGAACTCAGGAATTTGGCTGTAATATTTCTTGTTTTCTGCTGAGTATCTTTTCCAAGAAGCAATAGGTGAATTCTTTCAATTTCTGTTTTACCTTCTCTAATGCCATGCACAAGCAGTTTTCCAGAAGAATGCTACTGTGAACAGCTTTTTAAGGTTCTGATTACATAGTATAGTGAACAATCCATTTATTCAATAACAAATCAAAGCAAAATGTTCACAGAAAATCAAGGCACAGCATTCACAATATTACAACTTATCACAGAAAATCACAATATAGTATTCACAACAGCTTATCATTAAAATGACCACATAGTTTCTACCACAGTGGCCACAAAAGTTTTGAATAAAGAATAATCATCTGGTATCCTTAAGGATGTTTGCCTCCTTACACAATCATTCAGTCATCTCAAAGTACAATATTCAAAGTCTTCCACTCATGGGGCACACTAAATTAACACAATCTGTCACTTATTCAGCAATCAATTACTAAGTGTTATTAATCACTAAGTACAATCATTAGAAAATACAAAGACCCTCCACCTCTAGGTCACTAGTAAATTTAAAACTCCTCAGTTTGTATATAGAATCCAACTAAAGTCTTCTTTCAGCTTGACTTGGGGTGGTTTCTAAGATTCCCTAGATCCCCTTCCATGGTCCCAGCTCCTACCCGAATCCACCAAACAGATACCTGGATTCAGAGGCAGACAGCTCTCAGGTTGTTGTCCAGTTCTCCAGGCAGTTCCTGCTCTGTAATGGAGCACACAGAGTTCAGTCCAGTCCATCTCAAATCCTTCCCAGTTTCTGTTCCCGGGAATTCAAGGCTCAACCAAGCCACAAACAGACAAAATCTTAGCATCCCAGTCATACTTCTTCAGTCCTTGGGCAGTTTGGCTGGCCCTCAGGCCCAGAAGAAATCTCAGCTGGCTCCCAGAATCAAAGTCACTCCACCCAGGTTTTCAAAATCAAAATCATTCTTTCCAGCCCTTTTTTTTGGGGGGGGGGCGGGGATGGGGCAAGGGGGGCTTTCCTTTTCAGCTTCCTGGCCTCCTGGGCTGCTATTCAGAAGAAGCTTCACCACCACAAGTCCTCATGAAATTATGACTGTCTCTGTCTTCTAATTTCTCTTCTGTAGCTACTCTGCCTCCAGATTCTTGTCCCAAGAAATTTTGACTATACCTTCATGGGGCTTTTCATTATATACATGCAGCATTAGCTTCCTGTTTCAGCCAACCCTTTCCTGTTATGTCAGTAACAGGAGAAAGGAATTTATACCTTCTGTTTCCCCAACAGTGGCTTGATCAATTACTAAGTGCTAAGTATCTGCTACCTTTGCTTAACTTGAAACAAGGTGCTAAGTACCTGCTTACTTGCTGATAATAAAGGAGTCTTCAAATTCAAATTAATCACCCTTACACTTTCTGGTTCTAGAATATCAGGACAGTTTCCCTTGATAATTTCTTGAGTGATAATGTCTAGGCTCTTTTTTGATCATGGTTTTCAGGTAGTCCAATAATTTTAAATCATCTCTCTTCGATCTATTTTCCAGGTCAGTGGTTTTTTTAATGAGATATTTCACATTGCCTCCTATTTTTTTTTTCATTCTTTTGGATCTGTTTTATAGTATCTCAATTTCTCATGAAGTCATTAACTTCCATTTGCTCCAATCTACTTTTGAAGAAATTACTTTCTTCAGTGAGCTTTTGGTCTTCCTTTTCCATTTGGCTAAATCTGATTTTTAAGGAATTTTCCTCTTTGGCTTTTTGGACCCCTTTTGCCATTTCACTTAGTATATTTTTTAAGGTGTTATTTTGTTCAGTACATTTTTGAGTCTCCTTTATCAAGTTGTTGAATCATTTTCCATTATTTTCTTGCTACAGTCTCATTTCTCTTTTCAATTTTCCCTCTACTTCTCTTACTTGATTTTCAAAATCCTTCTTGAGCTCCTCAATGACCTGCCAACAATTCATATTTTTTCTTGCAGGCTTCTGATGTAAGAGTTCTGACTTTTTTGTCTTCATGTTCTATGTTTTGATCCTCTTTGTCACCAAAAAAAGATTATATGGTCTGATTTCTCTTCCTCTGTTTGCTTATTTCCCCAGCCAAATACTTGAATTTTGAGCTCTTTGCTATGGTAGAACTCTGCTTCCAGAGTGGAGAGTGCTATTTTCCTAATTTCTCAGGTTTTGCTCAGCTTGGACACAGCTTCTTCTGCCACAGAATTGTGAGGAGGACTGCCTCTCCACAGCCTCAGCAAGCTCTGCCACATCAGCACTCCTTACCCCAGGACCACCACCCAAGACTGTAATCCAGATCCCAGTAGGGCAAAGAAAGAGAATCCTGCCTGAGGTCCAGCAGAGGGACTCCTGAATTACCCTCTGGTCAGTCATTCCACCACCATCTCTGTGCTTGGAGCTGAGAAAGCAGCCACCACAGTAGCAGCTACAGCCACCACCTCCTCCACCATCCTTGGGGAAGAGGGTAGATCATTCTCTTCTCTCACCCAGTTGCAACAGAGTTTCCCCACTGTCATTTTACTTTGTTTTTTGCATTTATGGGTTGAGAAGTCTGGAAACCAGACTTCTGGTGATGCAATTCTCTGAGATCTGTTATGGCTGGTTGTTGCCACCCATCTGTGCCAGAGTGCCACATGGGACTGTACTCTGCTTCAAGCCTCATGTAATAGACCCTTCCTGTCAATTTGCCAGGCTGTCCTCAGCTGGAGACATATTTCATTTTTATCATTTTGTGGGTTCTGTAGCTCTAAAATTTGTTTAGAGTAATTTTTACAGGTATTTGAGGTAATTGGGGATGAACTCAAGTAAATTCATGCTTTTACTCCATCATCTTTGCTCCACCCCCCAGAAAGACAAATTATTTAAGCAGTTACGAGGTACTCTCTTATACAAATTGAAATAGCTAATAAGACAAAAAAAAAGGAAATGACAAATGTTGAACGTGGAGATGTGGGGAAAATGAGACATTAATGTACTGTTGGTGGAGTTGTAAACTGATTAAACTATTCTAGAGAGCAATTTGGAACAGTGTTCAAGGAGCTCTAAAACCCTGCATACTATTTAACCTAGCAATACCATTACTAGGCATGTATCCAAAAAGAGATGAAAAACAAAAAGTATCTATATGTACAAAAATATTTATAGCAACTCTTTTCTGGTGGCAAATAATTAGAAATTGAGTGGATATTCATCTGTGAATGGGTGAACAAAATGTGCTACGTGATTGTGATGAAATACTTTTCTGCTACAAGAAATGACGAGCAGGACGCTCTCAGAAAAACCTGGAGTTACATGAATTAATGCAAAATGAAATGCACTATATGCAAAGTAACATCAATATTGTAAGATGATCAATAGTGAATGACTTAGATGGCCTCAGCAATACACTGGTTGTAGACAACTCTGAAGGACTTATGATGAAAAACGCTATCTGTCTCCAGAGAAAGAAGAGATGGTCTCCAAATACAGACTGAAACATACATTTTTTAACTTAATTTTTTCTGAAGGGTTTTTTTTTTGGTTAATGTTTTCTTTCACAATATTATTGATATGGAAATATTTTGTATGACTACACATGTATAGCCTATATCAAATTCCTTGCCTTTTCAGTGAAGGGTTTGAGAAGGGAGAAAGGGAGAGGATTTGGGAGCCAAAAATTTTAAAAATGAATGTTCAGAATAAATACAATAAATAAAATACTAAATATATTTTAAAAGAGACAATAAAATTAATTTAAAAAACAATATGGTTGTAAGTATATACAACCTTCATTTGTTTGTGCTCATTTCAATATTCATTATTTCATGCAATTTTATGAATATTTTGCTAAGATTATTGACCTCATCATTCCTTAAAGCATAGTAGTATTCCATCACAATCATAAACTACAACTTGTTTAGCCATTAGGCAATTAACAGAAATTCCCACAAGTTTCAGTTCTTTACAACCACAAAGAGTGCTGCTATAAATATTTTAGAACATATAGATTATTTTCCTTTTCCCCTAACTATTTTTGGAAATAGATATAGCAGTGGTACTGCTGGGTCAATGGGCATAGGCATTTTAATAACTTTGGAAATAATTCCAGACTACTCTCAAAAATGGTTGGATGGGTTCACAATTCCATCAGTGAGGAATAAGAGTCTCAATTTTTAATTATCATATCTATTTTCTAAAAGAAACCTCACATTATTTGGATAATTTCATATTTAGTATTTTTCCTTGATTTAAATTTCTATTTTTTTAGGTTTTAAATACTTATACCTTTGAATATAACTTCAATGTCAAGAAAGCAAGTGATACCCATAAAAGTTTTCTCTTTTGGGGTTTATAAGGGAGGTGTCTAATCATCTCTCACCTGAAACAATTCATTTGTTACCTCAGTGAATTTATATGCTTCAAAAATGGGGGAGAGTGTGTTATGAAAGTAATAACTCATATATAAATATAGCACTTTGCTTTTTACAAAGGATGTCCATGGTTACACAACTAGTGATTTCCTCAGTCTTGATTTAAAATTAGATGTTTTGACTCTAGAAGCAACATACTTTCTGCTATATTGCTACTTCTTTCTTGTTGTGGTAAGATTAATGAAAGCTCACATCTTTATTTCATAATTAAAAAGCATTATATGCTTTGAAAGGAGCTACAAATCCATACTTCTCTTTTCTACCCATGAACAAATAAAATCATTCTTGAAAATCACATAGAAATGAATGTTACATTAAATATTTTCAAAGATTTATTTTCTCTATATTACACTGAATACATATGTTAGAAATATACATTAACTTCATTATAAGATATTTCTTTAAAATAATTTCTTAATATATATGATGTGAGAGTAACTCTGAGGATCAGTGCTGGACATTAATTCTATCATCAACTCTAAAATGACCATTGGTCATAGTAGTTTTGAGATCCTATATGTAGAACTACTTTATTTATTAAGCACTATTAAGTTGGTGGTTAAGAATTAAATCATCATTGAAAGAATGTTTCTGCTGTCATCAGCAGTGTGGAAAACATTAATGTACTATGTCACGTGAAACATTAAAATGCCAGGCCCAATATCTTACTACATTAAATTGGTTGTAATATTGACATTCTGTACAAAAGGAAAGGTAGAATTCATGCAACAATGCTTTTACCCTAGAACACAGCTTAATTATGGCAAACAAGTTAGCAAGACTGGTATCAATGCATTTTAATTTTTCATCTTGAAAGATAAACAAATATAAATTGAATGGGAAGAAAGAAGTATAAAAGACATAATAATGCAGAATGAGAAGAACAATGATGAAAAGGTTAAATAAAAAACACTAAAATAAATTTTAAAAACACCCATCTGTAAATTGACAGTCAATCATGGATAATGTCCTAGGAAAATTTATTATTTTTTAATTTTTTTAAAATTTTTTTAAAATTTTATTATAGTTTGAATCATTCATTTCCACAAGATTTTGAGTTACATATTTTCT
>CM053584.1:69484719-69502530 GCA_028627135.1 Pseudochirops cupreus | reverse complement strand
GTAATGGTAATTAAATTGAGTTTGACATAACTCTCTGTTTGGCCAATGCTTAGAATTGAAGCAAGGTAGAACCAAATATTATATCCTATTTGCTTGTTGCTAGATACAAACACACACACATTTTGATATATACATATACATGTATGCATATTTCTGCTTTTATTGCTTCTTTCACAGCACCACCTAAAACTTGATGGTTATGATAGACTTTTTCCTAAAAGGAAGGAGAATGGAAGAAAGAAAGAAGCATTTGTTTCAAGTGCTTATTATGTTCCAGGCACTGTGCTAAAAACTTTACAAATATTATTATTTTTTGATATTCACAACCTCTTGGGAGTCAGGTACTATCATCATACCTATTTTATAGTTGAGGAAGCTGAGACGATTGAGGTTCAATGACTTGCCCAGCATCACTCAGCTAGCAAGTATTTGACTCTGGATTTGAGTTAAGGTTTCCTGACTCCAGCCCAATGCATTATCTACTTTTCTACCCAACTGCTTCTGAGGGTCAAGGACATGGAGTTAGGAGAATGGAGAATGATTGAAGAGTTCATGATGGCGGTCTCTGATACCAGAGGAAGTCCACCAATCCGTGTGTTTATCTCATTTCCTCATGATTATTGTATTCAAACAGATCTGAACTCTCCTCCCCTTAGACTAGCACATATATAAAGGATTATATTGCCTTGTCTCCACCAATACAAAACTCCATAAATCTTAATCGTCCTCAGACTACTCAAAATTAGCAGAAAAATCTCTGCCTGGTTAGTTGCCTTCAGAGTATATCTTTTAAAATCAGAATATCAAGAACTCTTTAGCAATAATAATATAATCATGGCTCTTAATGCCTTAGTGTCCTTTGTCTAGTAAATTTATTGGTGTGCTATCAATATGCATGCTATGATGTATCAAATGAATTTGATATCTCGAGAATGCTTTGAGACCAGTCTATTTTGTTTACCTTCATATACGAGACCAGTCCTCTTTGTGTCAGAGGCTGGATAGAAAAAGGAAGACAAAATACAGTTACTGGTTTCAAAACGTTCCCAGAACTAGGCTTACTTACTGCTACCCAAGGCTAGAACCTCATCAGCTTCTGATGATTGTGTCAGCTTTCAGACTAGTAATCCTTAATTCAGGATCTTTTATTTAAAATTTTTGAAGTCCTGTATTAAAATCAATCTTTTAAAAATAATCAATCAACATTTATATAGAGCTTTATATTTTAAAATTGGTTTTACATCTACTTCCTCAATAGCTTTGTAGGAAAAATCTAATTCTATGTTTAAGGCCCATTTCATTTTGCATCTATGTGTCATTGAACAAATCACTTAATCTCTTTGGGCCTCAGTTTCCTTTTATATAAAATGAGGTGTTTAGAGAAGATAACCTCTAAGGCCCTCTGAAACTCTCAACCTATGACACTACATAACCTCTAAATCATTAGATAAAATACTCAGGAAGATAAACCACTCTGAATTAATCACGTCAGATTACAATTTTCAAAAGCAGTTTGATTAACAAATATTTTGAAGTCATATGATTGACAATAGGGAATTTTTTTTTTCTAAATAACTCCTTCAGCATGAAAAATTCAAAGGAAGGAAAAATTAATGCTTTATCAAAACAACAAGAGGGAAACAGTCAAAAGCATATGAAACTTTAGGAATTCAATTATAAGACTAAAATATTTAAAATTTCCATTCACTTTATTCAATACTAGCCTACTCCATCAACTAATCAGTCAATTTAGAAACACATATTTATTAAGCACTTATTATTTTGTATTTAAATCTAACTTTGTTTCATAAAATTATCTTATAATCATGTTCATGTAATTCCTGGATCTATGGTGGCAAGTATGGTTTTTTTCACCCACTTAATAGTATTTTATTTTTTTCCAATAACATGTAAAGATAGTTTTCAACATTCAATTTTATATGATTTTGATTTACAAATTCTTCTCCCTCCCTCTCTCTGTACTGCTACCCATACCCCAGGAAGTACCCCTGTACTTCCTAAGACAGTGAACAATCTGATATAGGTAATATGTGTACAATAATATTAAGTATATGCCCACATTAGTCATATTGTGAAAGAAGAATCAAAATAAAGGGGAAAATCATGGGAAAGAAAAAAATTAAAAAGTGAAAATAGTATGCTTTGATCTGCATTCAAGTTCCATAGTTCTTTCTCTGGATCTGGATAGCATTTTGCATTATGAGTTTTTTGAAATTGTCTTAGATCATGGGTATTGCTGAGAAGAACTGAGTCATTCACAGTTGATCATTGCCCAGGATTGCTGTTACTGTGTACAATGTTCTCCTGATTCTGCTCACCTCAGCATCAGTTCATGTAAATCTTTCCAGGTTTTTCTGAAATCTACCTGTAAGTTTGTATTCATTTCTTATTGCAGAATAATATTCCATTACATTCACATACCAAAACTTGTTCAGCCATTCCACAATTAATGGTCATTTCCTTAATTTCCAATTCTTTGCCAACACAAAAAGAGTTGCCACAAATATTTTTTGTACATATAAGTCCTTTTCCTTTTTTATGATCTGGAATACAGACCTAATAATGGTATTGCTGGATCAAAGGGTGTGCACAAATGGGTTGCCATTTGGTCATAGTTCCAAATTGCTCTCCAGAATGATTGGATGTGTTCACAACTCCATCAATGAAGCATTAGTGTTCCAAATTTCCACATCTCCAACATTTATAATTTTCTTTTTCTGTCATATTAGCCAATCTGATAGGTGTCATGTGGTACCTCAGTTGTTTTATTTTGCATTTCACCGTTCAGTGATTTAGAGCATTTTTATGTGACTATAGATTTTAATATTCTTCATCTGAAAACTGCCTGTTCATATCCTTTGATCATTCATCAATTAGGGAATGAGAACTTGTCATCTTATATGTTTGACTCAGCTTTTTCTATATTTTAGAAATGAGGCTTTTATCAGAAATATGGGTTGTAAAAAACTTTTCTCATCTTTCTGCTTTCCTTTTAACCTTGGTTGTGTTGGCTTTTTTTTAAATGCAAAACCTTTTTAATTTAGTGTAATCAAAATTATCCATTTTGCATTTCATGATTGTCTTTCTCTCTTGTTTGGTCATAAATTCTCCCTTTTCCATAGATTTGATGGGTAAACTATTCCTTGCTCTCCTAATTTGATGTGGCATCACCCTTTATATTTATATCCTATACCCATTTTGACCTCATCTTCGTAAACACTGTGAGATGTTTGTCTATGCCTAGTTTCTACCATACTATTTTCTAGTTTTCCCAGCTTTTTTGTCAAATAGTGAGTTCTTATCCCAGAAGCTGCAGTCTTTAGGTTTATAAAAGAGTGATTACTATAGTCATTTATTACTGTGTCTTGTTTACCTAGCCTATTTCATGGATCCACCTATTCCTTAGCCAGTAGTTTGGATGATTGACATTTTTAAATATAGTTTTAGATTTGGCATGGCTACACTACCTTCCTTTGCATTTTTTTCATTAATTCCCTTAATATTCTTGACATTTTGGTTTTTCAGTTGATTTCTTTTTTCCTAGATAAAATATGTTTGGTAGTTTGATATGGCACTGAATAAATATATTAATTTAAGTAGAATTGCCTTTTTATTATAGTACTTTATCCTACCCATGGGCAATTGATATTTTTCCATTTTTTTATATCTGACTTTACTTGTGTGAAAAGTGTTTTGTAACTGTCATTGTATAGTTCTTGGGTTTGTCTGAACAGGTTTAAGCACTTATTATGCGCCAGTCAGTATGATACTAGGGATACAATGAATGAAATAATCCATAATCAAAGAGTATTTACATTCTGCACTGAATGAAGCCAGTGCAAATATTCTGACAGGCTTGTATTCCATTATATTTAGATGACTTGCCCCATCTGCCCCCCCTCCATACCAATCACCAGTCTATACTCCAAACACCTTATAATTAATGGGTAATGGTGAGCCTTCCTGAGTACATGAATGAAAAGGTAGCATTCCTAGAAGTGGAAAGGTGTTGGGAGTGGAGAAAAAAGAAAAAACAAGAAAACAACAATAACACATAATTTCATTTGGATGTAAATACCAAAGAAATTCATTTTTTTAAGTTCAGTACATATGCATTATTCATTTAAATGATGACATTAACTAATCAAACTTATTAAAATAGTTAAAAATTCATTAAGAGTTAGTTGACAGCTAAACTTACAAATATAAAAATGAGATGAAAATACCAACTATTTTGTGAGACAAGGTATATACCTGGACACATTTAACATAGCCAATAAGCCTCCCTTTAGGCAGAAGACATAATAACACCAAGCTGGCTGAATCAAAGGAACGTATATGACCATTGTAAGAGAATTCTTAACCTAGCTATAGTGATTTCATTCCCTGAGGAGTTTACTGTGGCTAATAGTTAAATCCCAAACCCTCTAAAGAAGAGCAGAGCAGGAACACTCACCCTAGGGGTCTATACAAGAGAAAGTATGTACTGAAGTGAAAAAAAGAAGGGTCAAAGATTAAGAAAGGATGCTAGAGACAAGCTTCTGGGAAAAATGGTTAAAAACAAGTCATGCAAGACAGAAAGGATATATCTGAGCTTAAAACAGGGAGGGACAGAAAGACAGAAGAAAAACAGAAAGGTATAGCAAAGTAAATACATATTGTAATCTGAATCAAAATAAGCTCCCCCGCACCCAAAAAAATAGCAAAATAATAAATGTCATGGGATTCAAAGACATTGTGAAAACAGCAAGAAACTTAACAGTGGTTGAAAGTAGAAATTAAACTTTAAAAGGAGATATTCAGATATTCAAATTTAAATCAAGTTGGAATTCAGAGTGGAAATCATTAAGACAAAGAATATATTAGATAACTTTGCCCAGGAAACAGAGATTTCCTCCAAAACAGTATAAGATCTCAAAAACAATTACAAGAGGTTAGTGGATTTTTTTTTTAAATGGAAGAAATAATGTTAGAAAAGCCAAAAAAAAAATCTTAACCAATTGTAGCACCAATGCAATATTTATGGTGCAAACAAGCATGATAAATATTCCTGCATGGTGCTTCGTCACTCTCCATACAGAAGACAGAAGCAAAACATTTACTCAAACATCAGGAAATCAAATCCCCAAACCAATAAGCTTATTCCATCATAGTAGCAACTAACTTAATAAGCCACAACAGCACAGAGAGACACAGCATCCTTTAACCTTCCTGTGAACCAACATAAACCTAGCTGTCACAGCAGGTGGCAAAAAAAAAACAAAAACAAAAACAACTTTTACTTACAAGTCTGATTGACTTCTTCTCTGAACATCCTCTCTCTCTCCCTGTCTAACTACCTCTGACTCCCAGCTTCCTGTAGGCTCTGCTCCACCCTTCAGGAAACTCCTCTCACTACAGCTCCATGTGACTACATTCAACCTGTTAGGGGACAGAGGTTATTTTCAAAGTAGAGAAGGTCTTCAAATTCCCTTAGGCTTATTTAGGGACAGGGAATATCTTCAAATTCCCATTATAATTTACCAACCCACTCACAAATTTGAAAGGATATATGGATGATTGTGGTTAAATGTGATATTTTTGCTGATTTTTTGACATAATAATTTTTAAATTTTATTTGACATCATAAATTTTAAATCTTTTAAAAAATTTATATTTATTTCTAAGTTTACAACATCCATTTCCATAAGGTTTTGGGTCACAATTTTTCTCCCTGTCTTTCTTCTACCACTCACCCCATAACAGCAATCCCACTGAATGCCCCCTCCCCCAATCTGCTCTCTCCTATATCCTCCATCATATCCCTTCTAACTTTCTAGTAGGGCAAGATGAATCTCCATACCTCAGTGCCTGTAAATCTTATTTCCCAGTTGCATGTAAAAAAAAAATAATTTTATATATATATATATATATATATATATATATATATATATATATATATATATATATAACATTTGATTTTAAAACTTTGAATTCCAGAATCTTTCCCTTATTCCCTCATCACCCACCCTTACTGGGAAAATAAGCAATTCAATATAGGTTGTACATGTCTAGTTATGAAAAACATTTCCATAGTGGAAATATTGTAAAAGAATTACTATATTTCCCTCCATCCTATCCCACCCCTCACTTGTTCTATTTTCTACTTTGACCCTGTCCCTTTTCAAACATGTGTGCATCTAACAACCCTCCCCCCCAAACTACCCTCCCTTCTGTCACCCCCCCCCCAATCCCTTCCCCTCCTACTTTCCTGTAGGGTCAGATACCCAGTTTAGTGTGCATATTATTCCCTCCTTAAGCCAAATTCAATGAAAGTAAGGTTGACCCATTCCCTTTAGCCTTCCTGTTGTTCCCCTTGCCTTTTTCATATGAGATAATTTGCCCTATTCTGTCTCCCTTTCTCCTCTCATTATATTCGCCTCTCATTTCTTCATTTTATTTTTTAAATATCATTCCTTCCTATTCAATTGATCCTGTGCCCTCTGTCTATGCATACCTCTACTCATGTATACACATACTCACATATGTATTCATATGCACATATACCCTTCTATATAAACATTTATATTGCCTTCAACTATCTTCATACTGAGAAAAGTTTCATAAGTTACATTTATCATTTTTCCATGTAGGCATGTAAATAGTTCAAATTTATGATTTCTTTTCCCTGTTTACCTTCTCATGCTTCTCTTGCTTCTTATATTTGAATTCCAGATTTTCTGTTCAACTCTGTTTTTTTTCATTAAGAGTGCTTGAAAGTCCTCTATTTCTTTGAATGATCATATTTTTCCCTGAAACATTATACTCAGTTTTGCTGGGTAGGTGATTCTTGGTTTTAATCCTATCTCCTTTGACCTCTGGTATATCATATTCAAAGTCTTTAGATCCTTTAATTTAGCAGCTGCTAGATCCTGTGTTATCCTGATTGTGTTTCCACAATATTCAAATTCTTTCTTCTTAGCTGCTTGTATTATTTTCTCCTTGATCTGAGAATTCTGGAACCTGGCCATAACATTCCTAGGAGTTTCTTTTTTGGGATCTTTTTCAAGAGGTGATCAGTTAGTTCTTTCAATTTGCTCTATGGTTCTAAAATATCAGGAGAATTTTCCTTGAGAATATCTTGAAGGATGATTTCTAGGTTCTTTTACTGATCATGGCTTTCATGTAGTCCAATAATTTTTAAATTATCTGTCCTGGATCCATTTTCCAGGGCTGCAGTTTTTCCAATGAGATATTTCACATTGCTTTCTATTTTTTTCACTTGTATGCATCTGTTTAATGTATACTGGTCTCTCATAAAGTCATTAACTTCCTTTGTCTCCAATGTAATTCTGAAGAAATTATTTTCTTTAGTGAGCTTTTAAAATTATTTTTTCCATCTGGCAAATTTGGCTTTTTAAGGCATTCTTCCCCTCATTGCCTTTTTGGGACCTCTTTTGCCATTTGAGTTAGTCTATTTTTTAAGGTGTTATTTTCGTTAGCCTGGTTGTTGACTCTCTTTTCATGATTTTCTTGCATCATTCTCATTTCTCTTCCCAGTTTTTCCTCTACTTCTCTTACTTGATTTTCAAAATCCTTCTTGAGTTCCTCCACGGCCTGTAACCAATTAATATTTTTCTTGGATGCTTTTGATGCAGGATTTCTGACTTTGCTCTCTTCCTCCTCATACATGTCTTGATCTTTTTTGTCCCCAAAAAAGGAATCTATGGTTTAATTACATTTCCTGGAGTTACTTATCCTGCCACTCAGTTACTTGGCTTTTGAACTCTTTGTCACCATAGAACTCTGCTTCCAGTATAGAGAGAGCTTTATCCTAAATTGCTGGGGTTTTCACAGCTGCCAGAGCTATTAGCTGGGTGCCCTCTCTACAGATACCACAAACTCTTTTTCACTGGTCACACACCGCAGGACCACCACCCAAGTCCATGGTCTAGATCCAAGCAGATTAAAGCAAGAGAGATTACCCTCCTAATGATCACTTGGTCTCCCTGCAATCAGCAAGCCAAGAGCTCCTGAGATAGCCAGGGAATGGTAGCTGCACAGCATCTGTGCTTCTTCTCCTTTTCATCCTGTGGGCAGCGGCCAGACAGCACTCTTGGTTCCTTGGTTACCACAAAATTCCATACTGACCTTTTACCTTCTTTTTGACATTTATGTGTTGATAATTCTGGAAACCACCATGGTTGCTGGTGATTCTCTCTCCTGAATTCTGGTCTGAGCCCACCACTGTTTGGGGCCATCCTGGGGCCAGGAACCATGTGCTCACGTGGGTCTGTGCTCAGCTCCCAGCCTGGTATGAGAAATCCTTCCTGTTGTCCTGCAGGGCTTCTTTCAGTGGGAGCTTTGTTTCTCTTTGTCTCTTTGTGTATTCTGTAGCTTTAAAGTTTGTTTTGAGTCATTTCTTTTACACGTATTGGAAGTGATTACAATGGAGCCTGCACCAAGTTACGTATTGGAAGTGATTACAATGGAGCCTGCACCAAGTTTGTGCTTCTTCTCTGCCATCTTGGCTCCACTTCCAGGGAAGACCTGCCTCAGTTTTCTCAGCTGTACAGTGAGGAAGAAAAAAAATAGCATCTTCTTCCCAAGCATAATCCTGGAAACATAGTAGGTTTTTAATAAATGTTTTATTCCTTCCTGTATTCAAAACTTCCTTCCTAGACACTCATCTATATAAGAGTCCCAAACTAATTAGCTTTAGGGAAGACAGTGTGGAAACGGGTTTCTAGTGGGGCAGATTTTGTCCAGAACTATTTGTTCATAGGACAGGTAATCTTCCTTTTGTCCTATTATTTGAAAGTGAAAAACAACCTTACGGTTTCTGCTCTGAGGTAATAGAAAGAAACTTCTGGATCCAAAGCTAAGGATGATTATCATAGCTGAAAAGCTCTGTAACATTTCAACTGAAAAGAGCAGAATAACAGTCTAGTAGATAACAGCAGCATCTACAAAGAACCTAGTTGCCAGGGCCAGGATGAGTTGATCAAGTCTTCCCCAAAGGAGAGTTGTATGGTTTTTGTTTTGTTTTGTTTTGTGTTTGTGTGTGTGTTTATGTTTATCGTATTTAAGGTGTTTGCCTATAGAAAAATTTGCTTACTTATGTTTTTTTTTTCCTGTGCTTCTGTTTTTTAGGAATGCTTAAATGTATCTTTTTTCATTAAAAGTATGTATTCTTTTTTTATGATTATGTATAGATTTACATGTGTTATCCTCATTTGCTACATCAGCTAATTTTCTTTGGGGAATATTTTATTAAATTTTCTCTATTTTTTTCTTGTTACTATAAAATAATCTTTCGTTGTTTGAAGTTTCTTTCTTTTATACAAAAAGATCTTTCTCCTAAATACTTCTGGGTTAATTAAATTATTAAATTTCATGATCATGTGCCTTGAAGTTTATGTTGCTTGTTTTTTCTTCCTTTTTCTCATCAAAATGATTTTATTCACCATTGGTTCATTGTCTTCATTCAAACATTCTGTACAGATTTCTTATATTATTTCTTATAAAGTATGCAGATGTTCAGTCATTCTCATTACCATAAAGACAGTAATAAGCATAGCTTTTAAACAATGACTTTTGTCCACCATGATGAGAAATCAATCACTCTCTGCTATATATAATAAATACTCAACTATTTGCTGGTATTCAAGTTAGTAGTAATTTAGTCCTTTTGTTAATTAATTCATTATTGCATGCCTGGGTTTTGATAGTAGAGCTCTACATTTTATACATTAAAGTGAAAGCACATTTTACATTCAAAACACCATGCCATGGTGAATTTATAACATCTGGTGAATGATTGCTATGTAAAACATAATGTTAAGTACAATGATAACAGTCTATAATTCAGGCTTTTCAGAGATGTTTTGTGATACAAAATTAATGATGAGTTTGTACTTGAGAGGTTGTATTTTGGAGGGAAATGAATGCTGAAATGGGAATCAGAAGATGTGGGTTGGAGTTTTAGCTTTGCCAACAGACCCCTCTCAATGTTAATGTTCTTATCTATACAATTGAAATAATACACTTGTGTCCTTGGTTTGTGTCTGTGAGATCAGTTTCTGCCAAAGGGCCAGGATTTGTAGCAATTCTTTGCTTATGAAATGGCTTGTACTTAGGTTCTCATTTAGAGGGAAGAACTCTCCCAACAATAGAGTTTTAGCTTTTAAGCCTCTCCTAAGAAAGTCTGCTGTCCCTAGAGTGGCTTCCACTCTGCTTCTCATGTGCTTGTGTCACAAATAAAGCACACCAAGCAACAGAAGACAAAAATCAAACACAGATATTTATAAAAACTATTTTTTAATTTGAAAATTAGTATTCTAACAATTTTTTTAAAAAATAAATGCACCTAATATGGTAGGGGCAGGGTAATGATTACCTTTAAGTGTTATGAGGTTTTCTTTCAGCACTCTTTGATAATGAAATGAATACCCAATACAAACACCTCCCAAAGTCACATATCTCTCCACTTATTCATGCAGAAGCCACCTTTCAAGGTTCTGATTTTTATTTTTCTTAAGGAGCTGCCCTCACCTGCTTCAAAGTATTGGCTCCCACCATCCTTCTTTCCTTCTCTTTTCCACTCTTAGCTTCAAAATGCAAAACATCCCTCCCACTTCCTTTGAGATCTGATCTCTCCTTAGTGTTCTTTCCCTAAATTATGAAGAAATATGAATGCTAGAGGTATTTGTGGCCATCCAATCTCTAGCCTTAGGTGGTTATGTACTATTAACCTAGATTATTGTGTAGTTGAAGGGAGACAATGGATGAGAAAATATAATTTCTAATCCATAAAACATCTTGTAAAAGGAAGTGATTACTGACAATGGGAAGCAAAAGTTTCTAAGAAAAAGAGAAACATAAGGGAAAACATAAACAACTTTTTCCTATTACCCCAAAATCGTATCTAACTTTATCATTTGAACTACAAATTTGAACTAACCTCTTACAAATAAATGAAGGTAACCCAATTAAAGGTATAGACAGAGGATAGCCCCAAGGAAACAAAGAAAGAGCAACAATGACCTATATGCACAAAATTATTTGTAAGAAGGAAGGAACCAGACATTCATCACACATTTACTACATAGTAAATGGCATTGTGCCAAAAATACTTATCTCAACTGTTTTCATGCTAGCTGAAAACTGGAAACTCTTCTGGTTGGGAAATGGCATAACAACTGTGATAATGTGAATATAATGGAATATTGCTTCCCCACAAGAATTGAGGAATGTGATAATTTCAGTGAGAGTTGGGAAAAGCTTTTATGAATTAATGAAGAGTGAAGTGAACTGAAATAGGAGAATGGTTTAGATAATAATAATATTAGATAGAAAAAGAAATTTGAAGAACTTTAGAACCACAGATCTCTTTCATTGATCAACCCAATGATAAACCTAGAGTTCAAAAGAAGGAAGATGAAACAAACCACTGATTTCCAGAAAGGTAATAAATTTAAAATGCTGAAAATAACATCTATTTTCAGATAAAACTAATGAGGAAATCTGTTTACTAGATCGTTAAGCATTTGTGTATTACAGAGTTTGAATTGTTGTTTTAAGAGAAATTATAAGATAAGAGAGCTAAAGATCAAAGAAACCACAGAAGCCATCTAGTCCAAATTCCTCATTTTACAGATGAGGAAGCTGAAGAATAGTGTGGTTCAGTAATTTTTTCAAGGCTGTAAATGTTAGACAGAATTCAGGACTAAGTCCTGTGCCTTCAGACTCAGTGCTCTATTCTTTAAACAGTAAAAAGGGTAAGAGTCTAAAATCCATTACCTCATGTATGAGAAAACAATCTTGCATGCTCATGGATTCTCTTGGAAATCTTGCAGCGACTCTTGAAAATCATCTTTTGAGGTTAATTGATGTGCTCACTGTATTTAATAATATCTGTGTTTCTGTAGTAGACTAAAAGTGGTCATGGTTCAGTTTGCCTTATTTTTCACTTTGAAAGTCAGCAATGTTAAAAATATATGTCCCCCCCAAAAGTCTGTGACTGGAAAATTGAATCTTCCTTTCTGGTAAAGTTTCAGAGGTTTTTGCTTAATTTTTTTTCTTTAGGAATTTTCCATGAATATATTCTTTTCATATAGTAAGTGCTAAATGAATGTCTCTTGAATTTAATTAAATATAAGGAAAACATGATTTTTTCCCTGTCTATGCATGAGCCATATTCAATAGAGACGTTGTATATGTGATTTCCATTACCTGATTAGAAGAGAAACAATATAAATGGTGAGATATTTCTTGAGTCTGTTACCATTCATTCCTATAGAGAAAAAAAATGACAATTATAGTTAAGGTATAGTAAAAGAAGATGTAATATTTTAAAAGTGCTGCATAGTCAAATAGGACACTATTGCTCTAACATGATAAAATTTTGTATATAAAGTGGGGAGAAGCTTGTTCAAGAAAAAAATAGTGACTTTAATACACATCTAAGAAGTATTCTACATACATATTAATTTCTTAACCACTCAGCTCTGTCACTGAATGAATCCAAGACGAATAAGCAGGTTTGAACTTTGACTTTCAAAATGGAGTGTAGAGGATATCCAATTATCAGTTTTTGTTGTTGCTATGTTGTTCATGATTTTGCTTTTTCCTTTAAACAATAAGAAATCCAAATGAAATAGGTACTAATTGATATATCTAATGAGTTATTGAAAGACTGCTCAATAAGAATTTTTTTGTACTTTATCTTTTATGATATTAAATTTATGATTTAGACTCTACATAGAACATACTTACAAGTTTTTTGTTGTTATTAGATGGTGCAGTGTATAGAGTGCCAGGCCTGGAGTCAGGAATTCTTTTCTCCCCAAGTTCAAATCTGGCCTCCAACACTTACTTGTTGTGTGACACTGGGCAAGTCACTTAACTGTGTTTGCCTCAGTTTCATCATCTGTAAAATGAGTTAAAGAAGGAAATGGAAAACTACTAGAGTCTTTGCCAAGAAAACCCCAAATGGACTCACAAAAAGTCATACATGACTCAAAAACAACTACAATTCTTGATGTTGTTTTCTTTTAATAGACAAACAGGCAAGCAACATTTTGGTAGCAACCTATGATTCATGTTTGACATCATAATTTTTAAATGATGTTTTTACTGAATCCAGTCTATCTTACATGTGTGCATATACTCATGAGGGTCTATAGACACAGCCTATGGCTGGATTCTTCATTATAGGGATGAATTGGACACAGGACATAAATATGCCATCTGTCTTCTTGCCATCTGTCCTCAAATCCCAGTTAATGTCCCACACATAGCAAAACTGGTCTTTACCGTATGTTGTGCCCTAAAGCCTCCTCCAAGATTTGGAATAATGAGCACAATATAACTTAGTCATCATTTCCCTGTATGCCTGTAAAGTACAGAGTTGTGATGAAGCTGGAGGCTTCATGGTTTCCTGGCTCAGAAAGAATGCTTTTGCAATTGACTTGATCAGTTCAATGTATATATGTGTGTGTATGCACGCACACACATAAAACAGAGAGAAACATTAGTAGATGTACACATATACATGTATCTGAATAATTTACATATTTATATGTTTAGAATTTGTGTTTCCACAATTCTTGCTTGATACAAAATGCCAAAAAATTAGCATTGTCCCTATAACAAAGTAAGATATATATGTATATGTACATGCACGTGTATATGTATGTGTACGTGTATATATGTATATATCGTTATATACATTAAGAAATAGTAACTTGAATGAAAAATACAGTTTTGTTCTAAACACCTGAAATGGAAAGGTTTGTTTTATTTTGTTTAGTTTTGCCTGGAACAATAAAGACTTGAGATGTTATTGATTTGCTACTTTTGAAACTTCTGGGTCATGTAAGCAACCACATGAAGATATTTTCTCTGATCCTACAAGCTCTCAAGTCTCTCCAAAACAGAAATTATGCACCAAAGATACAACAGCTTTAGTTCTCTTCATGGACCTTTACTTTTAAAAAAATATTTTCTCCCAGTTACATGTTAAGACAATTTTTAGTATTCACTTTTACAAAATCTTGAGTTCCAAATAGAGGCAATTTGATAAAGGTTATACATGAGCTATCATGTAAAACGTATTTCCATATTAATAACAGTTGTGAAAGAAGAAACAGATCCAAAGGGCGGAAAAAGCAAAAAAAAAAAAAAGAATAAAGTAAGTTTTTAAAAAGTTTTGATATGTATTCAGAGTCCATCAGTTCTTTATCTGGATGTGGACAGCATTTTGTTTCATGAGTCTTTTGGACGTGGATCATTGCGTTGCTGAGAAGAGCTGAGTCATTAATTGTTGGTCGTCACACAACATTGGATCAGTTCACAACTACAACACGAGCATTTTAATGTCTCAATTTTCCCATATCCTCTCCAAAATTTATCATTTTCCTTTTTTTGGTTATATTTAGCCAATTTGATTGGTGTGAGGTGGTTTTCAGAGTGTTTTAATTTGCATTTATCTAATCACAAGTGATTTAATGCACTTCTTCACGTGCCTAAGGATAGGTTTGATTCTTTCATCTGAAAACTTCCTATTTAAATACTTTGATGGTTTATATTCTTATAAATTTCATCCATTTATCTATATATTTGAGAAACAAGGACTTTTATGAGGGACACTTTCTTTAAAGATTGTTTCCTAGCTTTCTGCTTCCCTTCAAATCTTGGTTTGCATTGATTTGATTTGTACAAAAGCCTTTTATTTAAATATAATAAAAATGATTTATTTTATATTTTGCAATACTCTCTATCACTTGCTTGGTCATGAATTCCTCCCTTTCCTGTAGATCTGACAACTACACTATCCCTTGCACTTCTAATTGGCTTATGGGTGTAATCATACTGGATTTGAAGATATTCCATGCCCGTTGAATTTGTTGATGTAGCAGGAAGGGGTGGAGCAAGAGAAAGTTGGAATCAAGATAGCATCTGTGCCATGTGACTGGAAGCAGTGATAGCAGCTGCAGTTGTGGAGCGACCTTTTTTTTTGAGCCAGCCAGAAACTCTGCTAAGAACTCCTCCTGGGGACTTCCAGGGATGGGAACTGTCGGGGCAGGGGGTGAAAGGAGCTGCTGGGAGCAAGCTGCCTGGTTACTGAGCAGTTGTTGTAAGTGAGGAGAAGAGGATCTTTGCCTGAGGTGGCCTGTCCTGTTTTGAAGGCTTGAGAATGTGGGTGTTTACTACTTTAATTACATGTGCCAACTTCATAACTACTGTGTTGGCTTTGACTTTCTGGTTTTAGGACTCAATTTTCTGTTATTTAAATAAATGTTCTAGCTACATTTCTCATGTCAAGAGCCTGTTACATTTTGTGATTAATAACCATATCAGCATACTTATAGTTACTGTAGGCATTGTGAATACTGTATTGTTGATACAATGGGTCACTTGTTATGTATAAATCATGTATAAAAAATTTGTATATATCATGTATATATCACGTATAAAACAATTTGACCTTAACTTGGTGTATGTTGTGATATGCTGTTCTGTAGACAGTTTGTGTCCTATTTTTTTCCAATTTTCAAGCAGTGAGTTGTTATAATGCTAGGGTCTTTGGAAACACTAAGTTACTATGGGCATTGACTACTTTGACTTCTGTACCTAATCTGTTCCAGTGATCAGCTTTCCTTATTAGGTCTCTTTTGGTTTTTGCTTTGTCTAAGATCAGGATTGCTATGACTGCTTTTTTTTTTTTTACTTCAAGTGAAGCACAACATAGTCTGCTACAGCATTTTACTTTTACTCTGTGTAGATCTCTCTCCTTCAGATATGTTTCTTGTAAACAACATATTACAAGATTTTAGTTTTTAATCCATTCTGCCATCCATTTCTGTCTTAGGGAAGAGTTCATCCCATTCACATACACAATTTTCATTTCTATGTATTTCCCTCCATTCAATTTCCCCCCTGTTTATGCTTTTCTTTCTTCTTTCACCCTGTCTCTCCTCATCAGTGTTTTGCTTCTGAAAACCACCTTCTTCAATCTGATCTCCTTTTTATCAGCCCTCCTTCTTTCTCTTTTTTTTTTTTTACTTTTCTATGGGACAAAATAAATTTCCAGCATTCATAAAACTCTGAACTACTGGCACTGGGACAAATAACTAAGAAAAAGAGAAAATAAGACTTGAGAAGAGGGCAGGAAAAGTGTGTGTTTGCTATGTGAAGGGGTGGTGGTGGTATAGTACTCCACCAAGCCTGAGGGAAAGAGAACAACATTCAGCAATTCCCTGTTCTGACCACCCAAAATTCAATAGGGGCAAATACTCAGACTGGTGAGAACGAGGAATTGCTCAGTATAGGAGGAGGATGAGATGCTTTGAGATCCGGGCCCCAAAAAATTGATAGTCGGAAGAGAGGGAATCACAAGTAATAGGGAAAAAAAGGATAGGGAGATATTACCAAAAATTTTAGGAAGAAAAATATTCAAATAACTTGAACATGCATAGATAAATCAACAAGAAAAACAGTAAATACTGAACAAAAAACCTCCATATCTAATAAAAGAGTTCAAGTGTCTATGAATAAAGACTAAGAAACAAAGGAAAGTAATCCAACCCTTCATGAGACAGAGGACCCAATGGAATATAAAGAGAATAAGAGTTGGAGCAGTTCTAGCAAGAGTTAATCATTTAACAATGTAAATGACTATATTTGCTCAGTAAATATTTATAGAGAATTTTAAAGGCTGCCTAAGCTCACATAAGAAAATAAAATTATGAATTGTGTCTTTGGTGAAAGTAAGTGGATTTTCAATAATCCTTAAACATAATTCTACTGTTCCTGCTTTCTCTGGCCTCAGTATCTAACAATCTGAATTCAGTCTGAACCATCTTATATGTAATGTTTCCCAAAACAATAACAAATAACATTTATGTAGTGCTTACTATGTGCAAGGCACTCTACTAACTGTTTTACAAGTATTATTTTATTTGATCCTGACAACAACCCCAGGAATTAAGGTCTACCCCTGCCCCATTTTATAGATGAGGAAACTGAGTGAATCAGAAGTTAAGTGACTTGCCCAGCATCAAACAACTAGTGTCTGAGAGCAGATTTGATCTTAGGTCTTCCTGACTACAGCCTCAGTACTCAATCCAGTGTGCTACCTACCTAATAATAAATCCCCAGTTCAATAAAAATCTGCTTATTGAAAAATTTCCTCTTCATCCTCTATCAACTTTCAGATCCTTTCCTTAATATAGTGTCTTCCCTTCACTTTTATTTCCTTCTTTAATTGTTCCTTCTGTTTTAAAAGTTTATTTTATTTACTTTTGTTTACAAGATTCAATTCCACAATCTCTTGAGTTTCAAATTTTCTCCTCTCCCTCCCCCCCGTGTGTAATCATGTATAGGATCTGCAAATACTTTCACATTGTACAATAGTTTGGTTATATAGAAGGGCTATAACCAATGAGTAATCACTGAGAAAAAAAAAAGGAAAAAGAACAATAGCATGTCTTGCTTCAGTCTCCATTTAAACTATAGTCTTTCTAAATCTTTCTCTGAGTTTAGATATCTCCTTCCATTCTGAGGCTTGTAGAGTTGTCTTTTAGCTGTGCATTGTTGAGGATAGTCCAGTTTATCAAGGTTGGTCATCACACATACGATGTGTCCGTGATTGTGTGCAAGCTTTTCCTGGTTCTGCTCTTCTCACTTAGCATCAGTCCATATAAGCCTCTCCAGGTAATTTTGAAGTCCATCTCCTTCCCATTTCTTATAGCACAATAGTATTCCATTACATTCATATACCATAGCTTGTTCAGCCATTCCCCAATT
>CM053584.1:69458154-69484219 GCA_028627135.1 Pseudochirops cupreus | reverse complement strand
CAAAAAGTGACATAGGAGAGAATAGACTGGGGGAGGGGGGAAACACTGGGATGGCTGTTTTGGGGTGGTGGGTGGGGGAAAGACGGGGAGAAAATATGTAACTCAAAAAAAATTTAATAAAATAAATTTAAAAAAAAAAGAAGAAAGTTATATTTTGTTGATACAGGATAGTGATACAGGATAGAACATGTATCCAAATAAGGATAATATAAAGTAATTTGAAGAGAGAGAGAGAAAACACAAGAAGGAAGGTCATGAAAATTTCACTGCGATGAACTTAACCCTGAAGGCTGACAAAGTTTCTGAGCTGCAGAGATGAATACATAGAACACACTAAGCCCAGGAAACTTAATATACTAGGCTTTTGCATTTCTTCCCTAGAGCCAACCTTTTGCCCTGAATTGTGATTTAGTATGTTCACACTCACTTTGCAACATATATTGCTTATCTCCAGACCAGAGGATTTAGAAAACACTTAGCATTCCATATAACCCTCCACCCTCCCCATGTTTTTGCCTTCTGCCTAATGTCTACATACAAACACCCTCATTGTACCCCCATCCTACCTAAATTCCAAACTCTTTCTCTGAGCTCTGAGTATCATAATCAAATAAATAGTAGCACCATTTCTGAAAAGGCTATATCAACTGACTCTCATTATATTGTGAGATCTTTGAGAGAAGGGAGCATGTGCGCGTGTGTGCGTGGGCACATGCCTTTCTTTGTATCTTTTGTTTGAAACAGTGCCTGGAACATAATAAGTATTAGATGATTGACTAGTTGATTGATAAAATTTAATATGACCCTGATCATCAATCTTTTGATTTGTCTGATGAACAAATCCTTCCCTAGTCACCACCTCCTATATGTACTATTTCTTCCTTCAAAGCTGCAAACTTTTTAAGAATAGGGGCTGATTTTTTTAAAATTGCATTCAATGCTTAATTTGGTACATAGCCCTTTTTTTTTCATTCTTTCACTCAGGTATAGGGAGGAGCCTGAATAAAAAAGAATAACACATAGTATTCATTTATAGGTCAGGTAGTTTCTGTTAGTTCATTTAATTTATAGCATATAGTCACAAAAAAGGATAGTGTGAAACAAGGCTTGAAACTTGCGTACAAACTAGACTACCAAAGACATTTAATTTCAAACTGGATAGTTTATGTTTTAGCCTAGAAGTAATAGAAAATCACTAAAGATTTTTAAACAAGGGAGTGATATGTTGAAACTTGTGCCTTAGAAAGATTTATTTTGTCAGCTATTTGGAGAATGATTTGACGAGGGAGAAGACCGCATGGGGTGAAACCAATTAGGAGACTATTAAAGTAGTAGAAATGACAGGTGATAGGGGGCATGAATAAAGGTGATAATTGAGTTACAGAGGTGAAGGGGACAGATGGGAAATTTTATGGAAGTAGAAATTACTGGTGGATAGGTTTGGCAATTGATTGGATGGAGGTAAGGTAAGGATGTCCCTGAGGTTATGAACTTGGATGAGTAAGAGGATGATGATATCTTAGTAGGATGGAAATAGAGAAAGAGAAGTTTGGAATGCAAATAATTTGTTTCATCATGAACATGCCAAGTTTGAGATAATACCACATGCTTGAGAAATTCAGCAGGAAATTAATGATGTGAGACTGTAATTCAGGAGTGGGATAAAAGAATGAACGGGGGAAAACACATTTATTAAGCTTTTACCTCGTTCCAGGATATACAAGCAAACAAGATTTTTCCCTCTCTTCAGAAAAGACTATTGCATTTTATGGAAGGAGACAACACATAAAAAGGAAGCTTTTAAAAAGCAGAAGAATACACACATTGGCATACTTCGAGATTGATGAGGGAATATAGACATGTTATTCCAGGCAAGTTAAGGTTTGAATTTTTGTTTTTTTTCATTAGAGCCTAGAATCATTGTGGCAGAGTTCAAATTCTGGCTAGAAGTGGCTGACAGAGTTCAGGACCCATGATTCGGAAATGAGTAAGAAGAAATGTAGAGGCTATGACATGGAAAAATATATCAGTGCAAAGATAAAAATTGAACCCATGTGAGTTGACGAGATCAACAAAGGACAAAGTTTAGATCCCTATAAAGCTGTAAATGACACTAATGATAATATGGATAATGATTTACCAAAGACTGTGGAAAAGTCATGATCAAATGGATAGAGAAGTGTTAAAAAGCAGGATCATGGGAGGAAAAACAGGAAGGAATGTCTAAGAGGATGGAGAAGTCAATGATATCAAATAAAGAAAAGAACTTAGAAAAGGTAATTATACTTCATTGTCAAAATTTATTGGCCCAAGGTTGTAAAGCAGGTACAATGAAATATATTTCCTTCCTTTCAATATAAAATTGGGAGAATGACTGATTATAGAGTTCATTCTAAGACAAGTTATCTGTGTCAGGTATTTTTGATTATTCAGTTTTTTTCTTTTTTCACAAAGGAGACCCAAATCTTAGAAGCATGGGAGAAATTGCTGTGATTTAAAGAAAAAAAGTTTTCAATAAAATACATTTTTACAAAAGTAATAATGGACTTATACTTCAAAATAAAATGAAATAAATTATATATTAGATTCTGAACCAGTTACAAAAAGACTATTGTTAACTGTGAGGGAATAGTTTCAGTAGAGATGGGGTGAGAAGCAAGATTGCATGGTGGTATAATTTCTTCCAATGGTATACAGTAGTATAAGAGTATATAAGGAAAAGGTAAATGGTAAGGGTGGTACAGATTTGAAGATTTGCAGGACATGAATGTGAAAGGATCATAGGATGTGAGAAACAAGAATGGAGGACAATGTATACTTCTTTTGGGAAACTATTGGGTCAAGATTGTGAAGGGCTGAAAGTGAAATAAGAATAGGAGTAGGATAATGGGAGATCAGAGGGGAAATGGGAGAGAAAATTATGATCTGAGAGAAAAAATTGAGAGTTCATAATCATGGAGGCAGAACATATGTGGATGGTGGTGAGGATTGAGATATTGTTAATTGTGTGATCTTGTGAAAGTCACTTCAATACTTTCTACCCATTTCTTCATTAGTGAAATGAGGGAATAAGATCACTAAGGATGATTTCAGTTCTTAAAAATGAGATTGGATTCTGAATTGATAATCTTGTCTGGGATAAAGTCATAAACATTGTTGGAGGGGAATGGAAAATTTCATATACAGGAAAGAACACTGCAACTCACGACATTTAACCACAGTAAAATGAGGAGGGTTGGATAAATAGTCTTTCATGTCTCTTGCAAACACAGAGCTCTAGGATTATCTCAGTTTAAGAAGCACAGGAATCTGTGCTATAGGAAGGAGAATAGTCATCTGAAGCAAAAGTACTTAGAAAAATACATTTATTTTAAGCATTTAATTTTTTGGATTTAAGGCAAGTTTATTTATTTGGAGCTTTCCAACACTAATTTGACCATGGGTAAGTCATTTTAATTTTCTGGGCTTTACTTTCCTCATTTGTAAAAGCAGGGTATTGGGCTAGCTGTCTTTCTAAAGATCTTTTCAGTTATAAATTTGTAATTCTATGATCCTGTAATCCAGCGGTTCTCAACCTGTGGGTTATGTTCAATTTGTAACAATGAAAATATATCCTGCATATCAGATATTTACATTATGATTCATAACAGTAACAAAATTACAGTTATGAAGTAGCAATGAAAATAATTTTACAGTTGGGGGTCACCACAACATGAGGAACTGTATTAAAGGGTAGCTGTGTTAGGAAGGTTGAGAACCACTGCTATAATCTAATGCTGAAATACTGTCAGGAAAAACAAAACAAACAAAACAAAACACACACATACACACACACATTACCAGGGACTTTTGTTGGCCCATCATACTAGCTCTTTTCATTCGACCTGCTTAATTAAACAATATTATGAAACAGTTTAAAATTCTAGACACTTTTGTGGTATACCTCAAATAATGACATTGCCATATTTGAACTTTCCTAAACTTCTTTTTCTTCAATTTAATTTCTATAAAAAAAATAATAAAACTCTTCCAGGCAACATATGCCAAGCCATTTATTTTGTTTCCCATTATGTTAAAATGAATCTGCCTTCAATCTTATGTTGATAACATCACCTAAGGAATACTAAAATCACTTACTAGCACCCTGTCTGTCATGTCCCCTGGATGAATTATGATATGTGATTTCTGTGGCATGGCCATTCCGTTATAATGTCATTATATAGACTAAATAGTTTCAGATATTGAATATTGTCCTCTATGATGGGGCACTGACACATATCAATGTCATCAAATTCATTTTGTTAAGGAACAGGTACAACAATTTTTGTTCTTCTGATGTAACAGCAAAACTATCAATCTGTGAAATACCTACTAACTAATCATAAAACATAAAATATTTCTGAAGTAAAACTTAATTAAAAGAAATAGAAAGATATCAGTGCACAGAGTTTTCCATCTGGTAGCTATTTTAAGACACCAAGGTAGAGATAGCTGACATGTTCCGTGATGCCAATCTTAAAAGACTGTGTTCCAGAATTCCTTGTCAGGTATTGTAATATAGAAAAGCCATCCGTTTTAGTGATATCACAACTGAGTTAGAATGATCAATTGTTTAAACTATAACCAAATTTCACACACTTCCAAATTCTTTGTGATTTTAATTCTTAACTTTTCTAATCCTAATTTCTTAATTGAAAAAAAACTAGCTTTTCTGATTATTTTTTTTTCTAGTTCAAATCATTTAATATGTCTATAGTTTCAAGTGTTGCCTATTCCATGTGATGAAGCATTCCAAATCCTTTCCATTTTGGCAGTTCACAGGGGTTTTTATTTTTATCAAAGGAGAAGTGTTTACTTCTCCCCTGTTCTGTGCTCTGGTCTATGAGTGACCACAAGCACTCTTTTCTGCTTTGGAACTGTGAGGAGGATTTCCTCTCCACCTCCACCACAAGCTCAGTCATGCTGGTGCTCCTCTTGGCCCCAGGACCACCAGGTAGGACCGTGACCCAGCTCCACCTGCCTCAGTGTCAGCCAAAGGATCCCTACAATTCCCCTCTGAGCAGTTGCTCAATCTCCGCCCTCCATATAGAGGTCTATAGCTCCAGAAGCTGCCACTGCCACTGTAGCCACCACGATTGCCCTGGGGCTGGGACTCCTTTCCCACACAGATCAAACAGACCTTTCCCACTGACCTTCCAAGATGTCTTTGAATTGTGTGGGTTAATAAGTGTGGAAACCACCACAGCTGCCAGTGATTCAGTCCCCTGAGGCCTCTTCTGGCATGCCAGCATGATACACACACTGGACTGCACTCTTTTCTCAGACTGATGCAACAGACCTTTCCTGTCAACCTCCCATGTTAACTAAGGTTGGAAATTTGTTTTACTCTATCATTTTGTGGGTTCTGCTGCTCTAGAATTTGCTTAGAGTAATTTTTGCAGCTATTTGGAATGGTTTGAGGCAGATCTCAAGTAAGTCCATGCTTTTACTTCACCATCATGGCTGTGTCCCAGTGCGTTTTACTATAATAGCCTTGAATGTGTTTCTGAGGAAAGTCAGTTTATAACTTCACCAAGAGTCATCCTTTGAAGCTTTTCTTTAACTTTTCAGTTCTTCTATCACATCACCATTCTGATTCAGAATTTTATTATTTCACAACAGAACTACTACAATAATGTAATAATTGCTCCCATTTCCTTTCTATTCCAATATCCACACTGTGTCTGGAATACTCTTCCTTTTTTTTGTCTTTTTATTTGTGGGGAGTGGGGTGGGGTTATTGGACAAAAGACATAGGAGAGATGGATCGGAGGAATCCTCTTGGGTAGAAGTTCAGCAAGACAGCACAGAGAGCTCATAGGGTATGGGCATGTTGTTCTAGTCTGTGAACTGAGGGGTAAGGTCTTATGTCCTTTGACTTCTCCACTAGGCACCATTTGAAACACTGGAGGATGGTGGCAAGGAAGAAAAATATCTCCATTATGGCTAGGCCAACCTCTAGGCCCATGTGCTTCCCTACAGCAAAGGGTCTGAAGATCTTGTTTGTTCAGAAGGCCCCTTTCTCATCTAGGAAGTTGGTTGGCTCAAAGCATTCTGGGTTCTTGAACTGGATGGCATCCCAGTGTGCAGAGACCAAGAGTAGGATGGCATGGGTGCCTTTGGGCAAGAGGTAATAACAAAAATGGGTGTCCTAAGTGATAACTTCACGCATGAGTAAGATGTTCATGATTCCTTGGATCTCATGCAGGACCGCACTGCTGTAGGGCAAGTTGTCTTTGTCATCTATGCAAGGGATCCTATCCCAGTCTACCACACTTGAACTTTTTTGTCACTTCAAGATACCTGAACAAATCAGTAGCCTGTACCAAAGAGTGGTACTTGTGATCTCAGTGCCCCTGAAGAATGGATTGTCATTACTAGTGTATCCATGTAGAAGATACTTCAAGGGTCCTGTTTTTCTTTGTCTATCTGCTCTAAGAAATAGTCAGTGAAGTCATGTGGCTCTCCTGTCTTCCTATTCCTCTGGTGTTTCTTGATCTGATCATAAATTAAGGCTCATAGGAACTCAAAGTTGTGGAAAATTCACTAATGGAGACTAGGAAACCACACCATTAAAGACAGGAACATGTACATCTACCTTCAATGGAAACTCTTTTTTGTTTGCTTTTAGGTTTTTTTTTTGTTTTTTTGGTTTTTTTTTGCTTTTTGGAGGGGTGAAGGCAGGGCAATTGGGGTTAAGTGACTTGCCCAAGGTCACAGGGCTAGTAAATGTTAAGTGTCTGAGGTCGGATTTGAACTCAGGTCCTCTGACTCCAGGGCCAGTGCTCTATTCACTGTACCACCTAGCTGCCCCTTCACTGGGAACTCTCGAGCTTGAATTAGTCATTCAGCAAATCTAGCAGTGTCTTGAAATCAGAGTTTTCAAAGCTGTAGCATTGACCAAACACCATATACATACATACATACATGTGTGCATGCATGCACGTATAGAGAGATATAAACATATATGTGTATATACATGCATACATGCATGTGGTTGAGAGAGAGAAGAGAAGAAAGTAGAGAAGAGAAGAGGGCAGGAGAGGAGAGGAGAGGAGAGGAGAGGAAGGGAGGGAGAGAAACACAACAGAAGCTGGATTTTAAATTGATTTTCCACTGCCATTCCTATACAGAATGATATAAAGAGTACTCTATTTTATCAGGGATTGCATTTGACCAATTAAAATCAGATTTGGGACACCAGTTTCTGGGATAAGAACTTACTATTTAACAAAAACTGCTGGGAAAACTGGAAAATAGTATGGCAGAAACTGGACATAGACCAATATCTTATACTGTATACCAAAATAAAAACTATATGGGTGCACAATCTAGGTATAAAGACTGATACTGTAAGCAATCTGGGAGAGCAAGGAATAGTTTACCTGTCAGATTTATGCAATAGGGAAGAATTGAAGTCCAAACAAGAGATAGAGAATATTATGAAATGCAAAATGGATAACTTTGATTACATTAAAGTGAAAAGTTTTTGTACAAATTAAGCCAATATAACTAAGATTAGGAGGGAAGTGGAAAATTGGCAAAGAATTTTTACAACTAATGTCTCTGATAAAGGACTCATTTCTAAATATACAGAGAACTGATTCAAATTTATAAGGATACAAGCCATTCCCCAACTGATAAATTGTCAAAGCATATGAACAGGCAGTTTTCAGAGGAAGAAGTTAAAGATATCTATAAGCATATGAAAAAATGCTCTAAATCATTATTGATTAGAGAAATGCAAATTCAAACAACTCTGAGCTACCACATTTCACCAGTTATATTGGCTAAGATGACAAAAACAGGAAAATGATAAACGCTGGAGAGGATGTGGAAAAATTGGAACACTAATGCATTGTTGGAGAAGTTGTGAACCGATCCAACCATTTTGGAGATCAATTTGGAACTATGTCCAAAGGGCTACAAAAATGTGCATACCCTTTGACCCAGCAATACCAGTTCTAGGGCTGTATCCCAAAGAGATCATATAAGTGGGAGGAGGCCCCACATGTACAAAAATATTTATAGCAGTTCTTTTTGTGGTGGCAAAGAATTGGAAATCAAGGGGATGCCCATCAATTGAGGAATGGCTAAACAAGTTGTGGTATATGAATGTAATGGAATCCTATTGTGCTATAAAAAATGAGGAGCAGAAGGACTTCATAATAACCTGGAGAGACTTATATAAACTGATGCTGAGTGAGGAGAGCACAACCAGGAGAATTTGGTACACAATTATAGACACATCATATCTGTGATTGAACCAAACCACTTGATCTCTCTCTTTTGTGTTTTCTTTTGCTTTGTTCCTTCTTTCTTGTTGTTTACTCCATTGGTTATAACTCTTCTTTACAACTTGACTGATGTTTAATGTAAAGATATTTGTAGAACCTATATCAGATTGCATGCTGCCACGGGGGAAGGGGAGGTGGTAGGAGAGGGAAGGTGAGAAAATACGGAACCCAAGGGATTGTGGAATTGAATGCTGTAAATGCAAAGTAAATAAATATTTTTCTTTTAAATCATATGGGAAGCTAATCCTACCTTCCAGCTTTCTTTAAGTAAATTTTTGATGTAAAGCTTCCTTCCTTCCTTCCTTCTTTCCTTGTTTAACTTCTTTCTTTCCAAACTCAAGAAATTTGGCACTTGAGGACTCCCTGTGACTGGGATTATTAGTGTGTGCTAACACTCCCAATAAAAGTAGAGGAGAAGAAAGAAGAAGATGAAGGAAGGAGGAGGAGGAGTATAAAGAGGAAGAAGGAAAGAAAAGGAATGACAGAAGGAAGTGTAACACCATGCACTTGCAGATTCCCAAAAGAATGCTACTGTGAACAGCTTTTATAGTTCAGATTACACAGTATAGTGAACACTCCATTCATTCTATTACAAATCAAGGCAAACATTCAATCAATTCACAATACAATAATCAATCTTCTACTCATGGGACAATCATAGATTAACTTAATCAGTCACTAATCTAGCAATCAGTCACTAAATACAATCATCAGAAAATTATGCAAACCCTCCACCCCTTGGTGTCCAGCAAACTTCAATTTCATCAGGCATTCTATATGCGAGGAAAGGCCTTTACTTCATCTTGACTCAAGGTGGTCTCTCAGATTCCCTGGATCCCCTTCCATGGTCCCAGCTCATACTATAATCCACCAAACAATCACCTGGATTCAGAGGAAGACAGGTCCCGGCAACTTGTCCAGTCATCCAAGCAATTCTTGTTACACACTGAAGCTCACAGGGTCTGGCACATCTCAAACACTTCACTACTTCTATTGCTGGGAACTCAAGGATTAACCAATCCATAAACCAACAGAGGCTTATCTTGGTCATGCTTCTTTAGTCTTCCAGTAGTTCAGCTGGCCCTAGGACCCAGAAGTAATCTAAGCCTTCCAGATGGCCTTCCAGGCTGTAGCAGCAACACTGGCCTTCCAGGCGGCAGCAACAGCCACTTCGGCCCTCACCAGATTCTGGTTTCAAGAAAAACTTCAACTCAATTCTCAGTCAGCTTCTAGATGCTGGGAGAGAATCTCTCTCTCTCTCAAGAAAACTCCAGTTCAGTTCTTCAGTCAGCAGCCTAGCTCCCAAATGTTGGAACAATTCTGCTTCCGCCACCAGGAGCCACCAGGAGGAAGATTCCTGATTCTGACTCTCTGTCTTTGGAATTCTTCTTATATACACACACTGGGCTCCTGTGTCAGCCAACCCCCTCTTTCCATGTCAGCAACAGGAGACAAGAGTTCATGCCCTCTGTTCACAGAGGAGACTGAGTTCATACCTTCTGCCTCTTTCACACAAGAGACAGAGCTCACACCTTCTGTACTTAGCCCTCAGTAACTAAAGGCTAAGTACCTGCTAAATTAATTATTGTTATAGGAAGGAAGGAAAAAAAGAAAGAAGAAGGGAAGGAAGGAAAGAAGGAAGGAAGAAAGAAGGGAGGAAAGGAAGGAAGGAAGGAAGGAAGGAAAGACAGATGGAAAAGAAAAGCTAAAAAAAAAAGAAAGGAAAGCCTAGAAAAGAAAAAAAAAAGCCATTGCTTATGCTCTACTAGTTTGGGGATATGTAAGAGGTGATAGAATCACAAAGGCATCTGGATTGTATCAAGATCTTTTTCCAGTGCCAAAATGAGAGTTCCAAGGAAACATTTTTTGTAGATGGACTCATAAAACGAAAATGTTTGAATGAGTAATTTTGCTGTTACAGATCCAGAGTTAGCTAGGAAACTGGGGGTCCTTAAACTTAAGCATCATATTTGTAGCTCCTATTTTGTAAATTTTGTTTCATGAATGCATAGCCTTAGAGAGTTGCCAGGAACACCAAAAGTTGTGTTCATTTTCACTTGCATCTGTATTTTTTTTTTCTGATTTCAGGGCCTATTCACTATGTCACATTGGCTTTCATTCATTTAAATTACTTAAAATATCAGCATACAAAAGATTTACAAAGAAGTTGGATCCAGTTTCTCCAAAATCAAAGCTTCAAGAAAGTCAGTTTAATAAAAATGTCAATTAATCACATTGATGTTTTAAAAGTCTACAAAATTCAAAACAAAACAATTGACAGAATTTTGATTAACACTGAATCTAAAGATGATTGGACAGAGTCTGTAGCAAAGAAGTCACTTTTAAATAAAGTCAGCTTTCCCTGTTGGCATGAAACCATTCTGGTAAGTTTTTATCAAATTAGACATTTCTGGCCAAATCATTTGCAGGCTGATGAAAACACCAATTCAGGATCAAATGGCAAGTAAAAATAAAATCAGCTATTAAGCAATCGCTCTCTTTTGTGAATGACAAATGTTTCCTCTATATCAAATCAGTTGTCTTGAGTTGGCATAACTGAAATTGAATGAATTGAGCACGTACTTGCATTTTGGAGCTTTATACTCCTTTCTTCATTGTTTTCAGATTGCAAAGCAAAATTATTGAACAAATGTCTGATAATATGACTGCTCTGAATAGTATCTCATGTAAAATTATACAGCTAAATGAAACCACAGAGACAAACTGAAAAAATAAATAGAAAAGAGATGGGAAAATTGAGTGGCATAGAGTAGATTTTAGAAGCAATGAAGTTTATAATTTGTTTTTAATTTTTTTTTGGAATATATAACATATCTCTTTCCTGTCTACTGATATTCACTGTTGAATCAATAGTCATCAATTTACAAAGAAATTTCTGTTATATTTGTATGACTTAGAATCTATTTGTATTAGGAAAAAAATATATATCAGATAAAAGCAATAGATAAATATATTTAAAACATAATAGATGTAATAGATATAATATATAATAATATAAAAATAGATAAAAATATAAGAATTCAACTTTCTTTCTACCTTGATTGAACTGCTATTCATTCAAACTTGATAGGTATCATGTTAAAAATTATCAAAGCAAATTATTTTGGTTTTTTTATGTTTCCATTTATGTTTTTAAATTAGAAAAAAGACATATGAGGTCACTTAGTAAAGAAATGTTTAGAATCAGAAAGAATTCACTTATTGCTAATAAACATTCTTACATGCAGACATACACACAAGCATGCAGTCATACATAGACACATATTCCCATTGCTACAGATATTATCTTTTGCTATACTTTTCAAAGTTTGGGTTAATTTTTTTTCTTTGCAAATAGATTTCATGGAGAAGAAAGGTGAAAGATGAATTTTCATTCTAGAAAAGAAAATTACAAAGAATTGCTTAAGAACAATTCATTACCATTCATTTTATTTGTAGGATGATATAGTAGAAAGAACACTGTTAGGAATCAGAATTTTTAAGATTTTATCTTTTCTATTTATCAGTGGAGAAGCATTAGGTAAGTCACATATCTTTGTGACCCAGTGTATCTCATTTGTGTTTTTTTCTAAAAATACAATTTAAGCTTTTGCGGTAAAAAATATAAACTACTAGAATTATTAGCTAATTTGATTAAAAAGTATACAAATAAATTACTAATATGAAAAATGGAAAAAAATACATTTTATATCTAATGAAAAGTAAACAAAGGGTATTGTTAGAAATTAGTTTTGCTCAAATAAATGCCAATAAAATCAACAACTTATATCAAATAAATGTTTAAAAGATTTTAAAGACCATTACCCTTAATGAATTTGGATGCTAACATTAAAAAAAAAGTAACTATATTGTCCACTGTCCAATGATGTATTTTAATTAAGGCATATACATTGTTTTTAGATATAATTCTATTACAAACATTATAATGTATAACTTTTATATGCACTGGGAAATCAAGAGGTTTGTTGTAGTTCACTTTATTGTGATATTTGCTTTACTGCTGTGGTCTGGAATCTCACCCACAGTATTTCCTAGGTATCCCTGTAATAAGGTTTATTAGTAATCAGGTCACTAAAACTACATTTATTGACAACCACCTTCAATGTCCCTGTGAATTTCCCTAGGATAAAAAAGACTTTCTGGTCCTGAAGTATTTAAAATAAACAATTTGGGGAGTTTGGGAACAATTGAGCAAGAAGGAAGAAGCATTACTTTGATTCTGGAGAGTCATGAATTTGATTCCAATCTCTGAAACTTCCTAGCTTTGAGATCATGAATGAGCTACCTAATCTCTCTGAGTTTCAGTTTCTTCATCTCTAAATTAGAGATAATTCTTGTTACAACTCTGTTAGAAGATTGTTATGAATAAAAAACCTGTTAGAGTGTGTTGGCACAAGCATTGGGATAGGTTGCATGAATGTGTAGAGGATGGACCAGGAAAGCCCTAGTGCCAAAGTTGGGTTTGAGCCTAGTCTCAAAAGAGGCCAACAAAGTCAGGAGGCACAGGGGAAGAGTGCAGGGTTTTTCAGGCAGAGGAGACAGCAAAAGAAAAGTCATAGATTTGGAATATAGATTGATGTGTACAAGAATAGTAAAAATTCCAGTAAAACAGGAATCTAGAATGCATAAAGGGGAATAAAGTATAAAATGTTTTGTTACAGTCTTCTGGCATAAGGGAGTCCCTGCCAAGAGAAAGTAAGGTTTCCCTATTGTCTCTTGTGTTCTACAAGTGTGACATTTCCCCAGTGTAGGTGCTACTGTCAATAAGTTAAGTTCTTGTCCATATATCCAGTTTATCTATAAGGGAAGGTGTGTGGGCATCCAGAGACATTGGGGAAAACTACTCCTTAATGAGTTCAGACATCATGAAAAATATGTAAAACAATAAGAATCAATTGAATATTAAATTTTATTGAAAATGATAAGGTAGAGTGACAGAGGGAGAATGGGAAGAGAGAGAGAGAAAGGAATTCAAAAGAGAACTTGGGCTTATATAGGATATAGCTCACATGAGGGCCTCTGTATTGGGGGGTAAAGAGACCTCGCTCCATTTAGCTGGGAAGAGGGAGAGATGTGCTCCCAAAATACCCTTCTGAGAGTGGAATACTTAATCCTTGATTTTGATGGCCACCTTGATTAGGACATTTTACAGATAAGGGTTCTGAGAATGCAGGGGATTTGGGGAGGGTTGAAATAAGAATGGGAATTTGAAGATCTTCCCTGCCCCTTAATAGATCTAGGGGGGATTTTGAAGATGTCCCCTGCTTTGAAAATAAACTCTGACCCCTAATAGTCTGAGTGTAATCGCACAGAGCCTATAATGGAGGGAATTTGCTAAAGGGTGGAGCAGAGCCCACAGGAAGTTTCCCTGCTGTGAAGATGTAATAGTAATGAAATTTGAAGATCCCTTTGTATTGGTAGGCTAACAGGTACTTAGCACCTAATTTCAAATTAATTATATCATGCCTCTGTTAAGAAACAGAAGGTGTGAAGTCCTGTTGCTGATGTAACAGAAAGGGGCTGAATGGGGAGGAGCGAATACCATATATAAGGAAAAGCCCCAGCTGGGAGACTCAGAACTTCTTGGGACATGCATCATGGAGGCAGAGCAGCTCCTGCTGGAGAGAGAAAGAGAAGGAGACAGAATTTCTCTCAGCTAGCATCTGGAGGCTGAGCTGCTACTGCTGGACTTAACTGAGAATTGAGAAGAACTGAGAAGAGAAATGAGAACTGGCAACTGACACAGAACTCAGACTTGTGGTGGCAGAACTTCTTCTAAGGGCCAGGCAGAACTGCTGAAGACTGAGGAAGCATGATTGTGGTACCAGTAATCTGCACAGATGTTGTTGTGGCTTTGTTAATGTGAATGAATGCCATTGTGGCTTTGTTAAACCTTGTATTCTCAGGAAAGAGACTGTGAGAGATCTGAGGTGGACTGGACATTGGGAGCTTCAATATGCAGCAGGAACTGCATAGAGAGCTGGACAAAGAACTAGGAGCTGTCTACCTTTGAACTCAGGTGGCAGTTGGTTAGATTCAGGTGGGAGCTGGGACCATGGAAGAGGAATCATAGAACCTGAAAACCTGCCTCTAGTCAAGATGAAAAGATCTCTCCATGGGCCCTGAGTAGTGACCAATGAAACTGTAACTTACATGTGACCTAGGGGTGGATGGCCTTTGTATTTTCCACTAACCCTTAAGAAGGTACTGAGTAGTGACTGATGAAATTGTAAGGGACATGAATGATCTTGGGGATAAATGTAATGAGAATGGGAATTTGAAAATCTTCCCTGCCCCTTAATAGACCTAGGGGGGAGTCTGAAGACCTCCCCTTCTTTGAAAGTAAACTCTGCTCCCTAATAGGCTGAATGTAATGACATAGAGCATGTGATGAAGGGAATTTGCTAAAGGGTGGCACAGAGCCCACAGGAAGCTTCCCTGTTGTGAAAATAAACTCTATCCCCTAACAGGCTAAATATAGTCACATGGAGCCTGTGGTGGAAGGAGTTTGCTGAAGGGAAGCAGAGCCCACAGGAAGCTGGTAGTCAGAGCTAGCTAGACAGTGGAGGAGAGAGGATGAACAGGCAAGGAGTCAGATAGGCTCATGAGTAGATACTGATCTTGAATTGATTTGTGAGAAGGCTGAAGGATGCTGTGGCTCTCAGTGTTATTATGGCTTCTAAATATCTTTGGTACTAGGACAGAATCGGGTTACTGGTTTTGGAATTCAGTTTTCTGGTGTCTAAATAAATGCTTCAGTTCTATCCTCTATCTGGAGAGTTTGGTATATTTTGCAATCAAATGTAATGTGATACTTATAGTCACGGTCTTTACCGTGATTGTGGGTACTACAAATAGTTCATTGGCACTACACTACAGGGGTACAGAAGTACAGAGAAGAAACAAAAACTGGTAGTAAGATATCATTTGGGGGGACAAAGCTGGGTTTTAATGCTAAAATTTTACTGTTAGTATTTTTTTATGCCTAGTTTCTATAAATTCCTTTAAGAGGAGACTACCATAGTGGTCTCAAGACTGTAAGGCCTTATCTTATGAAAAATGGCTAAAGCAATAAAAAAAAGACCAGTTCACAAAGGACTTTTAAAGCCAAAATAGATTTTGTATTTGCTTCTGTAGGTCACTGAGATCTACTATAGTTTATTAAGTAGGGAGTAACATTGTTAGCAATGACAGATTCTTACCTCCTTGGAGGGAAATCATCCCAACTTGAGAAAAATAAATGTTGACACAACTATAACATCCAGGAACCTCTGGTACTCAAAAATAACATAAATGTTTATATAGATGTCTTAATGAATGTAAGTTGTACACTTCTAATTCAGTATTTGTAATTATAGCCCCTAATTTTAGATAGGCCTTATAATTAGTTCTTCTTAGCCAAACAGTTCAGCAAAATCATAGTGATATTAATCATATTTCCCATAAGGCTATTTTGTTGTTGTTGTTGTAACAATGTGCATTTATGTAGAAAACAGCTGGAGAAGAATTTCCCTCATGTAGACTTCTTTATAGGGAGTTGGAATCTTCATCCAGGCTTTCACTTTCCCCTGAAGCTTGGAAACATAGTCTTTTGTGCCTGAAGAAGGTTATTTGAAGATAGCTGCACAATAATCCTCTGTACACTTTGATACTTCTTTACACAGCAGGTAGAAAACATGTAGAGGATGTTGCTTAAAGTGTTTGTGGAAACAAGAACAAAACAAGCAAAACAAAATTGGTGCATTCAAGAAGACTTTTTGAAAGTCATGAAGAAGGGAAACAGCATGATGTCAAAGCAAAAGCACTAGAGTAGTTGGCAGATCTGTGCCCCACTGAGTGGCTCAGTAGATGATTCTCCTTGGGTATATTATTGAGCTGCTCTGTTCCTCAGTTCCTTACTTGTAGAAGGGAAATAGTAGAAGGAAAGCATTGACCTAAATGGATGGTCTTTAGTATTACTTGTCTCAAAATCTTTGGCTTTGTTTCTGGGTAATCCAAACCAAATTCCACAATGAATCATTATTTGATATTTAGGATTATTTAGAGTATATCAATAACTTTGAGGATGTTATCTTTGTGTACAGCCATTTGTGATCTATTATGAAAAGATTTCTTGCTAGGGAACTTGTTGAGGGAAATGATGTGATGTGGAAAGAGTGAGCAATTATTTGTTAAGTATCATTTTACCGTGTGCCAGGCATTGTCCTAAGCTCTTTACAAATATCTCATTTTATCCTTATAACAACCTTGAGAAGTAGATGCTATTATGATCCTCACTTTAGATTTGAAGAAATTAAGAATGACAAAGGCTAAGTGATTTGCTCAGAGAGACATGGCTCGTAAGCACCAGTGGCTGGATTTTTACTTGGATATTTCTAACCTTGGGGCCAGTTGCTCTCTCCACTAAATCACCTGTGTTAGTCAGACAGTTTTGTGGGGGAATCATAGATTTGGAGATAGAAGGGACCTTAGCATTCCTCTTATTTTGCAGATTAAAAATACAAAGCATATATTTATAATATGGCCTCCCTTCTAAACCAACTTTTTATATTTTATTCACAAATGCTATATAATTGACATTAACAGTTATTTAAGAAACTGATTTTCCATTCTAGTGATATAACTTTCTCCCACCTTAATCCTCCACATGAAATACATGGCAACATATAAAAAGACACTGACCTACATTTAGGAAGTTGTGAGTATTTCTACCAGCCTTAAACCACTCCGTAGCACAAAATCCCCCCTCATTGTAAAGCCAACCAAGAGAAGCAGTAAGGTCCCAGGGTTTCTGCAACAGCAGTTACATCCTCTGTCAGTAGACAGGGTGCTTTGTTCTGACAAAGTCACAAACAGAACAGACAGACAGAGTGCTGAAACCACAAGCAGCCTTCCTCCCAGTTCTGCTTGATCCCAGCTCCTGCCAAGTTTTTATCTGCTCTTTTGGCAAGTTCCTCCCACCTGGCCTCTATGTGATGACATTAGGCCTATTAAGGGCAGGGAAGGTCTCCAATTTCCCTTAAGTCTATTAAGGGCAATTCAATGTATACTGTTGCCAACAAAGACATGACATAATTAGAGGTGAGGCCCAAAGGCGTTTGAATAACTGAAACAAGGATCAAAGTACTACTTTGCTTGCCATTACACTCACTAACAATATTTCTATCATCGAACCACAAAAATTTGGTTGACTTAAAAGAGCAAAGAGGAGATACACTGTGGTACTCAGTAAGCTGTATATCATATTTCTTACAATGATTTGTATGTTAGAAGTAGCAATAAATACATCATTCCAAAAATATGATTAGAAAAGGAGGTGATTCCCAATAAGACCAGGGCTGAGGCAAGGATACCCATTATCACCACTATCATTCAATATTGTACTATAAATGTTAACTTTAGTAATAAGAGAAGAAAAAAAATAAAGGAATTAAAATAGACAACATGGAAACAAAACTATCATCTTTGCAGATGATATGAAGGTATAATTAGAGGATCCTAGATAATCAACTAAAAAAACTACTTGAAATAATGAACAACCTCAGCAAAGTTATAGGATATAAAATAAACCCACATAAATTATCAGTGTTTCTTATATATTAGCAACAAATCACAGCAGCAAGAAATAGAAAGAAAAATTCCATTTAAAGTAACTGTAGATAATATAAACTATTTGGGGGTCTACTTAGGAAGACAAACCCAGGAACTGTACGGACACAACTACAAAATATTTTTCACACAAGTAAAGTCAGAGATAAACAACTGGAAAAATAGCAATTGCTTATGGCTAGGCAGAGCTAATATATTAAAAATGACAATTCTACCTAAATTAATTTACTTTTTCAGTGCCACACCAATAAAATTGCCAGAAAATATTTTATAAAAATAGAAAAAATAATGATAAAATCCACATGGAAGAACAAAAGTTCAAAAATATCAAGAGAATTAATGAGAAAAATGCAAAGGAAAGTGGCCTAGCCCTATCAGCTGTAAAACCATGTTATCAAGTGGCAATCATCACAACAATTTGTACTGGCTAAAAAAAAGAGGGCTGCATAAGTGCAATAGATTATATATACAAAACATAGTAATAAATGACTATAATAATCGACTGTTTGATACACCCAAAGACACTAGCTTCTGGGGTAAGAACTCACCATTTGACAAATATTTCTGGGAAAACTGGAAAAAATATGGCAGAAACTGGGAATAAATAAATATCTCATTCCATATACCAAAGTAAGGTCAAAATGGGTACATGATTTTAAAATAAAGGGTGATACCATAAGTAAATTAGGAGAGCAAGTAATAGTTTACCTACGAAATCTATGGAGAAGGGTAAAATTTGTGACCAAACAAGATACAGAACATTATAAAGGCAAAATTGATAAAACTGATTACATTAAATTTAGAAAGTTTTTGCACAAAGTCAGTGCAACTGAGACTAGAAGAAACGCAGAAAATGAGAAACAATTTTTTAGTCAATGTTTCTGATAAATGCCTCTTTTCTCAAATATATAGATAACTTTATCAAATTCATAAGCATACAATTCATTCCCCAGTTGACAAATGGTCAAAGGATATGAACAGGAAGTTTTCGGATGAAGAAATTTAAGCTATCTATAGTCATAGGAAAAAATGCTCTACAAAACTATTGATTAGAAGAATGAGAATTCAAACATACCACATCTATCAGATTGGCTAATATAATAGAAAAGGAAATTGATAAATGTTGGATAAGATGTGGGAAAATGGGAACATTTAATGCACTGTTGGTGGAGCTGTGAACTGACCCAGCCATTCTGGAGAGCAATTTGGAACTATGCCCAACGGGGCAATCAAGCTGTGTAATTCTTTGATCCAGCCATATCGCTACCAGTTCTGTGTCCCAAAGAGATCATAAAAAGGGGAAAAGCCCTATGTGTACAAAACGTATAGCAGTTCTTTTCGTGGTGGCAAAGAACTGGAAATTGAGGGAATGTCCATCAAATGGGGAATGACTGAACAAGTTATGGCATACTAATGTAATAAAATATGATTTGCTATAAGAAATGATGAGCAGGCAAATTTCAGAAAACCCTGTAAAGACTTGCATGAACTGATGTCGAATGAGTAGAACCAGGAGAACACTCTACACAGTAGTAGCAACATTGGGTAACGATCAACTCCAAATGATAGCTCTTTTTTTTCTTAATTTATTTTTTTTAATATTTTATTTTATTTATTTTAATGTAACACAAAATCTCATGGAAATGAATGACAGCTCTTCTCAGCAATACAATAATCCAAGACAATTCCAGAAGTTTCATGATGGAAAATGCTATCCATACCTAGAGAAAGAACTATGGAGTCTGAATGTAGATCAAAGAATACTATTTTCACTTTTTGGGGTTTTTTTGGGGCTATTCTCTTCTGTTCTATTTCTTCTTTCACAAAATGAATAATGTGGAAATGTTTACATGATTGCATACATATAACCTTTAGCAGGTTGCTTGTCATTTTGGGGAGAAGGGATAGGAATGAGGAAGGGAGAAAAAAATGGAACTCAAAATCTTATAAAAATGAATGATGAATGCTACCTTGAAATATAATTGGAGCAAAAAAATAAAATACTGTTTACAAAAAGAAATAAAAAAGAAAAGGAGGTAAGCTGGCAAGTTACAGCACTGAAGGATGGCAGATGTACAGCACATGTCCTCTGTGCTGTGCTCATAGATACATGTGAGACATAAAGGGCATATGCAATATAGCACACAGGGTCAATTCTTTTTGAAGGAATTATGGAAAGGCAAGGAGAAAAATCAAATGGGGAAGGCATTGAAGAATCACAATCTTCACTGCTGGATGCAATATTTACATTGATTAGATAATAGCAACACCAAAATATTAATTTCTAATGCACTGCCATCAATTACTGATGGAGATTTGAAGGGAATAAAAGCCCCATTGAATTATTAGATTTCTTTAAAAGTGCATGTTTCCAATATCTTTATAGAGAGAGAAATGTTGCTTTACTGAATGGCTTAGATGGGGGACAGGGATCGCAACTGTGATTTCATTGCTATAGGGAACTCTTTGAGGAAATTCCTTCTACTAAGGCAAGTTACCACCTTTTATTAAAGTTATAGTCTTAGAGACTGCCACGGGGAAAGAAAGATTAAATGATTTGTCTGGCATCAAATAAACCACAGTGTGTCAGAGTCAGGATTTGAACACAGGTCTTCCTAACATTGAGACTAGAGATGGTTTTTGCTATCTCTCTCTTATGAGTATTTAGTTTATATTGTTAAGTACAGTAAATCATTTTGGGAAAATTTACACTGGTAAGATCACAGATTAATAGCATATCTCTTTTAAAAAATAAGATGATTTATTATTATATATTTTATTACATATAATATTATTTTGATATATTATATAGAATAAGCTGTAATCTTGTAGATATATAGATATGGATATATGTATGTATATGATTTTGTCTTTCCTCAAATATCTGCATAATTAAAGAATAACTTTCTCTTAAACTCGCCGAAGATAGACAGGTTTTGTTGTTATTGTGTTTGTTTATTTTGTTTTGTGTTTGCTGGTCAAAATATAGCCTGAGAGTAACTATGTTTTGTTGCTGAATGATTTGTGTAATAAAGTCAGTAATACAAGTCAGGAATACAGAGTATACAGTCATGACTCTGTCCCCAGAACTCATCTTTTTGTTCTGGTCCAATTTCTTTTTCATGCTGACAAAAAAAATCTTATTAATGTCAAATTCTAAATTAGATAGTTATCTGTAAGAAAGAGCTAAGGCCTCTTTGCCTTGATATAGGGGTGTAAAAGACTTAATTTAGCCTGGAGGTACTGTCAGGGTTGTACAGAAAGATGAGGCCAGGAGCTGCTCGCGCTATTTTCCATACAACCTGATGAAACAAAACACGGACTCTGCTACAAGGCATTTATAACTTATTAGGCAGAAAAGATCATGTATATGAGAACAATTAAAATACATATGTCAAATAATGACAAATGAGCAGTACAACAAAAAAGGATAGAACTCCTTTTTTGAGGGGTTGAGGGGGAAGGGACAGTAGATTCCAAAGGTCCAATCAAAAACAAAAGTGTTTTGTTATTGTTTGTTTTTCTTTTGTCTTCTTTTCTGTTTGCCTTTTAGATAAAATAAGAGGTTCGAATTTTTTCTTGAAGTTTGTGCAGTGTTTGAAGAGTTGAGAGAAAAAGGACTTTCTATTTTGAAGACAGAATACTATGAGCACCTATGATGGGAATAAGTAAAATATGTTAGGGGGAAAGGGAGTGTACAAACCTAGGTTCAATTGAGTATTGATGACAGTATTAATGAGAGAAGTGGTTTAAAAAGAGGGTGGGAATAAATTGTTGAAGACAGTGGATCCAAGACAGTGACTCAGAATATTAACTTACAGGTTATGGGAAGGCATTATTTTTTTTTTAGCAGCACTTGTGATGTAAGTGGTATATTAGGAAAATATTAATACAACAGCAAGAGACAGAATGAAAGGAACAGAGAAATTGTGAGAAGCAGAAGAACCAAATAAGGTAATTATCTTAGTGGTCTAGGTATGAGGTAGTAAGGTCATACATTAGAATGTTGAGACCAGAAATTTAATGCTGTAATTGTAATAGAATTTGGAGATGCCCCAATATTGGCTTGGCTTTTGGGTTGAATGTTAAAAATCAGAGCTTGTGAATCCCACTTGCGGGATGGACTTGTTGACATGAAGAGAGAGGGCTGAACTGGGAGGAGCTGTGAATTGGGAGAGAGGCCCAAGCCTAGAGAAGTCCAGAAGGACTTTTGGGAGAGCAGTATTCAGTATCGTGGAGCCTGAGTTGCGGAGAGAAAGACTGTTGAGAGCCTGTTGCAGCTACCCAGGACTTTTGAGAACTGCCACCCAGAGCTGCCAAGAACTGAGGAGGCATGGCTGTGATGCTGGTATTTTGTCTGTCTGTTTTGATGTTGTTTTGCCGGATTCACCTGATGCAGAAGGACAATGCTGCTGTTGTAGAGGTCCTAGAACCTGGCTGTTGGTTCAGAAGCCCTAAAGGAGGATTTTCCTGTTGTATGTTTACAGAAATCCAGGAAGAGGGTCTTGCTGATGTTTTCAGGGGTTCTGGGACTGTTCTACAGGCAGAGAGTGACTTGATGAAGACACTGGCTATGGCTTTGTTGAGCCTTGTCTCCCCAGGAACTGAGATTGCTGAGGGCTTGCCTTGAGTGAAGATGAAAGAAGGGCCTTTCCTTGGGTATTCAATGCTGAGATGATATCTTAACTTTGTTTTAACTTAAGAGTGGATGACCTTTGGTGCTCTCCTGACCCTTTTGAGATTCAGGGGTGGGAAGGCTTTGATTTGTGTTCTGTAATTGACCAAATGGATGCACTTTATTTATGACTGGAGACTAATCTCCATTTGAGAGGACAGACTTTGTTGACTGACTAAATATACTGCCCAGGAGTGGGCTACTTTGATTAATGTACTGGCCAGGGGTGGGATACGTGGACCTTGATACTTTGCAATTGAATTGAGAACTTACTTCCTAAATGAACAAGTTACACTGTATTTTGACTTTTTTCTGTTCTGTGAATGTTTTCTGAATAAATGGGATTTACTATGCTGGTAATCTGAACCTTGGAAGTTTCCTTTGCTTGGCATTACAAATGCCCAGGATGATTGTCAAAAATGCATTAACAGAGACCAAAAAATAAAACAAAACAAAACTCCAAATTTATATATCTTCAATTCATCCAGCTAGTGGTCTTATGCATATATATTGTCAAACCGTGGGTATTTTCTCTCCAATTGAGTTCACACTGTTCAATCAACAAAGAATCCCATCCCAGGAAATCTCTGAGTCAGAAATTCCTCATATATCAAAGAAGAAAGGAGGAAATTTTATCTAAGAATGAATATATTCCCTAATGACTCCTCAAGTGTAGAAAATACAAGGTATCCCAAAAGTCTTGATAGAGTTTTAAGTTTTTAAAACTTGGTGACTTCCTGCATATTAATAAACTTAAATAAAAATAAAATATTAGTCACAAAATCTAAATAGTGTTTTGAGGTTTTATCTAGTCATTGACTTTCTGAATTGTGACATATAAAAAGTTTAGGAGACAAGTTACTGGGTAGTTAATAATTTTATTAATAATATAAGCATTTTAGTAATAAAAGAGGTCAATGGCACTTTTGAATGCCAAAGACTTTCATGGTGGCAGGCTCACAACTTAAATGTCCTTGGAAAAGTGGTTGTTCTAGAGGGTGGCAATCAACTCTAATTGGTTAGCAATTAATGAGAAAATATTGAATATTGTAATATGATGTAGGCTCACTCTAATGAGAGTACTGGGAGAATGTGACTTGGATGACTCAAGTCTTAGTCAAAGAGACATATCAATATACACATCAAAGAGGGAATCCATTTTTTATACCAAACCTTTCTGACCAAACACAATGAACAGAAAGTCATCAATTCTTTCAACCTGGTTGGGTAAGTTTTTTACCAAGGTTTCCCACAATGGTTGATTTTTGAATAAGGAAGTAGAAAAGGTGAAAATCCTTGGTCCCTAGTTTAATAATAGGCTGTTAAACACAAGGGAGAAATTATGATTTCTCTCAAAACACAAGGGAATTAATTATAATGATGATGATAACATATATTTATATAACATTTTAAGGTTTTCATGCGTTTTTATTATCACACAACAAACATAAAATGCATATGTTTTGAGTCTAGTAACAAACTTACATAATACAGATATCATTATCCCTGACTTATAAGAAATCTGATGTGCAGAGAAGTTATGTGATTTTCCCATGGCCATTAAATAGTTAGGAAGTCCAAGATTTAATTGCACATCTTTCTGATTCCAAATTCAGCACCCAATTCACTATTCCTCACTGTTGATCACAGTGTTAAAAACAGATGGTTTATTTAATCAGTACAGGCAGTTTCCAACTAACAAGTAGATTATGTCCCAAAGTTCATTTTTAATTTGGTTGTTTAGACTTGGAACACATTTTCCTATGGAATTTATTTTACAAATGTGGGTAGAATTCCATGGCTATTCCACAAAAACATATTTAACATAATGCATCTTAAATAACATATATTTGTAATTAAAAAAAAACAGCAAAAGTGATGTGTAGGAAGAAGAGAGACAATCTCTAGTTAAAGCTCTGCTACTAGATCACTAGGGTGTTAATCAAATCTCAATCTTTGGAGCTAATATCCTTCTCTTTAAAATGCAGGGAGTGGCATAGACAATTTATCTATGGTCAATTATTCTAAAATGATATGATTTTATGCGTCAAATAGAAATGTCATTAAATAGATCAAGTAATAACTTTTTAATCCCAATGATGGTTTTCGTTAGTTTGTGTTAATACTAGTACTTGAAGACAAACTGATCTAATTCTTGTGGGAATTTTGAAAATGACTTGTAAGACTTTTCAGGTCTTTAACTTCTGATAAAATGGAATACTGTGCTTAAGATTATTGATATTTCTGTCGGGGGAACCACTGTTCTTTTCACTCAGGTTTCTAATATTACTACCATTTTCAACATTTTATGCTCCCTCACCCAAGATCAGGACCTCATGACCTCTCACCAGGGATACTGAAACTATCTAATTAACCCTTGCTTCCAGGCTCGCTCTCTCTCTCTCTCTCTCTCTCTCTCTCTCTCTCTCTCTCTCTCTTTCTCTCTGTATTTCTCCATCTCTGTATCTGTTTCTCTCTCTCTCTCTCTGTCTCTGTCTCTCTCTCTCCGTCTCTCTCTCTCTGTCTCTCTCTCTCACACACACACACACACACACACACACACGCACACACGCACACACCCCTCTACTTCAAATCATTCTTTGTACAACTGGAAAAGTGATAGTATTCAAGCACAGATCCACCCACATCACTTTTACAGTCATTAAACTTCCTAATAATAAATATTTATGGAGCACTTTATGGTTTTCAAAATGTTTTCTATATGTTAACTCATCTTATCCTCATAACACTCAGAGAAAGTTGTTACTATCCTCATTTTACAAATGAGGAAACCAAGGTTTGAAAGACATTAAATGATTTTCCCAGGGTGACTGGCCTAGTAAATACATGAGGCAGGATTTTAACTCCCTCTTTCTGACTTTAAGGCCCATAAAATAGCTAATAATAGCTAACATTTATATAAGGCTCATTATGTGCCAGGCACTATGCTAAACACTTCACATATATTCTTTCATTTGGTCATAACAACCACCCTAGAAGGTAGTACCATTTCTCCTCAATTTATGGTAAGAAACTCAAAGGCAAACAGAAGTTAAGTGACTTGCCCAGGATCACACAGCTTCTTAGTATCTCAGACCAGATCTGAACTCAATTCTTCCTGACTCCAGGACCAGCACTCTATCCAGTGTACCATCTAGCTGCCCCATACTCTATCAATTGTACCACTCAGCTGACACTAAGATCAAATGCAGACACCTTTCATTTTTCTCCATGTCTTTTTACATCAACCAAAAAGGGTCAAATCAATAGGCTAAAGCCCCACCTCTAGGTCTCTTACTGCTCTTTGAGTATCAGTGAGTGCATCAAATGCTCTATTCATCTTCTATCCCTAAGTTTTGCAATCAACCAACCTACTTATTTTTCCAATCATATTTCTAGAATGTATCAATTTCCTTTTGTTATA
>CM053584.1:69442631-69457654 GCA_028627135.1 Pseudochirops cupreus | reverse complement strand
AAAAGTGACATAGGAGAGAATAGACTGGGGGAGGGGGGATTCACTGGGATGGATGCTTTGGGGCAGTGGGTGGGGGAAAGAGGGGGAGAAAATTTGTAACTCAAAATCTTTTGGAAATGAATGATGCAAACTAAAATAAAATTAAAAAAATAATTCTTTGTCCCTCCTGCTTCTTGCCCGCTTTGAGAAGGTAATTTTATATTGATTATACATTTGAAATCACATAAAACATATTTCCATATTAGCCATGTTGCAAAAAAAGAAGAAAGGAAAGTTGTTTTTCTGTTGTTGTTGTTTTTTTTTTATTTTAAGTATTCTTCAAGCCGAATTCAGAGATTATCTGTTCTCTCTCAGATGGCAGATAGCATTTTTTCCCTTTTCCTGATGAGGGCAGTTAAGTCTTTCACATTTAAGCATACTTATAATATCATCATTAATGTGTACAATGTTACCCTGGTTCTGGAAACTTAGCTTTGCATGAGTTTATATAAATCTTCCCCAGTTTTTCTGAGAGTATCTTGCTCATTTTTTTTTATAGCATAGTAGTATTCCATGACACTCACATACCACAATATGTTTATCCATCCCCCAGTTGATGGGTATCCCCTCAATTTCCAATTCTTTTCACTACAAAAATGTTACCATAAATACTTGTACTGTCAAAGCAATATTCACAGCACCAAGAGTAACTCTAAATATACTGGCATCTTACCCTATCACAAAATATAACAGACTCTCTATATAGAAAACAGAAGAAAAAATTATTCAGACACCAGAAAACCAAATCCCAACACCAGGAAACTGTATCCATCATAGCAACATAGAAGTTAATGCACCACAATGTAGCAGAGACCCACACCACCCTTTAGCCTCCCCACAAACCAACACAAGCCTAGCTGTCACAGCAGGTGGCAAATACCAACATTTATGCACAAGCCTAACTGTCTCAATTGAATGCTTCTTCAGCTTTCTTCAGTCTAGCTGCTCTTACTCCCAGCTTCCTGTGGGTTCTACCCCACTCTTTAGCAAACTCCTCCCACCATAGGCTCCATGTGATTACATTCAGACTATTGAAGGGCAGGGTATATTTTCAAAGCAGAGAAAGTCTTCAAATTTCCATTACTATTACAATACTTTTGTGCAAATAGGTCTTTCCCCCTTTTTTGATCTCTTTAGGATGCAGACCTAGTAGTGGTATTGCTGGGTCAATGAGTGTGTACAGTTTTAAAGCACTTGAGTACAGTCACAGATTATTTTCCAGAATGACTAAATCAATTCACTACCTCACCAGTACTAATTAGTGTTCCATTTTTTTCCACCTTTGATCCGGTATTTGACATCTTCATTTTCTTCCATAGTTAGTATCTAATATGATAGGTGTGAAGCATGTTTCAGAATTGTTTTAATTCACATTTATCCAACCAGGAGTGTTTTTTTTAATTTAAATTTTATTTATTTTTGTTAGATTTTTAAGTTTTGAACTGTCTCCCTCCCTCCTCACTCTGAAGTAAAGAAGACCACCATTTAACACAGAGGTAGTTAGCTAGCTAGCTAGATCTATGTATATGTAGATGTACATAAGGACATACTATTCATACCTCTATTTATCAGTTTTTTCTCTGGAGGTTTATATCATTCTTCTTTCATAGGTCTTTTGTAGTTGAATTGAGTATTTATAATACTTAGGACAATTTGGTCATTCACACATATTCTTTGAACAATATTGCCATTACTGTATACAACAATCTCTTGGTTCTGCTTATTTCTTTCTTTCTTATTTCTCATAAGTCATTCCATACTTTTAATCAACATACTCATTATTTCATACAGCATACTAGTACTCCAATGAGTAGTGATTTAGAACGTCTTTCCTATGACTATTGAAAGCTTTGATTTCTTCTGAAAATTGCCTGTGCAATTTTTTTGAGCATCAACTGAAGAAAGGCTTTTATGTTCTCTTTTTATAAATTTGGCTCAGTTCCCTATATATTTAAGAAATATGGACTTTATCAAGGAAACTTGCTGTGATTTTTTCCAACTTTCCTTTTTTCCTTTTAATTTTCATTGCATTAGTTTTATATGTGTAAAAGCAATTTAATTTCATGTAATAAAAATTATTCTATGTCCTCCAATAATCTTCCCTATATTTTGTTTGGTCATAAATTCTTCTCTTATCCAATGATTACTGGTCTGTGATATATTTTGAAACCTAAATCTGCTAGAAACCTTCTTAACAATTTTTAACTGATTCCGTTGGTATTGTTGACTTATTGGTCTTCAACATAAATTTTGTCATTATTTTCTCTAACCCTAGGTTGATTGATATTGCACTGAATAAGTCAATTAAATTAGGTAGAATTATCATTTCTATTGTATTGTCTCTGTCTATCAATGGTGCAGCTCCTACCTGAATCCACCAAACAGTCCCCTGGATTCAGAGGCAGAGAGGTCCCAAGTCCTTGTCCAGTTCTCCAGGCAGTTCCTGCTCTGTATTGGCATTCATAGAGTCCAATCTATCTCAAATACTTCACAATTTCTGTTCCCTGGAATTCAAGGCTCAACCAAGCTGCAAACAGAAAAAAGTCTTAGCATCCCAGTCATGCTTACTGAGTCTTCTGCAGCTAGTTCAAAAAATCAGAATCACCTTATCCAGCCTGGGGTATGAAAGGGGCTTCTGGGCTTCTAGGCTCCTGGTGGCCTGAACTCCTGGGCTCGTGGGCTCCTCTTTGGCCTCCTGGGCTCCTCTTCAGAAGGTGCTCTGCCATCATAAATTCTCAGGAAATTCTGACTATGCCTCTCTGGGGCTTTTCTTATATATACACAGCATTAGCTTCCTGTTTCAGCCAACGCCTTCCTTTTATGTCAGCAACAGGAGACAGGAGTTCATATCTTCTGTTTCCCCAACAGTGGCTTGATCAATTACGAAGTGCTAAGTACCTGCTAATTTTGCTTAACTTGAAGCAAGGTGCTAAGCACCTGCTTACTTGCCTATAAAAAAGGGTCTTCAAATTCAAATTAATTACCATTACATAACATCATGTCATCTGCAAAGAGTGATCATTTTTTTCCTCATTGCCTATTTTTATTACATCAATTTCTTTTTTATTTTTTTATTGCTATAGCTAGCATGTCTAGTACAGTATTGAATAATGATGATAATTAACATCCTAGCAAGATCTACCCATAGCAAAAAAAAAAAAATATGATTTGCTGAAGGTTCAAATGATAGCATTTTTTAAGCAATAACATTTTATTTAACTGAGTTATATACATTGTTTTTTTTAATTTTTATAGACAATATACACTTAATAGGCTACAGTATAACAAAAATAACTAATGCATGCACTGGGAAACCAAAAAATTCATGTGACTTGATTTATTTTGGTATTTGGTGGGGGTTCAGAGCCAAACACACAATATCTCAAAGGTATGATTCTAAATGGCAGAGTAATGATTAATAATGGTTTTTAAATAATTTTATACTAATAATTCATTTTTCTTCTCTCATTTTTAATCAATCTACTCAAAGGTTTAACTATTTTACTTTTTTCATACTACAGCTCCACGTTTTATTTATTAGTACTTTTTAAACTTTCACTTTTATTCATCTTTCCTTTGATTTTTAGTATTTTAATTTTGGTGTTAAATTGGGGATTTTTATTTATGTTTTGTTTCTAGTTATTTTAGTGGCATGTCCAATTCATTGTTCTGATCTTTCTCTGTTTTATTAATGTGTGCATTTAGAGATATAAATTTCCCCCTAAGTAATGCTTTGACTGTATCCCACAAACGCTGGAATGTTTTTTTATATACACTAAGAATGGAAAGAGGAACTTAGCCTGGGGCTAAACTTTCTCCAGTTTCCAGAAAGTGGGATTTAGCCTTTGGTTAGACACCCTTTCTGACAGAAAGAGAAACCTAGCTTTTTTAAAGAACAACTCTATGATCACTTTATTATGTCTTAATCTAAACTTAATACTATTTTTTGGGCTTTTTTTTTTGGAGGGGGAAAGGCAGGGCATTTGGAGTTAAGTGACTTGCCCAAGGTCACATGGCTAGTAAGTGTGACAAATGTCTGAGGTCAGATTTGAACTCAGGTCCTTCTGATCCCAGGGCTGGTCTCTATTCACTGTGCCTCATAGCCACCCCTAAACTATATACTATTAAATGATAAAGTCTTCACATTTTCTCTGTCGCCTACATCTATACATAACGTAGACTTAAGAGACTATTAATTTTGGTCTGGTTTAGCTTAGAGCTAGTTCTTCCTAAAGAAGGAAGCATAATCAAAAGGAGCTAATTTTCTGTTCACTCTCCTGTAGACACAAATTCTAATGTTACTCTCTGCTATGGAACTGAGACCAGGGCTGAGACCTTTCAAACACCACCTCTCATCTCCACACTTGGAACTGTGACCCAGGACTGTGTGTGGGCAATAGAGTTTCCAATTAGCACTAGCAGCACCAAGTGTCAGCAAAGTGTTCTCTCTAAACTCTTTCTGACCATCTTTATGACACCCTTATAGTTTATAGACTAAGAGCTTCTAAAGCTGTCATTGATACTGTTGTAATCATTCCACAATCATTCAGTGCCACAGACTTCTTACTACCCCAAAGGCCAGAAAAATCTCATCCTGACCTTTTGTTGTTTCTGCCACTCCAAAATTTTATTTGAGTCATTATTTTAAATTTGTTTGGGGGAGGGGAACGTTGAGAGAGTTGAGCTGGGTTGCTGCCTCCACTCTGCCATCTTAAAAACAATTGTTAATTGGTCATTGTCAATGAAACATGAGGTCTCCAGAGGAGTCCTGAAAGAGAAATTTTGACTAGTAGCTGATTAGTCTAGGTAATACATAAAGGAATCTCCACTATATCTGAGAGATGGAAGTCCATACTCTGCTCAAACACTAAAAAGGGGGAAACATTTACACTATTCAAATTTTGAACAGCTTTAATACTTAGGCAGCTTTTCTATTTCTTGAGCTTAATTTTATTCTTAGAAACTTCAACCCCATTGCTGCTGGTTTGCCCCACTAGGTCAAATAGAACATGACCAATCCCTTTTCTATAACACAATCTTTCAAATATTCGTAGTTGACATGCATTCCCTTACTTTTTTCCCCATAGCTAAACATGTCCAGGGTCTTAAATCAATCCTCATAGGTCATAAACTAAAGAACCTTCAACATTCTATATCTAGAACTTTCCAGAAAGAAATACAAAGGATTTCTTGGGGAAAAATTCCTGCACTAACAAAGTCAAATTTTAAAATAAAATGCATGGGATGTGATTTGTTATTTTATTCACACATACTCTTCCCATTGCACAGAGCCTGAAAGATTATGGGGCAGAAATTCTTAAAGGTTTGTGTGAGTGTGTGTGTGTGTGTGTGTGTGTGTGTGTGTGTGTGTGTGTGTGTGTGGTGTGTACATGTGAGGGGTTAATAAAAGTATTGATTATTATTTCTTGGACTTTCATAAAGAATGAAAATTAAATTTCTGATGACAAGCTGCATAAAGTTTAAATATGAGATAAGAACTCTGACTGGATGTGGTCTTTTTCATGTTTTCTTAATGGCATAACTTTCATATTGCATCTGTCTTAAGTTTGCTCTCTGAGGAGGAATGGTGCAGTATAAATGACTCATGCTACACCTACTTCCCACGGATGTGTGAAGATAAAATGAGATAATAATAATAAAGTCCTTTGCCATCTTTAGAGTACTTTATAAATGTTAACTACTATTGGTGTTGTTGGTGTTGTTTTCACATTAATACAATGGACAGATTTTTTTTTCAATCAAAAAACAAATTGGCTTTAATTTCATATACAACATCAAAGAATAAGAAAGAGGTTGGCCTAGGTTTGAATGAGGACTATCTTGTCTTCCAAGAATGTTGTGATATCTACCATGAAATTCTGCCCCTGGATGCATTCTAAAAATCTATCCTAGCATTGTGTCTGTTTCATCATGTTCTTTTTTTTTTAAACTTACTAAACATGAAAAGAGAAGATCAAAAATTGTCCTTACATGTCAACATGGAAATGATATTTACTTGCTCATGTATTTATCTTTTTTGCTGTTGAAAATTATGATGAGCATAATTTCCTCAGAATTTAATCACCACAATCTTAAAAGTCAACTCAGTTCAATAAGTATTTATAAAGTGTTTGTATTACTATAATTTTAAATGTTAAATCAAGAAGACATTGCTTTCTAAAATAATGAATAATCCCACTGTACTCTGCCCTCTATATATGCTATATATTGTTCAAAGCAGTTTTCTTTCTCTCTTTCATTGCACTTCATCTCCTACATCTAGGTCTTTTAACAGGTTGTACCCCCTGAGTAAATTTAGTTTTCTCCTCATCTTTGACTCTTAGTTTCCTTCAAGGTGAAGATCAAGTAATGTTTCCTACATGAAGTCTATTTTAATACCCTTCAAACTACAACTATTTCCTCTGAAAGAAAACAAAGACCCTATATGCATGATAACTAATGTGTATGAGTGCACGTGTATATGTATGGAATCTTCCCCTCTTTCCTTAGGGATTATTTTATGTGTTTTCCCTCCAAGTACCTAGTACAGAGATTTATCAATAGCTGACTTTCAATACATATTGATTAACTGGTATTTAATCATCTAGTAATCTTGTCTATAAATGATATAGAATTTTCTAAGTATTACATTTTATGGTTTGATCTTCTGTTAGTATTTGACTGGACTTAATGCTGTCCTTGTACACAAAAACATTTCTATATTTGGTGTTTAGTTCACAAGAATGCCAAACCAATTGGAAAAAATTGAGGCAACAACTTGTACTGATTTTTGTACAAGACATGAACATTTAATTTCAGAAATGTTTTACATCTCTCTTTGAATTATTTATAGTGCTTTGACCTATGCGAGAATCTAATCATGCATACTTTTATTACTGCAATGCCAAATAGTTTGATTATTTATTATAGCACTTAAACTATTCACAGGAATATTAAAACTGGTTTTCTGTCACTAGCTAAACTGCATCACACACATAGTGTAATTTCCAGGTTTGCTCTGTAATCATCTTATGAAATGCTTTTTGTAGTTTTATTTTAATTATACAGTGATTTGGTTTATATTTTATAATAAAGATGCTATGAAATAGGTGGCATGAAGACTGATAATATGATATAATAATCTGATGAAACTTTTCGACTCCATTAAAAAGTACCCATGCATCCCCAATTAATAAATTATTGAAAGAAATGAAAAGGAAGTTTTCAGAGGGAGAAATCAAATCAATCAATATCCATATAAAATATTCTAAATCACTATTAATTAGTGAAATACCAATTAAATAGGTCTGAGGTACCATCTCACACCTGCCAGATTGGCCAAAGTGAGGAAAAGAATCTATACATAAAATATACAAGCACACATACACACACACATACATGTATCCTCTCTTTTTGTGATGGCAAAGAATTGGAAACTGAGGGAATGCCAATCAATTTGGGATTGACACAACAAACTGTAGCATTTGGATATGATGGAAGACTATTGTGCTGAATGAAATGAACTGTATGGGGTGGGGAGGGGGAGGAAACCTGTGAAGACCTCTATGAACTTAAGCAAAGTGATATGAGCAGCAATAGAGGAACACTCTATATGGCAACAGCAATAAAGATAATTAATTTTAAAAGACTTTGTAACTCTGAACAAATCAATGATCCACCACAACCCCAAAAGACTCATGATCAAGCATGCCAGGGACTTAGAATATATATCAAAGCATATTTTTCTTTTTCTGTGTGTGTGTGTGTGTGTGTGTGCGTGTGTGTGTGTGTGTGTGTCTTTCTGTCTGTCTCTCTCTCTCTCTCTCTCAGGATTTGCCTTCTCATTTGGATAGAGATAAAAGGGAGAGAGGGAGGGAATTTGGAACAGAATAAAAAGTTAAAATGCAGAAAAACCATATAAATTTTAGAAAGTACTCAAACTGTATATAGATAGATAAATACCATACAACTTTAAAGCTATAAACACTGTAAAACTGTGTGTATATATGTACATACGTATGTATACAGAAATATATAATGTAATTTTACAACATATAAAGAAATTAGTTGAAATGCTCTGCTTCTTTCGTTTTGCATTTTGAATTCTTTAAAGCCAAACTTAAATTCTACCTTCTGCATGAAGCCTTCTATGACCCCCCCCCCACCCCCGGTTTGGAAAAGATCTCTCTCAGATCTATGACAACATTTTGTTTCATAATCTCTAATTGCTTTATTTTGCCTTATCCTTTGTCCTCTTTATCCACATTCTCTTTTGGTGACATTAACATTTCAATTATAATCTCTATTCAGACAATTCATAGATCTACATATCCAAATTTAGCCTCTCAGTTCCACATAAGCAACTGTGTATTAGATATTTCAAACATTTCAAAGGCATCATAAGTTCAACATGTGCAAAACAGATCTTTTTATCTCTCTCTGTCCCCTCCCACCCCCAAAACCAAAGATCTTCTAAATGTCCCTGTCTTTATTGAGTGCATCACTGTCCTTTCAGTCATGAAGGTTTTCAATCTTAGTTATCCTTAACTTTTCAGTCTGTCTCAGCCCACAAATCCAAACACTTTAAAATATTTATCAATTATTCTTCCATCATTTCTTCCTCTTTAATAATGTGGCCACCACTGTAGTTCCTTTCCTCATCACCTCCAACCTAGACTTTTGCAGAGGCTTCCTAATAGTCAACCCTACCACCAGTCCCTCTCTTCTACAATTCATCCTTTCTAAAACTTAGAAAATCTTATTCCTGAAGTGCAGTCCTGGACAAGTCACTTCCTTACTCAACTACAATTGACTTTATGGTTTTTAACTCCAGAATTATAGGCAAAACATTGTCTCACAACTAACATCTTTAATATCCTGGTTCCAACTTATACTTTAAGTTTTATTATTTCCTTCTTAAATTTTATTTACCTTCACACCCTTTTCTGTATAGCACAAAGGGTACTTTTGATGTTATTAAAATAAAATATCGAGTTATCTATTTTTATTTCCTTTCTGAGGGGGTTTCTCATGCTTGGAATTCACTTCTTCCTCTCTTCTACATCTTGAGAATTCATGTTTTCTTCAAAGCTTACCTCAAGAAGTACCACATGAGACCTTTTTCCTTATCCTACCTTCCCAAAATGAATAGATCATTTCATAAAATATTATTTTATATTCAATGTTATCTATCTATCTGTCTGTCTGTCTGTCTGTCTATCTATCCTTATATTTGTACTCATTTTCTCCACTGGTAGAAGAAAATCTTTTGAAGGCAAGGGCTATTTCACTTTTCTTTTCTCATTATCTGTTTTACTAGCATATAGTAAGTAATTGTTATGGATTAAATTTATGTAATTTTAATAACATTTAATTTAATTATTGTGAAGTAATTTATAGATTATTATGCAATATGATGAAATAATAGTTTTCTGTATTGGTGTCTTGTTTCCTAATAAACTCTAAGTTTCTTCAGTTATGGGTTCATTTTTCATAAACTACAATTTAAGGTCCTTTAGGTCAGGGGCTATCTCTTTTTGAAAATTTGTATTCATTACATCTTGCATATAACAGATGTTTAATAAATAATTGCTAAACTAAAGTGAATTAAATCTCAATTTTATGACTTTAGTACCTATTAGCATTACCGCCAGAAATATTTTTTTCTTATTAATACAGCATTTATTGTCTAAAATGTCAATGTAAGAACCATTTCATGTTTTAATTCCCGAGCACTCATTAAAGGTCATCTTCAGAATTAAAACAAACAAACAAACAAAGAATTATATATGTTTTTAATATCATTCAGAAAATGTTATTTTTAAAATAGTGTTAGAGTCTACCCACCCATTATGAAGTTCTATTGTAGGCTTTCCATATAATCATAGCATAGGATAAATGAGCAGTTAAAATTAACCATTTCTTTAAAGTTGGATTTGCGCATTCAAATTGGATAATTTAATAGCTTGGGAACCTGCTGCCATTGACTTGCAATTATCACCCCTTCAAAGAGTATAGCATGCATCAGAAAGGCAAATAGCACAGCCTGTTATCAAAGGAAGCCAAAAACTAGAACACAAAGTTGTCACTTTCTTATAGCAGACATCTGGCAGGCTTGTCATATAGAACAGAGTTATTTCACTTGACATTTGTAATTTCTAGAAGACTGAAAATTATAGAAACAGAATTGAGACAAATTGACCATTTTCTATTCATGGTGGGTTGTTTATGGTTTTTATATGAAAGGGAGAATGGAGAAAATGATAGAATCTGAATGGTGTCTAACAGATTGCTAAAATAATGGGATTACATACATTTCCAAACAGCACCTTTTTTCCAAAGAAAACCTCATGTTATTACTGATACCTTAAATGTTTCCTTACCTTTATAGATTTAACTTTTAATAAATCACAAGTATCACTTTAATATCATCTTGATATTGTTTAATGCATCAAAATTTTGCATAGGATATGTTTAGAAAGTTAAATATTTAATTACTAGATATGGAGATTTTACTCAGCAATTTATTTTGAAGAATTAGTAGTTCAGTGTATAAGCAATGATTATATACATATATATATGTATTTATATATGTATGTATGCACATACACACACACACACATATATATATACACATATAGATGCATAAATATACATCGTCACCAACATTTTACATTATCAAACAGTTTTTATGCAGCAACTCTATGTAAAGCAGTGTGCTAAATACTGAGAGGGAAGAATGCACATACAAGAAAAGAGAAAGACAGGAGACAGATGAAGAGACAGAAGCTCAGAGACACAGAGGTGCAGACACATAGAGACAGAGAGAAAATAGAACAGAACAGAACTGAATGGAGTGGAAGAGAATAGAACAGAACTCAGTGGAATAGAACATAACTGAATGGAATGGAAGAGAAGAGAAGAGAAGAGAAGTGAAGAGAAGAGAAGAGAAGTGAAGAGAAGAGAAGAGAACTGAATGGAATGGAATGGAATGGAATAGAATAGAGTAGAATAGAATAGAATAGAATAGAATAGAATAGAATAGAACGGAACAGAATAGAACGGAACAGAATAGAAGCAGAAGAGGGTATAATAGGAGCAGAAGAGGGTAGAATAGAGTAGAGTACAATAAGACAAAATCTAGTAGATTACAAAGTGTTTGATGTTTTGGGGAAAGCAGGGAAGTATAAGGCACAATTTTTTTTTCTCAAGCAATTTATATTTTGGGTAAGGAGAAAAGCCTAAACATATGAAACTATTAAATATGAATCAAATATAACATAAAAATATACACACAAGCAGTAGCAAATTGCAGTCCACATTCTTCACCTACATCCTATTTTATAATAGGTTTATCTCACTGACTCCAGCTCCTGCTGCCTTCCTCTCTCAGATTACTTTCCATCTCCTTTGTATGTGCTGTCTTCACAGTCCCCTTATTTATACATTATGCATTCAAATAATTGAAATATTTTCTTGAGGATTGCTAGCATGGTTTCTGGCATCCTGAAAGTGCTTAATAAATGTTGACTGAGTGACTGTCACTGGCCAGACTGATGATTCTCAATTATGCCTATCTTATGTCATGTTGTAGACATGTCATGTCAAGGTCATAACTCAGCTCATTCTTTCTATATAGGTTGACTTATGAAATTTAAGTAAAAATTCAAGTAAGAGTATTCTCTTATTCCTCAAAGTAAATTGTATTTACTTAGTTGAACGTATGCTGTAATAGTGTTTAAGCTATTTCTTGACAGACTACTTTACTATTATCAACTAGTCCAATTCCTGATATTTAGTAAATATTGGATAGGTTGGCTGAACTAAATTTCAATGAGAAAAATATAGATGATGAAGAAAGAATACAGAGAAATCATTTATTCTGAGGAATACTAAAAACAACTGCTACAAATTATCTCATAAAAATAGATTAATTCACTTAATATCACAGACGCAGAAGTTACTTCCATAATTGTGTTCTTGATCTCCATTCCACTCAGACCACTCCCTGACCCTATATAGCCTTTCATCAAGTTTGCCCTTGCACATATACAACTTATAATTCTTTTAAAGTTATTTCATGTATGTATCTTTTCTTTATCCAATAAACTCTAAGCACTTTAAAAAGGACAGTGCCATATAGTTATTTTGAATTTCTATTCTTCCACCTAAATGTTATTCTGGTGACCCCATCCAAGGTTGTTCAATGAATTGTCAACACATAGTACAGAACTTTCATTCATTCATTCTTTTTCTTTCCTTCCGCCCTACCTTCCTACCTGCCTTCCTTCCTCCCTTCCTCCCTTCCTCCCTCCCTCCTTCCTTCTTCCTTCTTTTTCTTTCTTTCTTTCTTTCTTTCTTTCTTTCTTTCTTTCTTTCTTTCTTTCTTTCTCTTTCTTCCTTCCTTTTTTTCTTTCTTTATTTTTCTTCTTCATATTCTTTTTTGCCTCCTTTTCTCTTTTCACTCCTCCTCCTCTTCTTCTATATATCAGAAAATAAACACTACAAGTATTTGGTACATGAGTTAAGCTATGCATGAACTCATGAGGTTTAACAAGCCAAAGTGAAAAGAAGTCCATTTCATGCAATGAGGACAGGCTACATAGAGGCCTTCAGAGAATAATAAATATGTCCATTTGACTGGAAGGCAGAATTTATGAAGGAAAGTAATGGGCAATAAGTCTACACAGTTAAACAAAAAGACATTTTTAATGAAATGGTTTAAATGACACATAAAGTTCTCAGTTAGTTCTGAAACAGTAAGGAACCATTGGAGACACAAGCAAAAGAGTAACATCCTAAGATTTCAACTTTTGGACAATTAATTTGGCAGTTTTGTGGACAATGTGTTGGAAGGCTAAAACAGTACAAATTGAAATTTTAGTGAAGAGGCTGTTGTGGTGGTCTAAGTAAGAGGTAATGAAAATCTGTATTAGGTCTTGTAAATGAAGGAGATAAATACAAAATATGTTATGGAGAAAGAAAGAGCAAGTGAGATATATTGCTATTTAATCATTCACTGTGCATCTATTAAGGACTTGCAATGTGTCAGGGAGTAAAAAAAAAAAAGATAAGCAAACATTATTAATTGTGTATTATGTGCCAGGGATTTTAATAAGAACTGAGGACACAAAGAAAAGAAAATTTTAAAAAAGTTCCTGACCTCAATGAGCTAACATTCTAACAGAATACTATGCACATGAATAGATATAAACCAGATTAATATGGAGTAAATGGAAGTTAATCTAGAGAAGAGGGCAGCCCAAGTGGTCTGGAGAGTGCTGTAGGTGAGTAAGCTTTAAAACACTGGGAAAATGGAAGGTGGCTATAATGCAGTATGGGGGGGAGAAACATTACATTTTAAACAGACGTTTTTAATACAGAGTATCCCAAGAGCTCTTCAAGCTTAAAACTGTACTATGTAATTTGGGACACCTGGAATTTGTTCCTAAAGTTAATAGGGAGTCATTGGGTAAGGTTTTGTTTGTTTATATGGCTTTCTTTTTTACTTCTTGAAAACCTTATTTATTAATTAATTGAATTTTAGTTTTCAACATTCACTTCCACACGATTTTGAGTTTGAAAATTTTTTCCCCATCTCTCCCTTCCTGAAACCCCTGATGGCTTGCATTCTGATCATCTCTTCCCACAATCTGCCTGTTCTTCTATCACCAGCCCTTCTCTTTCCCCTTTGCCTTCTATTTCCTGTAGGGCAAGACAGATTCTATACCCCATTGCACGTAAATCTTATTTCCCAGGTGCATGTAAAAATAACTTTTAACATTAGATTTCAAAACTTTGAGTTCCACATTCTCTTGCTTACTCCCTCCCCCCCACCCTCATGGAGATGGCAAGCAATTTGATATAGGTGATACATATGTACTCATGAAAAATGCTTCTATAAGTCATGCTGTAAAAGACTAACTATGGGGGTGGAACCAAGATGGCGTAGCAAAAGAACACACTTGGCATGAGTTTCAACTCCAATAACTTCCAATACATGTAAAAAATGACTCTAAACAAACTTTAGAGCCACAAAACTCACAAAATGACAGAGAGAAACAAATCTCCTGTTGAAGACAGGCTGGCAGACTGAAAGGAAGGGTCTATCTCAGTGTTTAGGGAGGCAAGAACAATCCCGTGTGAGCTGGGCAGTTCCAGGCCCAGGGCAGCCCTGAACAGCAGTGGCCAAAGCAGTCTTCAGGACAATGAATAACCAACAGCTGTGGCAGTTTCCCAACTTCTCAACCCATAAATGCCAAAGAAAAAGTAAAAGGTCAGTATGGAACTCTGTTGGAATAGGATGGGGACAGAAGAGCATGGTCTGGCCCATGCCCCTTGGCAAGAAACAGAAGGAGCCTGGAGGTGGTACAGCCACCTCCTCATGGCTGCTTCCAGAGCGCTCGGCCTGCAGATTGTAGGGGGAACAAGTGACCATTCAGAGGGTAATTGCTCTTGCTTTAACCTGCTTAGATCTGGATTGTGGGCTTGGGGAGAGGGGAATGGTCCTGGGGGGTGTGGCCAGTGTGCCAGAGAATGTGGAGGCTGCAGAAAAGGCAACATCCTAATAACTCCAGCAGCTGAGTAAACCCCATCAATTTGGGACAAAGTTCTCTCCATTCTGGAAGCAGAGTTCTATCCTGCCAAAAAGCTCAAAAGTCAAGTAATTATTTGGCAATATAAGCAAGCAGAGGAAGAAGAAACAGACCACAGAAGTCTTTTTGGTGGAAAAAAAAGAATCAAGGCATGGAGTGGGAGGAAGACACCAAAGTCAGAACTGTTGTATCAAAAGACACCAAGTAAAATAGGAACTGCTTACAGGTCATGCAGGAGCTCAAGAAGGATTTTGAAAATCAAGTAAGAAAAGTGGAGGAAAAAAATGGAAGAGAAATGAAAATGACACAAGAAAATCATGAAAAGTGAGGCAACAGGCTGGTTAAGGAGACCCAAAAATACAATGAAGAAAATAACACCTTAAAAATGGA
>CM053584.1:69418212-69442131 GCA_028627135.1 Pseudochirops cupreus | reverse complement strand
TACCACAAAGTTGTTTCAATTTGCATTTCTCGAATCAATAGTGATTTAGAGCATTTTTTCATATGCTTATAGATATCTTTAATTTCTACCTCTTAAAATTGCCTGTTCATATCCTTTGACCATTTATCAATTAGGGATTGATTTGTATTCTTAATGATTTGACTCAATTCACTGTATATTTTAGAAATGAGGCCTTTATCAGAGACACTGGTTGTAAAAATTCTTTCCTAACTTCCCACTTCCCTCTTAATCTTGGTTACATTGGCTTTGTTTGTACAGGTTTTTGTTTTTTGTTTTTGTTTTTGTTGTTGTTGTTGTTGTTGTTAATAGGCAATGGGTCTAGGGTGGCATACCTCTAGTGATCGATCTGCTTAACTCTCAGTGCAACAAAAAAGGATAAAATGTAAGCATATGTAAAATATTTCCTTGTGGACAGGGAAAGTTTTCACTTTTGTCTTTGTATACCTACCTCCTAACATGGGAACTAGCACATTGTAGAACTATAATAAATGCCAGTGAGGTGAAATTTAAATGGATATATTGATGGTCATGCCTCAAAATACTGACAAAAGCAAGGAGTGTAAAAGTGAACTGTGTGACAATTATGCACACAAATGAAATGCAATTAAAAAATTAATGTATTTTTATTAAGAACCATTTTTTCTGTCTATTTCCATTCCAAGATGGCTTGAACCACTTTAATTGACCCTTGTGAGACTAGACTATTTTTATTTTAAAAGAAATGTTATGCCTTTTCACTGGGCAATAAGTACTTCAGCTATTCACAACTATATTTAAATGGAAAAAAAACAGGCTATCTTATATTTTTCCTACTATATAATTAGCTGTCATATCATGCCTCATACCTACATCTGCCTCATCTTTACACTGATAAAATATCCTACCTGGCTTGTGGTTCTGATGATTCTAGGAATTTGTATGCTATATAAGCTCAATAAATTATGCTATGTTGGACTGATGACTACAAGAAATTCAAAGGGATTAAATAAAATGTATGCCTTCCCATGCTAAACAAGAAGCTTCAGGCTTCTGGTATTTTCTCCCTTTACTAAACTCCCTTTTCAGTGTTATGATTATTTTGTTGGGATTATAGAACACATTTTCTGTATCTCTCCTCAGACATGGGGCTGTTTGAGTAAGCAATTGAATTTTTTTCTTAATTTATTTCCTGGGAAAGAATAATGTCACTTGGTTCTTTAAACATTTGAAATCTTAAAAAAAAACAAAAAAACAAAAACCAGTTCCATTTGAGAAAGTACCTTATCTCAGCTGCAGTTTGGGTGAAATGTTCCATGTGTTGGCATATAGTCATAATACTTGTAACTCAAATCAGTGTGACAGCATGAGTAGGTGATTAAAGATCATTGCTCTTAATAATGTATGATTATTTACACTCTGGAAAATAAAGCAAGTTTGGTAGATTTCAAGAAATAAAATGATTGTTCATGCCTCTGTCAGTTTGATTATATAAAATTAAAATCTCTGATAATCTTAATACTTCAATAGGTGAATGGATCTGCAATCTAATGGATGAAGAAACCCCTATCAAATCATTGTCACTTTTACTTATTGTGGCTCTAGTCTGTGTTCTCTCAAAAAATCATCCATGGAGGCTCTTCCCAGTATTTTGAGGGTCTTATTCTAGAACTATTGACAGTATTTTGGTTTCAGTGTCCACTGAGTAACCTTTACTCTTCCAAAAAGGTTGGTATACATTATTTCTTCTTAAGCATTTCTCTGATAATACCATGTAGACCAGATGTGTCAAAAACAAGTTAAGTGGTAGTGCACCCTGCATTACTCCCAAATGCTTCCCAAAGCAGATTAAAATGTATTTGGGGTAGAAGCAGGAAACCTCCATGAGCTCCCCCCATAACCACCTCAAATACCTATAAAATATGTCTCTAAACAAATTTTAGAGCTACAGAACCCACAAAGTGATGGAAAGACACAAATCTCCTGCTGAAGGCAGCCTGGCAGGTGGACAGAAAAGGTCCATTGCAGCATGCTTGAAGCCCAGCCCAGCCCCATGTGAGCCTACAATTTTCTCCCCAGGGCTGTCCCTACTAGCAGCAGCTGGAGCAGACTTTGGGAGAATGAATCAACAGCAGCTGTGGTTGTTTCCAGAATTATCAACCCATAAATGACAAAGATAAAGTAAAAGTTAGTGGAACTGGGGAGGACAGAGGGCTGTTCAGCCTCTGCACCCAGAGCAAGAAGCAGGGGAGGTGCAGAAGCCATATGTCTGTCTCCACATGGCTACTTCAGAGCTCCTGGAATGTAGATCATAGGGGGACCAAGTGACTGTTTAGAAGGTAATCACTCTTGCCTTAATCTGCTGGATCTGGATTGTGATATTGGGTGGAGGTCCTAGGATGTGTGACCAGTAAGAAAGAGCTTGTAGAGGCAGCAGAGAGGGCACCCAACTAATAGCTCTGGTAGTTGTGAAAACCCCAGCAATTTGGGACAAAGCTCTCCTCTCTGGAAGCAGAGTTCTACTATGGCAAAGAGCTCAAAAGTCAAGTAATTGACTGGCAACATGAGCAAGCAAAAGAAGCAAAGTAAGCACAGCAGTCAAACTTAGATTCCTTTTTTGGGGACAAAAAGAATCAAAGCATGGAATGAGAGGAGGACAACACAGTCAGAACTCCTGCACCAAAAGCATCCAAGAAAAATATGAACTGTTTTCAGGTCATGGAGAAGCTCAAGAAGGATTTTGAAAATCAAGTGAGAGAAGTGGAGGGAAAATTGGGAAGAGAAATGGGAACAATGGCAGAAAATCATGAAAAGAAAGTCAACAACCTCACCAAACAAAATAACACCTTAAAAATAGATTCACGCAAATGGCAAAAGAGGTCCAAAAAGTCAATGAGGAATGAGGAAAAGAATGCCTTAAAAAACTGAATTTTCCAGATGGAAAAAGAATTTCAAAAGCCCATAGAAGAGAATATTTCCTTCAGAATTAGAGTTGAGCAAATGGAAGCTAATGACTTTATGAGAAATCAAGAGATTATTAAACAGATCCAAACAAATGAAAAAATAGAAGGCAATGCGAAATATCTCATTGCAAAAACCTCTGACCTGGAAAATAGATCCAGGAGACACAATCTAAAAATTATTGGACTACCTAAAAGCCATGATTAGAAAAAGAACTTAGAAAGCACCCTTCAAGAAATTCTCAAGGAAAATTGCCCTGATATTTTAGAACCAGAGGGCAAAATAGTAACTGAAAGAATTCACCAATCACCTCTTGGAAAACATCCCCTAAAGAAAACTCCTAGGAATATTACAGCCAGCTATTGGAGTTCCCAGATGAAGGCAATAATACTATAAACAGCCAAGAAGAAACAATTTTAATATTGTGAAAACACAATCAGGATAATATAAGATCTAGAAACTTCTACATTAAGAGATCAAAGGGTTTGGAATATGATATTCTGGAGGTCAAAAGAGCAAGGATTAAACCCAAGAATCAGCTACCCAGCAAAACTGAGTATAACGTTTCAGGGGAAAATATGGTCATTCAATGAAAAAGAGGACTTTTTTTTTTGATGAAAAACCATAGTTGAATAGAAAATTTAACATTCAAATGAAAGACGCAAGAGAAGCATGAGAAGGTAAACAGGGAAAAGAAATCCTATAAGGAACTTATCAAAGTTGAACTATTTACATTCCTACATGGAAAATGGCAATTTTTACTTATGAAATACTTCTCATTATGAGGATAGTTGAAGGGAATATAAATGTATGTATGTGTGTACACACACACACACACATATACATATATGTATACATATACATGTATATATAGCAGGGTATATATGCATATGAATACTTATGTGAGTGTGTGTATATATATATATATGTACAGGTATATATAGACAGAGGGCACAGGATCAATTGAATAAGAAGGGATGATATTTTAAAATAAAATTAAGTGATGAGAGAGGAATATAATGAGAAGTGATAGGGAGAGACAGAATAGGGTAAATTATCTCTTATAAAACAGGCAAGGGAAAATTTTTTAAATGGAGGGTAAGAACAGGAAGGCAAAAGGGAATGGGTCAACCTTACTCTCATTGAATTTTGCTTAAGGAGGGAATAATATACACACTAAATTGGGTATCTTACCCTGCAGTAAAGTAGGGGGGAAGGAGATGAGAGGGGGGATGATAGAAGGGAGGGCAGGTTGGGGGGGAGGGTAGTTAGAAGCACACACTTTTGAAAATGGACAGGGTCAAAAGAGAAAATAGAATGTGTGGGCGGACAGGAAAGGATGGAGGTAAATATAGTCAGTCTTTCACAATATATTCACTATGGAAATGTTTTGCGTAATTACACATGTACACCTATATTGAATTGCTTATCTTCCCTGTAAGGGTAGGTGACAAGGGAATAAGCGAAAGAGTCTGGAATTCAAAGTTTTAAAATCAAATGTTTAAAAAATTATTATTATTATTTCCATGCAACTGTGAAATAAGATATACAGGAATTGGGATATGGAGATCCATCTTGCCCTACTGGAAAGTCAGAGGGGTGGTGGGGGAGGATATAGGAGAGAGCAGATTGGGGAAGGGGTATTCAATGGGATTGCTGTTTTGGGGTGGTGTGTAGGGGAAAAGCAGGGAGAAAATGTGTAACTTAAAGTCTTGTGGAAATGGATGTTATAAAGTAAAATTAAACATAAAATTAAATTTAAAAATTAAATTAAATTTAAAAATGCATTTGGGAGATACTTAAGAAAATAATTTGCTAAAAATATAATACTAGGTTGCATAGTGGATAATTGATGTGGATTCAGGAAGATCCAGGTTTAAATCTTGCCTCCGACACTTATTAGCTATGCAACCTTGAACAAGTTATTTAATCTTTATTTGCTTCAGTTTCCCCCTCTGTAAAATGGAGGTTATAATAGCCCTTGCCTCCCAGGGTTATTTTGAGAATAAAATGAGAATAATAATTTCAAAGTGTTTAGCATAATGCCTCACATGTGGTAGTTGTTGTATAAAGGAGAACTATTGGTTATTATTTTATGTGGTTTTCTAAATCAATATGTGGCATACAGGGATCCTTACATATGGTTTACTGACTCTCATTTGTATCTTAATTTGATACTGCTGAATTAGACCACTTCTTTTCTGTAGTTCTTAGTTGGTAATGGGTTGTAGCCTTTTCATGCCCACCTTAGACTTTTCCACTGCCTTTGAGGTTTTGCTTGGCGTTCTATGATTCCCCTGTGTGTTGAATACTTATTTTTTTCATATCTGCCTCTTTCTTAACACAATAATTTTATTCTCCCTCTTCCCACCTTTTACAATAAAACAAATTCACTTTCTCCCTCATTTGCTCATTCATCAACTATTTAAGTTTTCTACAACCCTGTTACTTTTTTTAATGTAGGTGGTATATTATATTTCTCTTTTGGAGAATGAATATTATGTATGTGGATAATATGCCTGTACATGTTTCCGGTTTTGTGCCTTTATACTTGTGAATCTGTATTTTTCGTGGAACTGGACTTTTTAAAAAAATGTATATGTATTGGTGCCTTTGTTTCTTTGTTCATGTATTTGTTCCTGTGCAACTATGTCTGTGTATGAATATGAGGATGTGTTTGTATGAGAGAGAGAAAGAGGGGGAAATAGAGTGGGTGAAGAGAGAAAGAGAGAGAGAGAGAGAGATATTTAAAGCAGAAACTTATAGATTCTGGATTCAGAAAACATTATGAAGAAAAACTATACGAATTGTTCAAAAAATTCATAATGTCAAATAATTGTGCAAAAATGTTATAGGAAACAATAATTTGCTATAAATACACTTACACTTTCTGGGGAAAAATATTTTAGGCTATTGTAATTTATTCATTAGTATTTTATGTCTTATTTTGAGTATTAGGTTTCTGAACATTTTATAAGAATATTTTATAATACATTCTGTGATTCTGAAATGTTGGCTGTATTACTAAGTTTTATATTTGTTATGTATCCAATTGTACCTCCACTAAAGTCTTTCTCCAGTTCCTCATTATAAAATAGAGGTCACCTTGAGGTCTTGATGGCTACATCAGTAGAAGGCAAGCTTTCCTCCTTTCTAAAATGGGGATAATAAGAGTACCTATCTCTCAGCATTATTGTAAGTATCAAATCAGAAATACGTAAGATCAGAACCTTAAAATACTATATAAATACTGTTGTTGTTCATCCTTCATTTTTGAAAATGATCAAATACATCATGATACTGGAGTCAGGATATAGTGTGTTCATTTGTGGCTGCTCAGTCCAATACAAGTTTTGAAGGCTCTGCCACAGGTTGGGAACAGGTATTACTTACATTTGGGATGCAGGTGTCTATATTTGCACAACTCACGTTTCCTTTCTGCTACTATGATTTTGCTTTGCTCACGGGGTACAGCATCTTCCTTAATGTAGACACTTCACTCTGGGCAGTCTTGTGCCAGTGTCTTCCAAGGCTAACAAATGATACCAAAGCTCTTCAGAGAGATCTTACAGTGTCCTTGTACTGCTTCTTCTAACAACCATGTGAGTGGTTGCCTCATGTGAGTTCTCTGTAAAAGAGTTCTTTCAGCAAACGTAAATTTGGCATTGAGGCTACATGGCTAGTTCATCAGATTTGTATCTCAGCAGTAGAGTTCAAATGCTTGGTAGTTTAATGAAGAATTGTGAAGAAGTAGTGTAAGGTATATTATTGGAAAAATATATAACCACAAAAAGTTTGATGAGAGTGATGGATAAGCAATGGACAACAATGTGCTTCATTGACAGGTATACAATATGAAATGATAGAGAAGGCACCTAGCACTTTGTACAGACCCCTGTGGTGAATGTATGAGAAGAAAGAAAAAAAAATTCAATAAAAGAATGTGTATGGGATGTCTGACTAAAGTCAGAAGACTACTTTGAGCTAGAGTACTAGGAAAAAGTTGAATAGATGAGCTGAAATATAGTCTAAACATTGAAGAATGTTTAAGTCTGCAACATATGAAAAGAAAAAATTTTGGTTGAGCCTGTACGGGGAAGAAATGTGTACAAATGCATAGAGGATGATATATAAGTATTTACATGCATACATATACACACACATATACTTGGGTCAAGGAACAATGAGTAGCTGAAGATTTATGTAGGAGATTGGGGAAAACATGTTTGGTGGAGCTAATAGGAGCCAGATTATGGGGGAATTTCAATATCAGACAGAAGAGTTGGGAAAGCAGCCTATTATAATTATTAATAATCTAGTCATATTGGTTACTATTAAGAGATTTTATAAGAACCAGGTTAACTTTTTTAAAGTAACATACAATACACTATCACAGCTGCTGGTGGCCTTGCTAAGTATTCGGTTTTGTTAATTAATTTTACCAAAAGAGAGAGAGGGTTCTTTATAGGTAAGGTGTTAAAGAGCAAAATTACGTTGTTGGTAGGTGATGACTTCTTTCTGAAAATAAAAAGAAGAATCACTGAGAGGAAAAACAACAACGTTTGTCCTTGTTTCATTAAGAGAGAAGTCATAGAGAATAAAAATTATTAAGTCCTATAATTAAAAAAAATGACTATAACAAGTGGTTTAGATTTAATGTAAAACATGCATTAATTAGCCAGTTTAGTGGAAATCCCCATAAATTAGGTAAACAACTACTCACAGATTCCAAGAGAAGCCATACAATAAAATGCTGGAGAGAGACTCCCATTAGGAAGCAGTGTAGTGTAGTGGGAAGGGTACTGGGTTTGAATTCAGAGAAGTGGTGTTAAACCCTGGTTCTGTAATTTACTGTCTTTGACTCTGGGCTTGTGTCTTTGCATGTCTATATTTCTGGGACTCAATCTCATCATCTATTCGTGAGGGAAGAATAGTTGGAATTGATAACCTATAAATTTCTTTCACTTCTAAACCTGCGATTCTAGAACTATTGAGTAAGCTTCAGAAGGAATTGTAAATTACCCAGAAGTATAACATATATGCTTGTGTGTGTGTGTACATGAAGGCATTGTGTATGTGGATATGTGTTTGTATACTCATCCTCCCCAATCTCTCCTAGCACAACAAATAAAATGTATATGCACATATATATGCACATGAATGTATGTATGTATATATACAATAATTTGCATAAATGTGATATGTATCATAAATATGGATAAGTATGTATGCATAAATGTATGCACATGTATATGTGATAGAAAATTTTTAAATGCACAAAATCTTTATTAATTAATACATTTTATATAATTGCTATAAAAGGATATTTATTTTTGAAGTATGTTTATTTGTAACTTATTGAATTGTATCTTAATAATAAAATGATTTTCCCCCTAAAATGTCAAAGATTACCTTTCTTAAATGAATAGGTATTTGGAAATCTAAAGAAATGGACAAGAAAAGACAGGATACTAAAAATAAACAAAATTATTACAAAGTAGTGATTAATTCTGACAGCTGACGTGTGTGTGTGTGTGTGTGTGTGTGTGTGCGTGTGTGTGTGTGTGTATCTACTTGTAGCTATATAGATCCTGAGGGACTATGTCTATGCAATTAAATCAAATACTCTGTATGCAATTTCAGTGATATCAGAATTAGATGGAACTAATTTAGAGTTTGTTTGGGATAAGGTTCATTAATTTCCCAGTATGCCTACCCTTATATGTCCATGTATAAACTGTAAAAGCCTTTAGATTGGGATGTTTGGAAAAGAAAAAAAAAGTAGGCAAAGTTTCTTTGTCTTCAAGTTAATTTAAATGTTTGCTATATACATTTTGCTTTATAGCATGACCATTTTCAAATATTCCATGCCCTTTCCCCTGACCACATAAACAATCCTTGCAATAAAGAATAATTTTTAAAAATTGGGAGAAAGGCAAGCACTTCATCAAAGCTCATAACTGAGTCTGTATTGAGATGGTATATACCATTCTGTTATCTCAGAAAAATTTTTCAAAGAAGGGGATTTAGTACATTTTTTCCTCTTTTCTATTTGGGGGATAGCTTGATCACAAGTATGTTGTGTGTACTTTCTGTGTGTATGTGTGTGTGTGTGTGTGTGTGTGTGTGTGTGTGTGTGTTTAATTTTCATTCCACTTATATTGAGGCATGGTTTCCCCATTCACTTTGTATCAGTATATATGTCTTTTTGTTTCTCTGAGTTATTCATTTTTATCATTTTTTGCTGTGTAGCGATTTTACATTCTATGCATATACCACAATTTATTTGGCTATTCACAGTAAAAAACATTCTTGCTGAGCTCATATATACAGCTGCTACAAAGAGTTTGTTGCTCTTTCTTAATCACCATACAGTCTAAGGTTCTCACAAACCTCCCACAACTTTATCTGCTGAAAACATTCCATGTAAGATACTATCCAAATGATTACAGAATTAGAAATGGAGATATGTTTTACTTATGATTTCTTATTACAGATACTATTTGTATTGTCTACCTCTGAGAGTTTTATGAAGATCAAATGAGATAATTTATATAACAGGCTTTATAAATCATGGTCAATCAGCAAACAAAAACCTTTATTAAGTAATTATTATGTATCAGGACCTGTGCTAGATAAAATCCTTTTTTATTTAATGATCAAAGAAGAAGAAATATCAAGTAAACTGTACAATAGGCAGTATTCATATTTTTTTCAACATTTGTTTATCCCCAAGCAGGCCCTATATCTTAATATAAGTGACATGCAATTTATATGTGAAACAACTGCCTTCTTCCTCAACTGTACAAGGTTATTATTGACACTACTATTGCATTTATCAATAGGATTGCAAAACCACTCTTTTGCATATGACAGTTAAGGTGAAACAAATAATAGATAAAACATGGTGGATAAAGCAGCCAATAAAAACCAGTCTTTATCAGATTAAGGAGTGGGAAGTCAGAGAATCCTTCAATAAATTTATGAGTTATCATGGAAGACTACATACCTATAAAGGAATGTAAAATATTCCCAAATAAGTACACCATTTTTTTCCAATTGGGGCAGGGCAAGTGGGGGTGAGAAGCATGAGTAATTGTGAATGTTAGGAAAGTCTAATGTAGGAGGATATACATGACCTTAGTCATTGAAGGAGAATATGGATTCTAATAGACTGAAATGATAAGGGAATGCATGCAATATGTTGGGGATGATCAGTAGACATTGAGATAGAAGATGGAATGTTGGTATGAGTAAGTTTAGGAAGACTGAGTTGTAGAATTCATGAAAATGTGTCATGTGTAATAAATTTGGAAAGTTAATTTGGTTGCTTGTTGTGAATAACTACTACTTAAATAATAATTTATTATCTTTATCATCTCTGTTATCACCTAGGATTTATATTGGCCTTTACTTTAGATGCATTCTCTCCATTGACCCTTGAATGGTCCTAGGGGTCAGGTGCTAATTTTAACTCATATTTTTTGTTGCTCAGTTGTTTCAGTCATGTTTGACTTTCAGTGACTCTATTTGGGGTTTTCTTGTCAAACATACATAAGTGCTTTGCCATTTCCTTCTTCAGCTCATTTTATGGAGAAAAAACTGAGGCAAATGGGGTAAAATGACTTGTTGAGGGTCACACAGCCAGTAAGTGTCTGAGGCCAGATTTGAATCAGAGTCTTCCTGATTCCAGGTCCAATACTCTATGCGCTGTCCCACCTAGCTGCCACAAATTCACATTTTACATATAAGAAAATTTAAGATGAGAGAAGTTGAGTTATAGAATTGTATAGCTAATAACTATCCTAGGCAGGATTTTAATTCAGATCTTCCTTACTCTTCCTTACTTATAGTGTCTGTTGGATACACTAGACACTGTGCCATTGAGCTATCACTGCTAGCTCATTCTTCTAAAATTTCTTGGTGAACTGCAAATGAAAACAGTCTGAGGACAAGTTACTGTACTGAAAATGCCTTATGGGTAATGAGGAAGACATCAGTTTCAATTTTGTTTCAGATAATTATGAATTATACAACCAAAGCAAGGTATTTAATCCTTCTCAACTTCAAAGTACTTATCTTTAAAATGGGCATAATGTTAACACCTACCTGACCATGTTATTGTGAGGATCAAAGGAGGTAATCCATGTAAGAATGCCTTATACACCTTAAAGTACTATTTAAATTTTACTACTTTTCATTTTTCATATTTAATCATCTTCAGATTATTGTGTAAGTGTATAAAATAACTGCTTTTTCATAATTACAAAAGAATACTGAAATATAAGCACATCTTCACTGAAAGCATCTTTGGAATAATTCTGGTATTGGTCAGGATAAGAGAATAAATGAACCATATCTAGTTACCACTTAATTTTAATTCTCTAGGGCTCCTTATTTTGAAAGTTTTTATTCTATTCAGTTTGCACATAGGAGTACTAGGTATAGCATCACTTACTTAAAAGCTTTTAAATTTTTATGAATCAATATTGTGCTTATTTAGTTTTGTATAATATTTTATTCCCAAAATATTATAACTGGGTGGCTGTTGATAACACTTTTTTTTCTATAATGATTATCAAGTCCCCCCAACTTTTGAAATTTGAATTTGTAATATGGGAATTTGTTGTCTCTTACCCTTCTACTGTATTAACTAAACTACCTGACCATGTTTTTCTACATGCCTAATAGGAAATATATTTTTTGTGACCTGAAATAATATGGTGCTTATCTTAACTATTTTATTATGTAATCTATTCCCCCAGAGTGGGGCACAGGCAGGGCTCAGTAATTCTAGTTCCTCTTGATTGTCTCCAATTTATTTTCAAGTTGTTTGCACATAGTTGTTTGCACATTCTATAAATTGTGAGCATCTTGAGGGAAGGGAATTTTTTTTGCCTTTCTTTATAGCCCCAATGCTTAGGACAGTTGGCACTTCATTTATTACTTCTAGGTGCTAATTCTTTCACTCATCCAAAAAAATGCATGAATTACTTTTACACATAATTTACATGTATTCTTACTTATGTACATATTACATCTTCTAGTAGAACAAATGCTTGTTGAGGGCAAGAATAATCTCTTTTTTTTTGTTGTTTTCCAGGCTTAGCACATGGAATATAGCTAATAAATCATTATAGGTTATTGTATAATTAACTGAACTATCCAAATAAAAATCCCCAATTCTATCTTTCCTTAAGAACCTGAATAAACAAGCTAAAGGTAACCTTTTTATTTGAATTATCTGAAAAACTTAATCAAATTTCAAATTCATTTCACAAAGACCCAGTCAACATTTAAGTGTAAAATAAAAATAATTCTTTCAATCTATATCATACAATTCAGAAGTTCTCTGCACATGTGGGAAGATATGATGTTTTGCATTATTTATGTTCCCAATTCCTTCCTTGTTCATTTAATTTGTAACTGCTGCATCTGTGGTGAATACTGCCATTAGCTTTCTTGCCTAGCAGAATGTGTGTGCATGAAAGGTAATGGAGTGAGTAACTTTATTTTAATTGAGGAACTGCAAAGTTAACTGAATTATGATTGGTTCCAAAAAATAAATTTCTTTAAGATCTTACCAATTTTATTCATTCAATTTTAAACAAAGATATTAAATAAGACACATTTAAATACAGCTTCTCTGTGATGTGGTTTTAAAAGTGAAATAAAAGTAATGACATCTGAGTTTTTCTTCTGTGCCTTAAAAAATATTAGCAATGTCTCATTCCAAGCATTCTAGAGTTCGTCCTTATACATTTCCTCCGGGCCTTGGACCAAGCAGAAAATTGCTAAGTAATGTTGCCAACTCTTCTGACAATGAGACCAGTCAGTCTACCATTCCTAGACTGCTTGCAGGCATCATAGAAAAGCAGAGTGCGCGACAGCCTTTGTTTGGGTTGTGTTTCTGCTGCCCCACTGTATTGCAGCATTCAATACACAGCCAAGCCCTGTGTATTAAAAAAAAAAAAGGAAGAGTTCCAGGACCAGATGAGATCTTTATGTGATGGAGCTAAGAAGCTCTAGAGCAGTAGTTCTCAACCTTCCAAATGCTGCAACCCTTTAATACAGTTCCTCATGTTGTGGTGACTCCCAACCATAAAATTATTTTCATTGCTACTTCATAACTGTAATTTTGCTACTGTTATGAATCATAATGTAAATATCTGGTATGCAGGATGTATTTTCATTGCTACAAATTGGACATAACCCACAGGTTGAGAACCGTTGAGAACCAGGTCTAATATTTCTCCCTCACTTTCCTTAATAACTTAATAACTCTTGTGTTTGTCCATATGTCTTAAAAATTGGGCTGTGCTGAAAGCTACCCAAAATCTTAGGCACAATGGGCACAGAAGACTACATTGAAAGAGGTGTTTTAACAGATCAGTATCTTTAAAAACACCTTCTTACGCCTTCTCTATTTTTTAAGATGTACTTCTGCCTGAGGTGACAGCATCTTGAAAAAAAAAAGAGTTGCAAGAAATAATTTTTTAAAGCCATAGAAGGCTGTCGGAGTCTCCACCATAAGGAATTAACTTAATATGATTGGTTTGTATAGGAAAATATATCTCAGTACTGATTGTCAACTGTACAGGGGAAAACAGAGTGTGAGAATATGACCTATGATTGCACAGTTAATGTAAACTACCTTGAATATAAGTGTAAACAGCAAAAGAAGCTCCCACTATCTCACAGGAAAAGTTGGAGGAGACTGTGGGCCGACCCTGCCACTATGCCTTCTTTGCTCTGTCTCTAATATTGTAATGGCAAGCAAAGATGTACTTAGCACATTGTTTCAACTATTTAATTATTTAGCACCTTGTTTCAGTTCAAGTTTCTTTTGAGCCTTGTTCATGATTGTATCAAGTCTTTGTTAAGAAACAGAACTTTTGAACCCCACAGTGGGAGGAACTTGCTGATGTAACAGGAAGGGGCAGAACAGGGAGAAGCCCAAGCTGGGAGAGGGCAGAATTGAGAAGGGGAACTTTGTGGTGTCCAGACACTCTCTTTGTGTGTTCTGTTTGTGTTGATTTTTGTTTGTGATACTTTGTTCAGAAGGCCTGGGACTTAACGGGAAGCCCTCAAAGAGGATTTTCTTGTGTGTTTACAAAAGTCTGGAGGAGGGTGTCAGAAGTACTGGGACTATACTGACAATTTTTGTTGAATTCTCAGACCTTGTTTGTGGGTTTGTGTTGAGTTCTCAGACCTTGTTGGTGGGGCTGTGTTGGTTTAATAGGCAGATACTGAATTGATGATGGTGCCAGCAATGTAAATGAATGCTATTGTGGCTCTCTTAAGCTTTGTCTTCCCAGAAACAGAAACTGCAAAGGACTTGAGATGAACTGGACAATGTGAGCTTAAATTTGGAACTGGACAAGGAACTGGATGAGGAACTGGATGGGAAGCTGAATGAGAAGCTGAGAGTTGCCTACCTTTGAATCCAGGTGACAGTTGGGTAAATTTAGGCAGGAGCTGGGACCATGGAAGAGAAAACATGGAATCTGAGAGCCAGTGTAGAGTCAAGATGCCTCTTGGGTATTTAATACTGCCTGAGAAAATCATTATTTACTGTGGCCTAGGGGTGGGAGAACTATGCACTCTGTACCTTGTACCTCTTAAGGATAATTGAGTTAAGGATGATTGGAAACTAATCTCCACTCAAGAAGAAAGAAGTCTTTTTGACTGAGAGATTAAGACAACATGACCTAGGGATAGAGAACTTTGACCTTTGTATTTTGTATCCCTTAAGGCTTGCTCCTTAAGGATAACTGAGTTAAGGACTTGCTGAATGATTGTACTTTGTGTCCCTTAAGGAGGCATGCTTCTTTTTTTTTTTTAATGACTTGTTTATTTACTTTTAATTTACAAGATTCAGTTCCACATTCACTTGAGTTTCAGATTTTCTCCCCTCCCTTCCCCCCCACCCCCATGGTGGTGTGCAATCATGTATAGGATTTGCAAATACTTCCACATTGTACAATAGTTTGGTTATATAGAAGGGTTGTAACCATTGAGTGATCACTGAGGAAAAAAAAAACAATGAAAGAGAATGATAGCGTGTTTTGTTTCAGTCTCCATTTAAACTATAGTCTTTCTATATCTTTCTCTGAGTTTAGATATCTCCTTCCATCCTGAGGCTTGTAGAGTTGTCTTTAGCTGTGCGTTGTTGTGGATAGTCCAGTTCATCAAGGTTGGTCATTATATGTACGACGTGTCTGTGATTGTGTACAGGTTTTGCCTGGTTCTGCTCTTCTCACTTAGCATCAGTCCGTATAAGCCAAGGAGGCTTGCTTCTTAAGGAAGATTGAGTTAAAGACTTACTGAATGATAGCTTTTGTTTAAAAGTATGTGGCCACTTTGGTGAAAAACAATGTGGCCACCTTAGTGACAAGTTGCTATGTTATAACATTGTGATTACTGTACTTTGGTTTCTGTTAATGTTTTGCTTTAATTTACTGCTGAACAAATAGAGAGTTCACTATACTATGTGATCAGAACCTTAAAGCTGTTCACAGCAGCAGTCCTCTGGAAACCTGCTCGTTCTTGGCTTTACAAATACCTGATCTGGTCTAAGCAGAGACTGGGGATCCAGCTTCCAAAAACTAGTCTCATTAATAAATTCCCTAAATTCCCCCAATTAACCTAATAAACTATAATAAACCTACACATATATACCTTCCTTAGCTTGGATTGCCCTTCTTTGGTATCTCAGTATTCTCTCTGAGGGTCTACCATCTTACAATTGGCATGATAGAGAAAAACAGATCTTCTATCCTTTACAACGACTGTTCTTGTATTTGTAATCTTTGAGAGCTAACTGAAACACTGGGATGTTATGTGACTTACCTACAGTCACAATCAATTTATTAAAAAAACAAAACAATCGTTAAGCATCTACTATGTGCAGACATTATGTTAAGTGCTAGGTATACCAAAAACATAAAGGGATCACAATCTAATGAGGAAGAAAACATGCAAATAAATATATATAAACAAACTATATCCAAGATAAAAAGAAACTAATTAAGGAGGTATATATGGCACTAGAATCAAGAAGGGTTGGGAAAGGCCTTCTGTAAAGGATGAGATTTTCATTAGGACTTAAAGAAAGACAGGAAAGTCAGTAGGTTAAGTTTGAAGAGGGAGAGTATTGGAAGGATGTAAGACAGCCAGAGAAATGAGCCAAGAGATTTCAACATCTTGTTCATGGACCAGTCAGGGAACCAGTGTCACTGGATTGAAGAGTACTTAGTCAGGAGTAAAGTGTAAAAATACTGGAATGGTAGAAGGGTGCAAGGTTATGAAAGGCTTTGAATTCCAAACACAGGGCTTTGTCTTTGATGAGGTGACAGTATACCAAAACATTCACTGAAGAGGTGACAGTATATCACTGGCATTTATTGAATATGGTAGGAAAGTCACTTTGGTGCCTTAATAGAGGAGAAAATGGAGAAGGGAGAGAGTTGAGGTAGGCAGACCCACTGGCATGCTATGGAAATAGTTCAAGCATGAGGTGATGAGGGTTTTTACCAAACTAGTAGCGGTTACCAGAGGACAGAAGGAAGTGTGTTTGAGGGATGTTGCAAAGGTGACATTAATAGTCATTGGCAAAAGATTAGATAAGGAGGATGAGATATGGTGAGTAGTCAAGGATGATGCCTAGGTTGCAGGCTTGTGAGACTAGGAGAATGGTATTGTCCTCTATAATAATAGGGAAAGGGAGGGGAAAGAGTTTAGGGGAAAAGATAATTTCCACCTTGGATATATTTGGTTTAAATGTTTAATGGACATTCAATTTCAGATGTATGAAAGGCAGCTAGAGAGGAAAACCTGGAGTTCAAAGAAAAGAGAATCTGAAGCTGGATAGGTAGATTTAAGAATTATCATCATAGAGATGGAATTAAATCCGTGGGATCTGAGAGGTAGGAGGAGACTAAGAGAGACAGCAGTGTCTGAAAACCTAGAGAGAGGGCAGTATTAAGGAGGAAAGAGTGATTAACAGTGTCAGCAGCTGTGGAAAGGTCAAGGAGGATAATTGAGAAAAAAGGTCATTGTATTTCATCACTAGATCATTTGTAACTTTTGAGAGAACAATTTTGGTGGAATAGTAAAGTCAGAAGTCAGAGTGAAAGAAAGAAGAAAGTGAGAAGACAGGAGAGGAGAGGCACATAGTATTGATTACCTTATCAAAAACAGAACTTGAAATCAGGTTGTGTTCTTATTCTGGTGCCTGCTGTTTATCAATTTTGCCATGCAGCCTCTATAAGTCTATATTACCTGACTATAAAATCCTACAGAAATGTAAAGCCTCAGAACTCATATAATGCTTCACAATATTTTGTTTATTTTTTAAGTGTTACTTGAACTCAGATATTGTACTTTACATCTCTCCCAACATGTAAAACAGTGGAATAACTGGTCTCAGTTTCTACCTATTCCATGAATTAATACTAAATAAGTGAATCAAGGTTTCTAGAATCTAAGTTTGAAAATCCTATATGGTAACAATCACTTACTCTACATTGAATATGGTCAAGTATAATTCTGTGTGTGTGTGTGTGTGTGTGTGTGTGTGTGTGTGTGTGTGTGTGTGTGTAGAGGATCTGTGTTAACATAAGTCTAAGTCTTTTTCTGCAAAGAAAAGGTAATTGCACACACATTCAGGTAATACTGAATTTTATATATATTTCTCAGTTTTATTTTGGTTTATAAAAATAGCAGTACTATTTTACTAACATTCATTTGTTAATCAGCTATGTGACCTAAGGCACTTAATAAATGCTTTGTCTATCTATCTACCTTTTTATCTGAAAATCTTAGTTTTGTCTTTTCACTGAAATAAGAAATATTATAGGTTTAGAGGTAATTGTTCATTTTATAGACAATTATTTAAGAACAAATCAGTTTTGTGTATAAAGAAACATGTTACATTTGTCAGAATCTTATTATAGTATTGTTTCATGTTTCAGAATTCATATCTTAATTAGGATGTGAACTACCGCTATTTTGTAATGAAGTTCATTGTCTTGTAGATGGGCCTTTTCTGTAATTTATCACATCACTTAGAATTCTATTATTCTCTTTCATTGTACGAGGAGTCTTGTTCAAATTAGTGTCATCTATAATTTTAATCATCATATTTTCCAATTATTTTAGTTAGGTGAAATAATCCTGGACAAAGATGAGCCCCATCCCCAGAGACTACCTGTTTTCCCCTGGACACATCTGTCTTTTTCTATTTCCAAGTTTACCACTGGGTCAATAATTATTTATAGGTTATAATTTTTCTCCAAGACAGAAAAATACAAAATGAGATTATAGTCTAAGCAGGCATTTTACTACCTGTAGATCAGTGTGGTTTACAAGGATAAAATCCAAATATCATTGATGACCAGATGTTGTTGCATATTCTTTTCTTTCCTCCTTGTCTACATCATGGTTTATACTATCATAAAAGGAAATGTTATTTCTTTTAAAATAATACATTGATTGTAAAAGAGTGTATTGTATTCCTCAAAATTTTTGCAAATTAATTGGTAATTTATAGGTTCATAAGTTATATTTAACTACTAATTCCCTAGAAACATAAGGCCTCAGGTTTGACATAATACTTTGTTCTGGGGGGGGGACAAACCTATATAATACAATATTTCATATAGCACATATAGTTCTAGCTAATAAGAGCTAGAACTTAAAGGGACTTTAAAGGTCATCTCTTTATTTGAAAAATTGGGAAACTGAGAATCAGCAAGATTTAGTGACAGGACTAAGGGCACATGGGTACTATACATATTTTTTTCCACCTTCTGGGAAAAAGTAGACAGATCTAAGACCTTTTTCCCCATTCCAATACTTCAAATATTTTAAAACAGTAACATCATCTCCTAGTTCCTCTGCTTCCAGTTTTATCACTCTAAAATCCATCCACCCTTAAACAATAAACAAATGAATAAATGAAATGAAATTGTAAAAAATGAAACAAAATAAAAACCACACATGCAGAAATCTTCTCTGTTTAGCCTTTAAAGCCCCTCATAAGTGGTCACCCCGATATTTCCAGGCTAATTGCCCATTACTCTAATTCACTTGTACTCTTCATTTTAGCAAAATGGGCTCCTTCAAATATCTTCCTTAGCTTTGTCAGAGAGTTGTTTACCTTCTTTATTTTTCAATTTTCCTGTTTAACAACAATTACCACTATGACTAAGCCTACAACTACGATAACAGTGACAACTCTAAGCATAGCACTGCTCCTCAGTATTCTGGTAATCATTTTGTTTCTATACATAGGTTGTATTTAGACCCATGGATCTTCAGTTCCAATCATCAATTTTTCATTGTCTCAGAGGCACTCTGTTTATTATACTGTACTTTTTTTTCCTTTATTTGTTTTATTCATCTTTACTTTCAAAGGAAGAATATCAAAGAAATTTACCAAAACAAAAGTCTCTGCTCTGGATTTCTATTTCATCTTCCATTTTTGTTCTCTTCAACACATATCCACAAAGCTTTTTTTCTAAACCTGCAAAGATTTTCATCATTCCCTCTATTCATATGGAGATAAAACTTTGAATCTTGCATTTTAACATTAAAAGTAAATATTTTTTTAAATTTTTCCATTAAAATGTTTTGAGAATTTGTTACCAGTGAAACTCTCATGCTGTAATGCCTAATTAGTGTATTTCAATTTGCTGGGTCACAAGAATCATACAACAGAATATAGTTAACTATTAAGGAAATCAAGGCAACGAGAGAGCAAAAGTTACTGGCTGGCTCCTGAATTAGCTCTTTCTGACTGGCTACCTGCCAACTCATGCATGTATGCAACAAGAATATAATAGGTAAATAAGGGAGAACACATATACACATACAGTTATGTGTGTATATCAATATAGATTTAGATATATAGGCATATACATATATAGAATTACATGGAAATTATATATATTTTGTAAAGCAGTCAGGTGTTCTTCCAGATTTGTACTGAAATTCAAGCACATAGGGTTTCCCCCCACAATTCATTTCATCAATACTTGACAAATAGATCAAGCAATTTAAATTAAACCATTGTTGGATAACTTCATCCATTTAAATACTCTCAATTCAGTTTCACAGCAGGATGCAATATGGTTCAAATATCTCAAAAACATATTTGGCTGCCCTAGATTAGTAGTTCTCAATTTATCTGACTTTATTTGTTTCTGTTTGGCAAATACCATCTATTATCTTTCAGTTTCAAACAGATACAGTGTGGTAAATTTCAAACTATATCTAAGACTGTTCCTTTTACATTGAAATATTGATGAAACTATTTTTCTCTCTTTTTTTGAAACTAGAGAGCTTTATTCCATAAACAAATATCATTTTCCCTCACATTTCTACTTCTGACATGTCATACTCTTTAAAGAACTTTTCAAAGTTTAAAGATCCTTTCAAAGAAAGTCTTTGGAAAAAAATGTCCCATTTCCCCAATTACCCCAAGTTCTTGAACCCAAAACATTATTCTGGCATTCTGACCCCATTTTACATTTTGCTCTTTGTTTCTTCTCAGTTCTCCTGAATAACCATTTTTATTTATTAACTTGGCTTTACCATATCAACATCTCTATTCCAGGTATAGCTCTGGCTGGGCATTCTCTATCTTTTTTTTTTAATATTTTATTTTTCCCAATTACATGTTAAACAAATTTTCCCATTTTATGCAGTTTTGAGTTCCAAATTCTATCCTTCCTTCCCTCCTTTCCCCCTTCCCTGAGATAATAAGCAATCTGATATAGATTATACATCTGTAAATCAGATAAAACTTTTCCATATTACTTGTTTTGCACAAAAATACAAAAAAAAAGGAAGGAAAGGAGGAAGGAAGGAAGAAAGGAAAGGAGGAAGAGAGGGGAAAAGGAATTAAAAAGAAAGAAAAAGGAAGAAAAAAGAAAGGAAGGAAGGAAGGAATGAAGGAAGGGAGGAAGGAATGGAGAAGGAAGTGAAAAATAACATGCTTTAGTCTGTATTCAAATAATGTCAATTCTTTCTCTGGAGGTAGATAGTATATTTTACCATGAGTCCTTGGGGATTTTCTTGGATCACTGCATTGCTGAGAATAGCTAAATCATACACAGTTCTATATAAAATACTTTCGCTGTGTACAACGTTCTCATGGTTCTGCCCACTTTACTTTGCATCAGTTTAAGTAAGTCTTTCCAGGTTTTTTCTGAAATTATCCTACTTGTCATTTTTTATAGCACAATAATATTCCATCACAATCATATACCACAACTTGTCTAGCCTTTCCCCAACTGATGGTATCCCCTCAATTTCCAGTTCCTAGACACCAAAAAAAGTTGTTATAAACATTTTTGTACAAGTAGATTGTTTTTTTCCCTTTTGTTTTATCTGTTCAGGACACAGACCTAGCAATTGTATTGCTGAATTAAAGCATATGTACAGTTTTATTGTCCTTTGGGCATAGTTCCTAATTGCTCTTCAGAATGGCCAGATCAGTACAGAGCTCTACCAAAAGTGCATTAGTGTCACAGTTTTCCCACATCCACCACAAAATTTGTCATTTTCCTCTTGCCATATTAGCCAATCTGATACGTATGAGATGGTGCCTCAAACTTGTTTCAATTTGCATTTCTCCAATAGATAATGATTTATAGCATTTTTTTCAAATGACTATAGATAACGTTAAGTTTTTTGTCTGAAATCTGCCTTTGACCATATATCAATTGAGGAATGACTTGTATTCTTATAAATTTAACTCACTTCTCTATTTATTTGAAAAATGAGGCCTTTACCAGATATACTTGCTGTAATTTTCCCCCCATTTTTCTACTTTCCTTCTAAATTTTGGTGGCATTCTTATTTTTCACACCCGATTTTTACCTCAGTTTACATTTTCAGCATGGCTCTTCTATAAGTCTGGCATTGTCGTTTCTTACCTCATTGCTCAAAATAGCTTTCAATTACATGTTTGGACAAGGACTAACATGTTCATTACTGACATATACCAAGAGATAAATTTTTAACTTCACTTAGAACTCAAAAGAGGGAAATCATACAACAAAATAGGATTAATTTTACTGTTTAGGGTGAAAATTTTTTGGGGGGGAGATTATTTTGAATTCAACACATATTGACTGGATTTTATATAAAACTTTCTGATAGGAATTATATGTATTTATATGTATATATGTATAAAATCTGGTCTTAACCCTCAAGAAATATTTTGTTTTTCATGTATTTTGCAAATATCTTGTATTTTCTTGTCTGTAATATAACCTTTGTGCTAATTAAATTCTTTAAGAATGGGGACCAACTAAATTTTGTAACCTCAATCCCTAATGTAGTTCCTAGTACACAGCAGATACATTAAATTTGTATGTTGATTGTCTTATTGGGGAAGATAAGGTGAATATATGGATGGTTACAACAGGAAATAAAACGTGTTTGGGGTGATATTTTGTACGAACACAGTTTGACTCCCCTATTAGAATCTAAGCTCTTTCAGTGCAAAAGACCATGTTTTTGCCTTTCTTGGTATTCCCAGATACTAGCACACTACTTGACATATAATATGAGCTTAAAAAGTGGCTGTTGTTATTGATGATAAGGATGATGATGATGATGATGATGATGATGATGATGATGGAGGTTTTCATGTATGAGGAATCCGTAGAGCTAGATATTAAAAGAAAGGTAAGATTTTGACATGTAAAAAGATTAGGAAAAGTCATTCCAGTTGTGGGGAAGGGTGAGAATTCCGTATTCTCCATATGAAAAAATCCATGAACAGAAATGTTTATGGAATGATGAGTAATTCATTTGGTCTGAAATATATGAATATGATATAGTAATATAATTTAAGTAGTAAACGATAGAACAAAGACTGCAGATAGCGTTGGATACCAAATAAATTTTTTTTGGTTATTTTTGTGTCTCACTCTTTATGGCCTGATTTGTGCTTTTCTTGGCAAACATACTGGAATGGGTTGTCATTTCCTTCTCCAGCTCATTTTACAAATGAGGAAACTGAGGCAAACTGGGTTAAGTGACTTGGAAAGGGTCACAAAGCTAGTAAGTGTTTGAGGCCAGATTTGATCTCAGGAAGATGACTCTTTCTGAATCCAGGCCCCACACTAATCACTGCACCACTCAGTTACCCTTCCAAAAAACAAAACAAAACAAAAAGGATACTTTTTTGATAAGTACTGGCAAAGCGATTCATTTGTTTTTAGCAGTGAAATGTTTTGATTAGAGCATGCATCTAATATGTCTTTAAGAGAGACTAAAAATGATGAGACCAGTTAGTCCAGGTGAGATCTAAATAGGACAAAGTATAGAGACTGTAAGAATAGGAGTGGAAATGTAAGAAGATTAAAGCTGCTCTAAGAATAAAATTCTTGGGTCAAATTTAGAGAATTAATTGCTAACATTTTACATGTAATAAGGTCTCATGATGAGCAGTTGGTGTTCAATCATAAGACTCCAGTACACACTGACTGATTTAATAAAACTCATAATAGAAAATTACTGATATTTACAAAACCTTATTTGCCTTTGCTTTTTGCTCTGGTATATAAAGTAGCATATACCTTACTGTAAATTTTATTTTTATAAAGAATGACGGAGTTTATGTTTGGTTATACATGCCATGCTCATCAGAACTGTCTGAAATGAATGGCTCAATTATGAAGAAAAAGAAAAAAATATTTTAAAAAGTTAAAAAAACCAACTTAATGATATCTTAGATACCAATGAACAAATTAATGTCTTCGTATATATATTTTAAAGATAACATGAAAGCCTGAAAATAATATCCTAGTCAGCTCAGTCAATTGCTTAGTATGTTTCAGGAGTTTAAATTATGTCTGGTAATTATTTTTAAAGCTAAGTATTCTCAAAATGCCAGAAATTTCAGATGCCTAAGAAGCATTTTCTTTCAAATGATATAGATAG
>CM053584.1:69398748-69417712 GCA_028627135.1 Pseudochirops cupreus | reverse complement strand
TTTTTTTTTTTTTTAGTTCTGTGGACTCTGCTTCCAGAGGGAACAGCTCAGTCCCAAATTGCGGGGGTTTTCCCAGCTGCTGGAGCATTTAGGAGGCTGCTGGGTCCCTCCCCAGCTCTGGCTCACTGAAAAAAAAAAAACCTCAGGACCACCACCCAAGACCATGATCCAGATCCACGCCACTCAATGCAAGAGCACTGGGCCTCTGAACGATTGCTTGGCTCCCCTGCTGTCTGCAAGCCAGGAGCTCTGAAGCGGCAATGTGGAGGTTGGTGCAGAACCTTCGCTTCCCACTTCTTTGTCCAGGACACAGCTTGACTGAACCCGCTTTTGTTCCCTGGTTTTTAGCCAATTTCCACTATGAATCCTTTTTTCTTGTGGCTGGATAGTTCTGGATACTGCCCTAGCTGTCACAGATCCGCTGTCCTGAAGCTCCAGCTGCGGCGGGACTCAGCTCATCCAGCCACCCCCAGGGCAAAAACTGCCCTTTCAACCTGGGCTGGTTTCTGCTCTCAGAGTTGAAATGGTTGCTTTGAGCAGAGCTGCTGCCAGCAGGAAATATATCTGTGTGTGTTTTAGAGCCCTAGAATTTGTTTAGTCATATTTTTTGGGTATTTGATTGTGGCTCTGTCGGAGCTGCGATTTCTTGCTGCTCCTAAGCTGCCATCTTGGCCCTGCCCCCAGAATTTTATAATTTTTGGACTTTTCAATCAGTTGTGTGATTTTAAGAAATGTAGTCTACTACAAAATACAATTTGGAACATCCCTGTCTGCTCTCCTCTCTTACCTTCATCAAAGATGACCATCATGCACATAGATATTAGTCTCATAAATGTTTCATTGAGCTATGAAGGAAAATATGAGTCCATGAGTTTCTAGATACTGATATATATATATATATATATATATATATATATATATATATGTATATATATATATATATATGTATATATATACACACACATACCTTCTTTAAAAAATAAGAATACGATTCATGATTTTTTTTCCCAAATGTTGAGTACTACTTCACTTTTGGTTATTAAAAAAGATTGAAACCAAATTAGAATAAAGAATAAAAATGGAATTACTTTTGCATGGGTGGGATAAAAAGTGGAGTAGATACAGCTCAAGTGTCCCTTTCTCCCTGATCCACTCATCCAAATATGAAAGACCTTTCATCAGATTTCTCATGAAACCTTTTGCATGGATTAACCCATTGCAACTGTCACATTCTATGTTTTATCGTAAATATTTGTGTACATGTCACATATTCCTATAATACTGTAAGCTCTTTAGGGTCATGGGTTATATCTTTTTATTTTGTGCACCTTTTTGCTTGTCTGATTACTTTTCTTTTGCTGGATAGTGAATGAAAAAATGAATGAATGAATGAACGAATAAATGAACAATGAATATAAAAGCACAAACAACAAACAACATAGCCCCTTTTCTCAAGGAGCTACCATTCTGACAGAAAAAGACAATTTAAAAAAAGGGAAACTGAATTTGGAAAGAAAGAATATATGGTTTGGAAATTACTGAGAAATGTATGCTGGCCTAATCCTGTGCATGATAGGATGGCAATCTTCTATCCAAGCCGATGGTTCCAGGCTTCTTTGTAGCAAGACACAATATAATATCAAAGTTAGGTATGGAGTAATCTAGAATTCCTCATTAATCTCACTCTTTTTTCCCCCTTCAAACAATTCAAATGCTTAAAGATCCTAAATTATAGATTTCAGAATGGAAACAACAGATTACTTCACCAACAATTACTGCTCTGCATCCCTAGGAATGGGGAATAATTAGTGAAATATCACTCATCTAGGAAATTTTTTGTATGACAAAGTGAAGTTGGGAAGCCCTAAGCTCTGAACACTCAGCAAACTGATTTAGAAAAAAAAAAGCAACCAAAAAGCACTTATTTGTAGTATTTTGGCTCCAGTTCACTCTCTCAAGGATAGTTGGGTTACATTTCCCTTTGAGGTTTCAATGTATACTGGAGGGCTTGGGGTGTCATTTTTTGCTAGTACTTTTGACATGGTCTCCAAACAGCTGTGTTCTATCCATTGTTAATGTTCTATCCATTGTCAGTGACTATCACCCTAGTTATGTTTATCTATTTAATATTACTTAGCTTTTATAAAAGAATATTTTAAGGATAAATATTTTAAAGACCTAGCAAGAACAAGAAAAAACATTCTCCAGCATCTCTGGGACATTTTCTATCCTATTCTACCTCATTCTCTGAAGGAGAATAAGATCAGCCTACTTCATTTCCTATATCCATTGGTTCTACAAAGTTTATGTTAAAAAGGCTGTGTCTCTGCCAGTTGGATTATGTTTCAGTTTCCACTTGGTGGAGAGCCAAAGATTCCATTGAAGGTTGCTTCTTGCTCTCCAGAAAGGTTGGGCTGGCTTGCCTTACATTCTGATTTTCAAATCTCTATGGCTTGTTTTCTTGTCCTTTTGAAGGGTAGGAACTTTACCCTCTTCACTGGCTGCCATAAATAAAGGAGTCACTGGGGTTCCCTAGAAGCAAATGAGGCAAAGAATATCTTAATCTGACAGGAATTTTTTAATGCTCTGCCAGTCAATCCAGGAACAGACTCTTCAATGCACAGTTAGCTGACCAGAAGCAGCTATAGAATATATCCTTTACTGATCATCATGATTCTTCTAGAAATTGCTTTTTACTGTGCTCCAGGTGGAGCAATACTATCTGTGAAAGTTTATAGGATCTGACATATGCAGGAGACTTTAAATACACTCTTTCCCCCCATTTAAAACCTTAACCATATCTGTACAATAGGCTGGGATGCATTTTGCACGCATTGTCCATGTCTCTAATCTAGAACATACTTCTTTGGTGCATAATCGTTGTGCTTTCATATGTTTCCCCACTGCACTATAAGAAACAGTCTCAAAAAAGTTAACATGGCCCCATACTTTATAGCCCTATATATACAGAGAGAGAGAAGTGAAAGTCACAATTATGCAAAATACAAGGTTTTATTATTCAGCAAACAAGGAAGATTTGATTAAATTTATCAAATATCACTGCTTGATTACTTATCAAAAAATGCTTGGTATTGTCCTCCAATGGCTTTCCTCAAATTAAAAACAAAAAAAAAAACAATTTTTTTTTAAAGCAAAGAAATTGACTTTTTGTCTTGGGAGGAAAGCTGGTCAATACAGAGTTTGCCAGATCATTTGGCACTATCTCAACAGGGATTTATAACCTAAGGTCAACCAAATACCAACCCCTCACTCTAACAATAAACCAAATCACTTGGGCTTTGTTTCTACAAACTGCCCTATAACTTGTGGGGCTAGAGCATATCACTCTTTTTCCATTCCACAGAACTCCCTCCTCCTCCCCTGCACTGCACCTGTTGGCTCAAATGTTTCAATCATTAACCCCAAAAGGAGCTTTCTTGGGAAAACTGATTCATTGTCTCAAATTCTAGAGCACATGGGTATTTTCCACATAGGGCTTAAGGACCTTGGATGGATAGCTCTAAGTCACCCATCTCACTGTCTGGTGAGAAAACAACTGTCTTGGGTATAAACAGTAACATGATTCCTTCAATGCATAAGACCACCCATTTTCTAAAACTCACCCAATGAGTTTTAATTTTTCTAATATTTGTAAGTCACTTAACATCTCTGAACCTCAATTTCCTTATAGGTCAAATAAGGATGATAGTTCCTTTAGCAGTTATCTGATAAGATTGATGTAAACACAACTGAGATAATTTTGCAGTCCTAAAGTGCTTCATAAATTCCTACTGTTTTTTTTTTCCATTAGGCTCTTATATGTCATTAATAAAACTGGCGGTTATTTTCAACAGTGGCTTATTAGTCATAACAGTTATCAGGATCTCTCAAAAGGTAGCTAAGTGGCTTAGAGAAGTGATGTCATACTCCAGTAGAAAGAGGTGCCACTAAGCCACATATTAACATCATCTATTTCTATTATGTTTTTATTTATTTAAAAAAATATTTCCCAATTCCATATTAACATGATTGTAGCTGCACTCACAACTATTGTCGACCAAAATGCTGCCTACTGTCTATCTGATGACTCTGGCTTAGTAAGGAAAGAGCTGGACCTGGAGTCAAGAAGATATGAATCCAAATCCTGCTTCAGACCATGTCTGGCTGTGTGAACCTGGGGAATTAATTTAACCCCCTTTAACCTCATTTTTTCCTGATCTATAAAATAGGGATAATAAAAAAACCTATCTCATAGAGTTGTTGGGGAACAATATGAGATCACATATGTAAAGCACTTTGCAAGGTTAAAGTACTTTGAAATCTTAAAGCTCACTATATAAATCCTAAACATAATTGTTGATGTTAAGGTTCATAATAAAAATAAGTGACAGTACATATGCATATTTCCCCATTCTCTTTACAAAGAAAAGTATAGCGACGAAGAAGTGCAGTCCATCACTATATCATCTGTACAACTGAAGTGTAAAACTTTCAACCAGAATATCATATGGGAAGACTATAGGGACCTGCAAAATAGACTAAAATTCAGATAATAGCTTCCTTTGCTAAGTTCTTCTATTCAGTTGTAGAGTGATTTTTCTTTTTTAACTTACTGAACCATTCTATAATCTTCTAATTTCTGTACCTGCAAAAAATCAGTGCCTGTCATATTTTAAAAAATGGATTCAAGAAGGGTGATGTTCTAATATTTAAGCAAGACAATTATGACTTTAGAAGATAGGTCCTATGTAAATATGAATGTTACTGAAAAATGTATCTTCTTCTTATTGATTTATACTATAATTTGAAAGAAAATTAAATGTTTGTATGAATCATTGACTTTAAAAGGTAACTTTTGAAATCATTTTATTCAATCCCTTCATTTTAGAGATGAGGAAAACAGATTGGTGACTTGACAAAGGTAATGAATAGCAGAATTATGATTTTAACTTAGAATTTCTGATTTTAAATCCATTGATCTTTCCATTTCTCTGAGGAGTTATATATGTGTGGCCATTATAAATAATGAATCCAATTTTGGGGCAAATCACCCTTTTTATCATTAAAATTTGCTAAATTGACCTACTTTAGTTAATAAGATTTCCATGAGAGTGACCAGATTAACTGTTTTGGAGAATAAAATCTCAAAGACAAAAACTCTGTTGGTGGTAGGCAAGGTGAGAGTGGTTTAATTTGTATGTGTGTTCACTCTTTAGCAGGTCTAAGTCTGCCAGCCAAGGTGTTAATTGTTATGATATCAGGATTACGTGTATCTGCTGTCTTGGATATAGATCAATACTTATTTATTATGCCTTTGTCCTTTTCATAAAAGGACAGCAAGAGGTGAAGGAGACAGTTCCTGCTATTCTTTTCACGATGATGCCAGCATGAATATATTCCTACATTTCAGGGTTGTTTTTCCATCTAAACTAGATGGAAATTGTGCTCTATATTTGAATAAAATTGTTAACATATTGAAAGCAGAATTTTACCTTAACTTAATCTAAACATGTTTTGGAGCCATTTTTCCTGTTAATTAATTTGGTATTTTCTCAGAGTCCCACACAAATTACCACATAGTTCACACTAAACTGGTGGGCTTTCACAAACATCCATGATGTGTGACTTGCCAGAAGGTTTCATTGTTAACTTGTAGTTGAGCCAAATCAAACTGAACAGCTTATGTGAAAAGGAGAGGTCATAGTTCGCTTAGGCCATTCTTCTAGTAAAAAGTCAGTACCAATAACTAATTGCTCTTGTCTGCTGTTTCAGCTTCCAAGTCAGAGTGGAGAAACAGCTTCAGATTAACTCAAAATTATCAGCCCAGCTCCTGGATTCTTTTTAAAAATTATCATTTTTCCAGTTATAGTATCACGTATGTGTGTATTCACCTGCACATACACATGTATGTATTTATCCATATTTGGTTGGCTTACCCTGGAAATTTATTTCACCTGTGCAAATCAGCACTTACTCTGTAATTTCTAGTCTTATGGAGTTATTTGAGGGTACTGACAGGCAAAAATGACTTGACCAGGGTTACCTAGAAAGTATATATCAGAGGTAACACTTAATGCTCCCTTCCCCCACCTCTCCCCTTGTGTTTGTGTGTGTGCGTGTGTGTTTGAGATTGGGTCTCTTTATTTCACCTAGACTACATCACAGCTTTCCTCATTGTGGTTTTGATACATTGTGGGTTGGCATAAGAAATTAACTGGGAATGTTTTGGGATTTTTGCAAGCCACATGTGACACAAGAAGGCCAGCAGAAGACGCACAAAAGTTTAGAAACCTAGAAATGCATAAAATATATGTATAGTGTTGTATAATATCAACCCAAATTTTACAATATGGTACTGTAAATACCCTGTGAAAGAAAAAGGAAAGAAAATCAGATTTCTTCTCTGGGAACAAGGATGGTCAAAAAAATTATGTAGATTTCCCAGATTGTGGGGTGGTGGTGATAGTGGGTGCTGTTCCCCTAACCCCGCTGATACGGCCTGGATGATTGTATTCATACACCCCATTCTACTGATGATCAGCATAAAAGCTTTGACTTGCAGCTAAGTAGTACAGTGAATAGAGGACTGGCTTGGAATTAGAAAGTCTCATCTTCCTGAGTTCAAATGTAGCTACAGACACTTACTAGCTGTGTGACCCTGGGTAGGTCACTTAACCCTGTTAGTCTTAGTTTCTCATCGGCAATGAAATGGAGAAGGAATTGTAAATCACCCCAGTATCTTTGCCAAGAAAACTCCAAATGAAGTCACAAAGATTCAGACACTACTGAAATGACTGAAAAACACATACACAAAAAAAAATTATTACATGCACTTTGTTCACTTCTTTGGCAGCTGAGTAACCCTTGACTCCTGTGTGGCCTATGGTATTCATGCTAATCTTAGTGCAGATACCTGATCAGCTTTAACCTTATCATATCTCTGAGCTCCTGAGCTCAGGTGATTCACAAGTCTCAGCCTTCCCAACCCCAAAATTGCACACATTTTCTTTTCCCTCAGGCCCTGTATCAACAGTGCAGTATTCACAAAGCCTACAGTAACTATAAATATGCTGATGTAGTTATCAAGCAAAAAATGTAACAGTCTCTCTCCATGGGGGATATAGCTAGAACATTTATTCAAATGCTAGAAAACTGAGTCCCAAAACAGAAAGTCAAAGCCATCACAGTAGTTATGACATTGGCACGTGTAGTTAATGTAGTAAATATTCACATTCTCAAGCCTTCAAAGCAGGAAAGGCTATCTCAGGCAAAGCTCCTCCTCTCCTCACTCACGGCAACTGCTCAGGGTCCACACAGCTTGCAAAAAAGTTTGTTCTCACACTGACTCTAGCTTGGCTCTGGCTTCCTCTTGTCCCCTCCCTTCCTGCTACGTCAGCAAGTTCAGGGGGCATGCATGGAAAATCTTCAAATTCCATAACCATTACAGGCCCTGAAAATAATCCTCTTCTCCATATAGCTCCCAGTTCCTATAAGAATGTCAAGTCTCTCCCCCCACCCCACCCAGCGCATATGGACACTACTTTTGGGAGTCTTTCTGAAGACCAGCGTAATTTTTTTTTTTCCCTGACAAGGTCCAGTATTGGGATAGAAGTTGGAAAATCCCCCTCCTGGAATTTTTCACCTGATCCCTTCCCCTCCCCTCCCCTCCTCACCCTTCCTTCCCCTCTCTTCCCCTTCCCTTCCCTCCCTCTTTTCTCCTCTCCTCTCTTCTCCTCTCCTCTCCTCTGTCCCTCTGTCTCTGTCTAAGTCTCTCTGTGTCTCTGTGTCTGTTTCTGTCTCCCTCCTCCATTCTTCTTTCCATCCCTCTCAGAGTCTTCCTAAGCCTGGTGCTCTATCCTTTGTGCCAGCTAGCTGCCCCTGATAAATAATACCCCTGTTACATTTAGTCACTTAACACTGAAGAAATATTTTCTTTGAAGGTGTAGCAAGACCAAAATAAATATGTTTTCCTTAATACTTTGGGGAAATAATTTTCTTTATGTCACCTCAATATCATCAGCCAATGTGTGGGGAGGAGGAGATAGTCAAGAGTATTAGTCTCATAAGTTAGCTCAGTTCCTGCATTGGTCCCACCAGTTTCATATTCAGGAGAATCCTTCCACTGGTTGGGGGGCCTAAAGATCACTCCTAAAGATTCTTCCTTAATCCTCAGGCATTCATATAACACCAGTTCTGCAGATCAGACTCTAGAATGAGAGGATGGCAGAGCACCTGTATTGTTAATGGAATAGGAAGATTTTCCCTCTCCATTAATAGGCCTGTGTGACCACATGCGTCCCCTTTTCCTTGGAACAGGAGCCGTGTTCCCAGGTCTAAAGGTACACAGGTATTTCTATCACAGCTGTGATACATCTAGAGTCATATAGAGCCCATATAGAGATTTATATTGCCTTGGGGGGAGGAGCTTGCTTAGGGGGAAGCTTGCTTAAGGGGAAGCTTGTTTGCAGGAAGGCTTTCACATCTTTTGGTACTAAAATAATTAGGCACTGAGTCACGAGGGTTGTGATGCCTTCTGGTTCTGAGCTTATTATTTGAAAACTATATATACTGGGAGGTATTTTATTTTGGGGGTTTGCTTATGAGAAAGACCTTTTGATTCCCAAGATGAGACTTTGAGTAGCTGTTTGTTAAGAGTCCCCCAACTACTCAGATGTTGGTGCTCTCATGGTCTAGTGGTGTATACTTTGTTCAGACAGTTGGAGTCCTCTGTTGAATTCTTCCTTGAATACTCACTTTTTTCTACTTATCTGTACTTATGATGCTGGAATAAACAATTAATAAATGTTTGATATATTATTTATTGTTTTTTCCTCATATATAACTTTCATTTTCATCTCTCCATACCTTTGCTCATGCCGATCTCTCCACCTAGAAATATCTCCCACTATTTCATCCATTTGAATTTGCACCTATTCTTTAGGTTCAATCTACAGTGCCACTTCGCTACAATCTACAATGCCACTTTCTCCATGAAATTTTCCCTAATCACCACAGGCAGAAATATTCATTATCCCTCCTACGAAATATTATACCCCTATTGTTTGTACTGCTCATAATATTTAATGTAAGTTGTCTAGATTCATAGTAATTTTAATAAACTTATTCCTCTTTTGTTAAGAGTTTTTTCTTAGTAGCTATGTGCTATATTTTAATAATCTTTGTAAATGCAATAATGTCCAGCATAGAGTGTTCATTAGGATAAATATTTTTTCACTTTTTCTTCTGCATCTCAAGCACTTAGCACAATGTCTGGTGCAATATGATTAATAAATGCTTGTTGATGGATTTTGTAAGTCAACAAATATATCATTTATCAAGCTTTACTAATTTAAAAAAGTCCTTCCTTATGTTTACTGAATTTATTTATTTATTTATTTATTTTTACAAAAGCAACTTAAGCCTCATCAGAGTCCTTAATAGTAACATTCAGTTTACAACTTAAAATCTTGAAGAGAAATTTTAAAGCTATGGTTTTCACTTTTCTGAACTTAAAGTAAATCTTCAATTTTCATATTCCAAATTAGCTGAATAACAAATCCATGTCAATTATAATGCATATGTCAAATATACTTCACATTAACCCAATATCAAAATAATAAATCAGGCACTATGGTAATCTAAAAAAAAACACACCTGTTTTTTGTTTTTGTTTTTGATTCTACTATTCTGTGTTCTCTCTATCCACTCTCCCCCCTTTTTCCTTATACTCTTGCCTGATTTTACTGTAAGCCTTACATGTAGAATATTTCATGTTAGAAACTTTCAGCTTGCTAGTCAGTCTCTGGTGACTTCCTGCTTATTACAGGAGAGGTGGAAAATTTATCATATACACCTGATAGGGACTACATGCCTTGTTATAAATCCTCTGATCCTTGTGCAAATTCCAATGATGTCCTGTGGTATTAGAGGGCAAGATGTTTCTGTACCATATTCATAGGGTTAGCAAGCATCTGGCATAACCTAAATTATTATGTCTGGAAAATAACCCTCACTAAATCATTTCTTCCTACTGTGACCTAAAGATTATCTTATCCAAATCCTAGTTCTCCACTGTTGGCTAAGTAGCAGATGTGTATTGTTCCTTATAGAAATCTGTCTGTTCTCATGTCCCTCCAGTGTCTGTGATGCAGTCTTTACCTCCTCTTCTGTTGTTCCCCTCTTCATTCTCCAGTATGTATCAAGGTAGGCCTTGTGCCTATTTTTGAATGAAAATGAGCCAAATAAATACTTCTTGCTTTTATTATCATTGGCTAGTCTGCCTGTCCTTTGGAAACTGTTAAAGAGTAACAAAGCAGGGCAGTTAGGGAAAGTCTTAGGAAAAGGAATTGTAAATAAAAAAAGTGTGAAATGATTCCAAACTCAGAGAATAGGAGCATGGGCATATTTGCCAGTATCCCATCTGGCTTTCTTGTTTTATTTCAAGTTACTCTTATTTCATACATTCCTTTTTACTCATACTTGCATTCTAGGTGTTCCCAATGCAAAATATTATTTTCAGTGTCCAAAATACATTTATTCTTCACCTTTATAACTGAGAATTCCTAACTTTTGTCAAAGCAATCAATCAACAAGCAGTTATTAAGTGACTATGTGCCAGGATTTGGTCTAGGTGCAGAGTATACCAATAGAAATGTCCCTACCCTTAAGGAACTTCATTCTGAAGGTGGAGATGATATGCACATAAATATGAATATATGAAATAAATTACAGGAACATTTGGGAGGGTAGACAATAAGAACTGGGGAGAACAGGAAAGGTTTCATGCACAAGGTGATGCTTGAGTTATTATGAAAAGAAACAAAGAATTCTAAGTGACAGAGGGGTTAGGTGGTACATGCAAAGTATTGCATGGGCATTAATTGCTACCCAAGAACTTTCCTGCTATTTATTTTCTTAAGTGTTCCTTCTTGAAAACTGTTTTACAATTTTTTTTTGCCATTGATTAATTTGGCGTACAATTGGTCTATCATCTCGGAGCCAGAATTAAATCACAACTTACGCAATTAAAATATATTTTGTTCATGTTTGTATTTGTTCATATTGTATTTCTCTGATAAGAATATGAGCTACTTGAATAAGAGGCTGTTCCTTTCGTTTTTGTATTTCCATTCCCTAACACTGTTCCTGGCATATAATAGACACTTATGAAATAGTTATTGTGTTAATTATTACAGGATATTAGAATTTAGAAGGAAATCTTTAAGTAGCACTTAATGGGATATTTTACCAAATTTGAAAAAGGAAGAAAGACAAAACTATTAATCTGAATGAGAGAATTTGACGATTACAAGAGAAAGAGAATACAGTTTTATCAGCAAGCATTTGGGATAGTTGAAGAGTAATTAACATGAGAAACAGAAGAATTTTAGTTGTTAAAATAGAGATGGAGTTTTTTTTTTTTGAATATGTAAATCTAGAAGAGGAACATCTATTAACTTGACCATTGTCATTATGGATAGAGATTTCCTAGAGCAAAACTGGAGTGTGATTTTAAGTGTGAATAATAAATCTGGGGGAAAAACCTTGATATTTTTTTCTTTGCTCAAGTACAAAATTCTGGACTACTAAAATAGTACTCTATATGAAAAGTATTCATTTAAAAACAAAACTCTTAACGTTTTACTGTAGAGCCTATACTTAGATTCTGTTAAGCTGATAAGGGAAAAAATATTCTGTGTGGAAAAATAAAAAACAATTAGAATCTAATAGATACAAAAGTAATGTAAAAGGCAAAGGTGAGCTAGAATGTTGGGAACAATTCTGAAACACAAAGAATCATATTTCAAAACCATACTTTTCTCCTTTTTATCCAAGCACTGTGAAATAGCAATGCATGTTTGTAATAAAATATTTGAAATATTAGTTGAAATATGGCTCAAAATATTACTGATGTAACCATAAAGTGCTACAGTAAAACTCAAAAAAGAAAAGCTTATGATAAAATTTTTTGTTTATTAAGACACAAAACCTCACCATGACATGGAGGAAACATAAAGTTCCTTACGTCCATACCAACAGGGTCCAACATCTGCAGATTTTGCCATGCTAGACAGATTCAGAGAATGACTCTAGTGATACTATATACCTGCTATTGGAGGTTCACCCTAGACCAGTGGTTCTCAACCTTCCTAATGCCACAACCCTTTAATAGAGTTCCTCATGATGTGGTGACCCTCAACCATAAAATTATTTTCATGGCTACTTCATAGCTGTCATTTTGCTGTTACGAATCGTAATGTAAATATCTGATATGCAGGATGTGTTTTCATTGTTACAAATTGAACCTAAAGCATAGAGATTAATCGCAAAAACAATATGTAATTATATATTGTGAAATATTTATTTCTAGTTACAAATAAATGAAATTTTGTCTTGAAGCATGGTGTAGCAGTAAACTACATTGCTACATTTTGTGACAGTAGGTGTAAAAAGCCAATGTCAGTGTGAAGGTTGAGATTGCTTCTTTCTCACCAGATCAGAAATTCTTGGGGCAGTCTTTCCAAGAGCACATCTTCCATAACAAGTCTACTTCTGTATTTAGACTTGATAACTAACAAGCTGGAAAACCCTGTTTCACAAAGATATGTTTTTGGAAATGGAAGAAGTAGGCACAACAAAGTCTCAGACAGAACAGGATACGACTGCAAACACTTGATCCAGAATTTTGTAACTGGCATTGTAGAGAAATCAGTTCTTGCTGCATAGCTGTTAATAAATTCAATGAACTCCTCCTGTGCTGTCTCAGGAACATCTTCAACTTTGACTGCGAATGGGCTTTTGGCAAGTGCAAATGGGGTATCAGGTAGATTTGGAAAGTATGATGAAATTTCATCTGCAAACATGTGCAAGTGTTCTTTCAGAGAAATTCTCATCATAAACCTTTTGTTTGATTCAATGTCATGTTCCTCAAAGAAAGCAGATAAAGTAGGCAACAAGTAAATTTTATTTTGATCCAATTTTTTTTGCCAAAGCTGAAGTTTCATTTGGAATGATCAGATCTTTTCAGATAAATCGAGGCATGTTGCATTTGGTCCTTGCAGTGATAAATTTAATTCATTCAAGATGGCAAAGATGACAACCAAGTAAGGTATTTTCTGCAGTTCACTTTTATCGCTGAAAAGTGCTTCAAACTGCAGTCTTGCTGTCTGATTAAAAAACGTTTTGAGTTCATCATGAAGCTCAAAGACACGTTTTAAAACTTTTCCTCTCGACAACCATCTTACTTCAGTGTGAAATAGCAGTGATTGGTGAATTCTTTCAATAACTATTTCCCTTTATGATTCTAGGACCACAGGACAGTTTTCTTTGACAATCTCTTGGAGGCTGCTGTCCAGGCTGCTTTTTTCATCATGGGTTTCTGGTAAGCTGATAATTCTTAGGTTCTCTCTCCTGGATCTGTTTTCCAGGTCAGTTGTTTTTCCATAAGTTATTTTGCACTTTCTTCTAATTTTTCAAACTTTTATGTTATGTTTGACTGACTCTTGCTGCATCACAGAATCCTTAGCTTCAATTTGGCTGATTCTAATTTTTAGTGAATTATTTTCCTCAATTAGTTTTTGAAGCTCCTTTTCCATATGTTCAGTTTTTATTTTAGGGAGGTATTTTCTCCAGTTAACCTCCCATCCTAGTTCTCCAATTTTACTTTTTAAAGATTTGTTTTCTTCAGTGAGATGTTCTTCCAATTTGGTCACTGTAGATTTAAATGTATCTCCTACCTCTCTAATTTCATTTTTAAAATCCCTCTTGAGGTCCTCTAAGAATGGTTTTTGGGCTTGAGACCAATTCACATTTCCTTCTGTGGTCTCTGGTGTGAGTATAGAGTCCATGTTGTCCTCTGAATCTGGTTGTTCTTGCTCACCATAAAAAGATTTTATAGTCTGAGACTTTGTAGGTTCCTTCTTTCCCACTGTGATTGCCTATGTCCTGGATTTTTAGAGTAGATATCTGCTTGTGAGGTGCAGAACTATAGAGCTTCTCAGGCTGGGAGGTAAGGATCTGATTGTTCACTTAGTGAGTTGTAGCCTCTCAGTGCCTACAGTGAGGACTCTAGAGTCCAGGACTCTCAGTGTTTCCCCTGAGTTACCCTGAGGCTCTCAGAGTAACCTATTGGGGAGGGGTGGTTTGGCTACTTCAGGTTTCCACCTCTGTGTCTCTGGGCCACAGCTCGTGCAGGCTCAGTAGCTGGAGGCCAGCAGCAGGGCAGGGCTGCAGGCTGCTGATTCCCCAGGTGGTGCTAAGGCACACCTGGGCTTGTGTTGTTAGTGCTTGCTGGATCCACCCTCCTGGGCTTGGACTCCATACTGCCTCACTTCCCCCTTCCTCAGTGACTCCCAAGGCTGAGGCTGTTTCCACTAATTCAGGATTTTACTCTGGTTGGGGCTTTTATCTCTGAGTTTTCTGGGTCAGGGGAGGGGAGATCAGAACAACTAGGTTTTATTCCTCCATTTTGACTTCTGGAAGTTCAGGTATGTAATTTTTAAACATCCTGGCTGTGGGTTGGCAGCCCCAGGAGAAGCTTCTCTCCCTGCTGTGGGCCCTGCATTTTCTCTTACCCAGCTCCAACGATCCTCTGTCCTGAGGTGAGATGGCTGCAAATTGTCCTTGGGGTGGGTTGAGTTCGCTGGCTGGCTGGAGCTCCTTCTCACTCGGCTGTAGTCTGCTCTCAGATCCATGCTGGTGCAGCCCCCGTGTGGTCTTTGTTCTCCCTGCCCAGAAAGAGTAAGCACCTTCCTGGGCTGGGAATCTACCATATTCCATCTCCCAATGGGTTCTATCACACTAAAATCCCCATCTTTCTTTTGATGCTTACTAACTGTGTGATGTTGCACAAGTCATTTACATTTTTAGAGTCTGTTTCCTTATCTGTACAATTGGGGGCTGAACTAAATGTCATCCATAGTCTCTTTGAGCTCTAAATCTATAATATGATTAAATAAGAACAAATGTTGATTTTTTTTTAAAGAAATAGGATGGAGTTTGCACACAAAAGGTTAATAAACTTGAGTTTATTTCTGGACAAAATTTGTTAATCAGTTATTCAATGCATGGTTTCAGAATAGCTAGAAAAGAAAGTGGTAGGCACAAAGGGCCAGAATAGCTTTATGCGGGATATGTAGTGTTAGATGTTGTCATTTTTTGATAACTCTACCAGACTGATAGAGCAATTAAATACTATAAAATTTAACTATATTTTAAAGAGTTATTTTGTTGGTTTGTTTTCAAATTATCCTATGTTATTCTAAAGGACAAAATGAAAAGGTGGTGACTAAATGATAAACAGACTTAGATGGATTTCAAACTGGTTTAATATTTAGGTGCAAAGAGTAGTCATTAATTAGTTGTTCCATTTCAACTTTGAAGGCAGTCTCTAGTGGCATATTCTTGGCATCTGTGCTTTGTCCCATAGTGTTTGACCTTTTCATCAGTAACTTGGATAAATGCAGAACAGAACATATTTGTAGTGCTGTCAAGCCTGAAAAGCATAGTTAACATATTGGATAAGTCAGAATTCAAAAAGATTTTTAAAAGGTAGAGAAATTGAACTGGGTGCCTATGTGTTGGATATAACATAAAGGGATCCCTGTCTCTGTTTATGTCTCAGTCTATCTCTTTCTGTTTCTGTCTCTATCTCTGGTATTGTTTGTCTGTGTCTGTCTGTCTCCATCCTTGTCTTTCTGTCTTTGTCTGTCTCTGTCTCTCTATCTCCATCTCTCTGTCTCTGTATTTCGGTCTCTATTTCTGTCTGTCTCTATCTATCTCTCTGTCTCTCTGTCCTTCCATCTCTGTCTATATCTCTCTTTGTTTCTCTTAACTTCCTTTTGATCTCTGATAATCTATGATTCTGTGAAAGTGACCACTAAGAACTTAAAAGGAAATATAAAAAATATCAGTTATCTTGATATGTAGAAGATCTAGTTGTTTTAAATATTCATCTCTTTAACGTAACTGAGAATTTACCTCCTTTAAATGACAAAATACAATGTTTTAAAGTGTTTCTAATGGAAGTCTATTTAAAATGTGTTGAACACTTTCAAGCCTCCTTAAATAGAACACTACAGAAGCAATTTAACCTTTTCTTGATTCCTCAGGTGATCATTATGAACATCAATTATGAGCTTTCTGATAGTTCAGCAGTGACCTCAGCAGTCATTAAGCCATATAGGGTTGTTTGTCATTATATTAAATGACACAATGCTTTTCTGTCTTTTGAGTTGTTATCCATGCATTTTGACTTTCCGTCCTGCATTTTCCTTTATTCTTAGGTTATAAGCTATTATATTTTTGTGTAACTGCTTGTACAAAGTCTTCTTCCCTCTTTTAATGTGTGGTATCTGAATATACAGTATGCTTAGAAACCAAATGTCTAAACTTGTTAGAAGTGGGCAAAATCAGAGTAAACACAGTTTGAGCTTGGTACAGAAGGACTCCTCTGAATCAAGTGCATAAGTTTTAAGGTATAAACTTTGTGACATCTGTTCATGTAGCTAAGAGACTTCTTTCGCGAATTTATTTTTCTTACCTACAGACTATGAGATGCTGCTATATTTACTTTTCTCTAATGTTGAAATTTATATTATTTTCAATAAATGCAATTAATACACATATTCATTAAACTATTTTGGTAATACGTTTTTTGATGCAGATTGTTTTTTTTTCCCCCTAATGAGGTAATGCAGTCATGGCTTAGTTTTCTTGTAACTGTGAAAATAAATATTGTAAATAAATAAGTATTTGTAAATAAAAACACATTCAATGATTTATATATCTCAGAAATATATCATAAACTATTTGCAGATTTTAATACATCTTGTAGTATATGGTTGCTGACATTCAGCCTGCATGATTAGCACTCTTAGTAGTAGTTAACATCGTTCTTGGAGATATATACTTAATACATCAGAATATTAAAATATACAAGGTTGCACAAAAATTCCAAATAGAATCCCTACATTTTAGCCTGTGAGTAAACATTTTAAAATTGCATTTAGGAAATCACTTTGATAAATTGGAAATTAAATAGTCAATTTAGGAGATTGAATTTAAAGGTCATAGGTCCATAGTATCATCTAAACCACAGCAGTAAAAGAGAACTGACAGTCATCATAGAACAACCTATACTTCACTATGAATACCCTCTGTAATATTCCTTGTAAGTCCTCCAGATTCTCCATTTTGAGTAATGATATCAGACCTTAAAATATCATAAGGTTTAGTGAGATTCATGATTATTAAGAATATATAGGCTTATTAGTCCATATAGGAAAAAAAAAAACTAAGTTGATAAAAAGAACTTATAGCTAAAATTATAACACATATTTAGTATAATGTAAACAACAACAACATATATATATATATATATATACATATATGAAACAATGCTAATGGATACTTGATAAGGCTCAGAATTTAAAAGGAAAAAATGAATGGACTATATTGCATTTGAGGAAGTTGTATAATACTTTAAGCAACTGCCAATTGTTCTGTAGCTCAAAGACCCATATTTTCAATAGACATTGCTAAATGTTCATGAATCTTGGAACACTGCCGTCTTCAAGGATAGATAGTTGCAGGTGATCCAAAGTTTAATGGATAGATTTATGATGAGTATAGGAAGCTACAACATATTCCCAAAGATGATCTGTGCTATAGAAGCAGTATAAGGGGTATGACTAAATTATGAATAATGAGATAGTAGATTGACCATTGAGTTCTCTACTTTTGCTGAGACAATGGCACCTGTAAAATGAGGGGGGTTGACTTGCCAGTTTTTAAACTCTAATGCTGTCATCCTATTATAATTTGATTCAAGGACCAATGTTTTAGCTTGCAAGTTTTTTTCATCTTTTTGATTCAGTTACCTGACATGTTCTAGTCCTATGAACTTCATATCATATTTCTATTTTATCAGCAAGCCAACACATCTTCAAACTCATTGATTAAAAATATTAAACAGTACAGAAACAAGTAAAGCATTTCTTGTGGTGCTTTACTAGAAATTTCCTTGTAGGCTGTCATTCTATCATTAATGGCTGTTTTGTTGAACCTGGTCACTCATCCAGGTTTGAATCTACCCAACTAAACATTGATCTCACATTATACTAAGAGTGTCATTCAAGACTTTCTGAGATGCTTAGATAAAAACTACGTATAATGATTTCTTGAAATAGCTTTCAATTGCTTGCAAAAATAATGCAAGGGCTAGTTATTAACTATTGAATATCACCAAAAATGTTTAGATCTCATTAAGAATATTACTTCTTATTACATGCTTAAGAAATATGTATTGATATATGAACCTTTTTCAGGTTTAACAGTTGAATCTAACTCTGTTCACAACTTGGAATCATAAAAACCTCAAAATCAAAAGAGGTCTCACTGGCCATCTACTCCATTAGGTATATACTCAAGTAGAAATTCCATGTACAATATTCCTATCAGATTCTCATGGAATTTCTGCTTGAAGACATTCATCTTACTAGGTGCAGAGACTGTGAAACTTGAAATCAGGAAGACTTGAAGTTGAATACAGGCTTAGTCACTTACTGTGTCCCCGGGTAAATCACAGTCTTTTAGACTCAGCTTTCTCATTTGTAAAAGGAAAATCATAAGAATACTTAACCCATAGGGTTGTTGGGGATGATTGAATGAGATTTTATATAAAGGAGTTTGAAGAACTTACATTGCACTGTCAGCTAAACTTCATCATCACCATCATCAAAATAATAACAGTCATTATTATTTTTAAAGGAAGTTCATTCCACTTTTGGATGTTTCTGTTTGTTAGTAAGTGCTTCTTCATAATTACCAGAAATCTTCCTCTCTGCAATTTCCACCCATGGCTCTTAGTTTAGTTGTCAGTATCTAAGGGAAAAATGGATCTCTTCTTCTATAAATACTTTAAGATAATTATCTTGTTGGACCTAACTTTTTATTTTTTCTGGGA
>CM053584.1:69377430-69398248 GCA_028627135.1 Pseudochirops cupreus | reverse complement strand
CTGAAACTCAAGTGATTGTGGAACTGAATCCTGTAAACTAAAAGTAAATAAACAAGTCACTCAAAAAAAAAAAAAAGAAAAGAAAAACCCAGATGTTGGTGCTTCCCTCTCTGGTAACTGACTAGGTATGGATGTAATGGTGAGACAGTTGGAAAACTGTTTCTTTGTCTGCTTGTAACTTCTGTTTGTATTCTCTTTGCATTCTCTGAAGTTCAGGGTGCTGACTTTTTCCCCTGAACTAGGTAAATGACATACATTTAATTGATTAAAGTAAGATTGTTAACCCATTTTGAGTTGCTTTCTTTTAGAAAAGCAGATCTAAGAACCTGTGCTAGGAGCCACCCTGAGTATGCTAGGGTGCTTGCTGGTACAGACACTTACTAGCTTTGTGGCCCTGGTAAATTACTTAATCATGTACCTCAGTTTTCTCATCTGTAAAATGAACTACAGAAGGAAATGGCACACTACTCTTAAGAAAACCATGCCCAAAAAACCCCAAATTGGGTCATGAAGAGTCTAGCACAACAGAAATGATTGAACAAATATATATTTGTGTATATTATATATATATACATATATTTATATATAAATATATATATTTATATAAGCATATATGCATATTTATACATACACACAATACATATACAGACATACACAGTATACACACATATATCCATAGCTGACCATGTTTTAGAAAGGACATTGAGAATGTCTGTCTATTGAAATATCAACAGGATGATGAATTCCAAAATAATTCCATATGACAATCAAGTAATGGAAATATGGAAGTTCAGCACACAAATAAGAATATATAAGTATATATACACATATATACATATGCATATATATGTACCTGTGTATAGATACATATACACAGGTAAAGACATCTATATGCACACATATATGTTTGTATGAGTTTATATATTTGCATATATAGACATATATGTTTATAATATACATACAGACACAACATTGTAATCACTTTGGCTCACCATAATTTGGAAAGTTTGAGAAAGTTTGTCCACTGAAATATCAACAAGATGATGAACTTCAAGATTATACTAAATGACAATCAGTTAAAGAAAATGGGGTTGTCCAGCACACAAATAAAAAAAAAAAACTTAGAGGGGACATGATAGCAATCTTCAAATATCAGAAGGCTATGATATGGAAAAGGGATTGGCCCTGTTCTGCTTTGCCTCAGAGTACAGAGCTAGGGCCAATAGATACAAAATGATAATTTGTAATAAAAGTTTGATATGAGGCAAATACTGCTATCATAAAGTTTTCTTTAAATAAACCATGGATTTAAACATTTTTCATATGTGAAACCTAATTACATATTAACTTATAACAACTCTTAAAGCAAATTCCTTAAGTTTTCTACCTATTAGGAATAGTAATATTTCCTTTTTATTTATTCTAAATTTAATTTTTGTCAGGTTTCAAAGGGTGCCACTCTCTGGACTTATCTTAATGTGTTCATCAATAACTCGATGAATAAACCCATGTTCATCCCATCCACCAACTTCATGAATTTATAGACTTGGATCATTGTACTCTTGGAGTGAAGGGTCTATCTTTGCCAAAATCCCTTCTGGAACCCTTCTTGTGACTTAGATTCATATTCATGCGGGGGATGATTATAATGACAGATTGCATATTCCAGCCAATGGTTCCATAATTTCATCCATAAATTCTTTCAAAGCTCTTGGGGAGAAGCCATCTGGTCCTAATAATTTATCTACATCTGATTTGTCAGTTAATTCTAGAACATCCTATGCATTTATTACTGTTTGATCTAGTACCTCTGACCCCTTGGTTTGAAAGATAATTTGGGACTGAGGATAACCCTAATGCATTACTTAGTAAGGAATGAGGCAAAGAATTAATTTCATCTTCTAGCTATCTTTTTTTTTTCATTTATGAACTTTTATGCCTTGATCATCAAATGATCTGGGTAGTTTTCAGCCTCTGATGCATATCGAACTCCCCTTATTACTGAATTTGTAGTATCTTCTAAGCTGTTGCCTGAATTATCTTTTGGCTGGACTGATTTGTTTCTTGATCTTGACTTGAAACTCTTTGTGCAATTGCACTGGTTTCTTTTACTTAGAAATCTTTATAGTTTTAAAATTACCTTTGTTTCATAAAATCTTCTTTAATTTTCCACCTGGAAATGCAAAGTTACTTTTCTGTTTAATTTTATTTTGAGTACTATATCTCCTTACTTTAGTGATTAAAAATAGCCTAGATCATCCTGTACTATATTTTAGCTGGCTCAAGTCAATTTCTTCCTAGCATGTACCTTATTTTTTTTTCCTAAAAATGAATATTAGCTTGACAGATTAAGCTTTGCTTTCCACTAGAGTAAAAAAATTCCATAATATTGTGTTGACTATCGTAATGTGGCTTACTCTAATATTTCCTGCACCAACTCCTCTTCACTAAGTTCCAATGGCACAAAAATGTATTTTCTTATGTTAATAAGATTTCCTGTGCTAAAAAAAAGTTTTTCTTTGTTCTAGCTATAAACCTTGCTTTCACATTTACTAATGAGACACTCTCCCTTTCTATATGACAACAATTGGAGTCTTCAACTTATGTCATTGCTGGTAATAGTTTGTACTTACAATAGCACATTAAGGTTTGGGGGAAAAAAAACTGTACAAATGTTATTTCATTTGATCCTCAAAACAACCCTGAGAAGTAGGTTCTATTATTAACAGTATTTTATGGATGCACAAACTGATGGAGTTTAAGTGATTTGCTCAGGTTTAGCAAATAAGTGTCCCAGGAAGCATTTCAACTCTCTTCTTCCTAAACTAAGGCTCAGCACTCCATCTATTTCCCCCACCTTGCATCCCCCATTTTGTAGCCTTCAAAACCTAATTAACATAAAAAGTTATATTGCTGTCATTTGTTTTCTATCATAGGCATTTATGGATTCATCACCACTATTAACCTTTCCTTCTAAAAGGGGAAAAGTTAAGCAAAACCAACAGATGTGGTTGTTGAATCTGTTAGAATACATTATATTCCCCACTTGTTACTGCTCCTACTACTCCAAGGAAAGGAGAGAGCCTTTCCTTATCTCTTCCTCAAGTTCAAGATTTGTCATTGCTATTACATTCCAGCATCATTTTTATGTTTATGCTCTTAGTAAAGTTAGATTGATAGATAGATGGAGACAGAGACAGAGAGAAACAGAGGCAGAGAGAGAAAGAGAGAGAGAGACAGAGAGAGAGGGATATGGTAGATTGATGTGAAGTAACAGATATGTAGATATAATATATAAATGTATATTCCTCTTACCATACAACTAAATCATTGACATCTGAATTCTTTTTGATACATTTAAATCATTATGAAGACAGTGTTTATGAGGAACATCTCAAATCTTAAATAAGACAAATATATTTGACTCAAGCAAAGTCATACTACCTCCCAATCAATTGTTATACATCTAAGCTATTTTTTCCTTCAAATATAAGGATGATAAACTGCAAAGCAGAGAAAATAAGTGGTCCTGAAGGAATGGAGGAGCTAAGAAGTATGTTCTACTTATTCCTTCCACATAGGCAGATATGAAGATAAATATTACATGGAATAGAAAGTTTACAAACATTACTAAATATAGCAAATGTTTTAACAAGATGCCAGAACTCCAACACTGCCAGAATTTTGTTTGTGAATAAACAGTATTTTCATTGATTAGTATAGAATGGTACTGATATAACTCATAATTCATTAACTAATAATGTAAGTTGTTACAAAGTGAACTTTTTTATATTATGACATCAGCAACTGGGAAGAAATGATCATAACAACTATTATTCTTTTTTTTAGACTGTTTAAAATTTTTATTACTATTTTTACTCTCCTAAAAACAACACCCGACCCTCCTACCCACCCTAAAGAAAAACAAAGGAAAAAAAAAAACTCCTTGTAATAGCTATGTATAGTTTAAAAAAAAAAACAAAACTCAACTGCCTTTATCCAAAAATGTGTGCCTCATTCTGCATCTTTCATCCTTCACTTTTTTTGTCAGAAGTGAGGAATCATGCTTCTTCATCAGTGCCCGAGAATCATTATTGGCCATTGAATCAATTAAAATTCCTAAATCTTTCAAAGTTGTTGATCTTTTTAATATTATTGTACAAACTGGTTCTGCTCATTTCACTTGCTCCATTTCATATATGCCTTCTTAGGTTTTTTCTAAACCAAGCTTCTTTATCATGTTTTACAGTATAACTGGGTCAAGAGGTATGTACATTTTGGTGATTTGGGGGCATTAATTTCAAACTGATTTTCAAAATAACTGGACTAATTCACAGATTAATGTGTCTCTTTTTCCATAGCCTTTTTAATTTTCCATTTTTTAAACATGGCTAATCTACTAGACATGAGGTAGAACCTCAGGGTTGCTTTAATTTACTTTTCCTATTAGTGACACAACATTTTTTTTTCATATAACTTTTTGTAACTTGGATGTCTTCCTCTGAAAACTGCCAATTCTCTTCTGATCATTTATTTATCTGGAATTCTTATAAATGAAAAACAATTCCTTATATATCTTAGAAGGCAGAACATTATCAGACACACTTGTTTAAGAGATTTTACTTCTGCAGTTAACTCTTTTCTTTCTAATTCAGCATTTTACTGACAACAGTGTGTGTGTGTGTGTGTGTGTGTGTGTGTGTGTGTGTGTGTGTGTGTGTGTGTGTATTTATGTAATGGAGTATTATGGTGTAATGGATCAAGTTCTGGGCTTGTAATCATGAATAACTATGTTTTAATCCTGCCTCTGAACTATACTGTGTGACCTTGGTCATTATTTAATGTCTTCCTGCCTCAGACATATCCCTAGTAGTCATCTACTAATTTATAGACAAGTTGCAATCTGCTAGTTGGTGATAAATATTCCCATATTCTGTGTTACCCCTACTGAGAAACATGAGGTTCTTCTTGTATCTAAACATTAATGCAAATTCATTTGGAAGCTAAATGATAACCTTTATTTCACCCTGCAGAAAGAATGTAAAACATAAAGTCCTCACAGTAGTGCAAAAAGCTTGTAAGACATGTCTCCTGCCTTTTAAAGTCCTTGTTTCCACAGGAGCACTAGTGACACCCTGTGGTTAAGACTATTTTTGAAGGGAAATTCATTTGGGGCTGCCAAAGAGACTTCTGCCCTCCTCCAAGAAACCTGAATTATCCAAATAACTCCCAGCAGTAGAAGGGTAAGGGCCACATTACCTCTTCCATGTCCTATTGCCCTTGCTGGTCCTTTATTTTGACTGTGAACTCCTTGAGGGTAGGAACTGTTTTTTGCCCCTTTTGGTATTCCCAGTGCTTAGCACACAGTATGTCCTTGATAAATATTCATTGACTATCAATTATATCAATTAATAAGCATTTATTAAACATCTATGTGCTAGGTACAAAACTAAGAATGGAGATACAGACATATGGAATTAAACAATGCTTACTCTTTTGAGAATTATATTGAAATGAAGGTACATCACAGCATATATACTGTATAGGCACAAAAACTAGATGTAAAGGGAATAAATGTAAGTAAAAGTAGGTATTTAAATACAATTGAAGTTATGGGGAGAGATCACCAGAAATTGGGCAGATCTATATAGAAGGTACTATTTGAATTGCATCTTGAAGAAATGAGACTGACAGCAATTTTATGTTATGTCAGTGAAGAAATGGCATATTCTAAGGCATAGAGATGACCAGTGCAAAAGCATAGAGACAGGGACAAAGTTTGGTTGTGCATCTATGAAGGACAGAGAAGACAACAATTTGGTTGAATTACAGAGAACATGAGGGAGATTGATGTCCATTAATTCTGAAAAGACAGGTCGAAGTCAGACTGTGAATGACTTAAAAGTTAACTAGAACAGTTTATATTTTGTTTTAAAAGCAATAAGAAGTCACCAGGGTGGCTTTTTATCAAATGCCTACTAGTGCCAAGCATTATGTTAAGATTTAGGCATACTTACAGGGATAAAAGTGAAACCATGATTATGAGTCTCATTCTTAAAATTAGCTCTCTTTAAAAGGACAGTTAAATACTGGATAGCAAACAGAAAAAGAATGGAATTCTAGAAGAAATTCAAATTTTATTTACCCAGATTTATGCAGAAATTGGGGACAGAGAAAGGCGGCCTAGATTCTGACCAGTACAGAACGGGGCACCCGCCAAATGCAAGAGTTTGTGGCAATTATCATGAAAGACACAGTGATAATTATGAGTTCCTTTAAAAGCTTTATAAAGTTTCTTTAAAGGCTTATAACCAAGTTGTGAAGAGAAATACATGTGAAAAGTTATTTGTTTTTCCTAGATAGCTCAAAATAGCATATGCCTCTAGCCAAATGAGAGTTGTAGATAATATATGCCTGATATTTTGAGAATAACTCGAGCTGTTGGCATCCAGGCCGTATTTAAAATTAATTTACATACTCCCTCCCTCCCTGGGAAAGATTCCACATCCGCTACTCATCTGCAGACAGTCTCGGGACAAGGTCCCTTCCGCTCCATCCCCCGCCGGCCAACCGTCATCCTGAGCCCGCTACTTACTCTCGGGCCACCGCTCCATGCCAAAAATGCTCCCGGTGGTTTCCCATCTGTTGAGGAGCGCCTCCCCAACACCACCCAGAAGAGTACCATTGGTAGCTCGTAACTTTGTAACCGAAGCTTCATTTGATATTAAGAAATGTGCCCTTCATCGGCTTGAGGAGGGCCCTCCGATCCGTGCAGTTCTCACTAGAGGCGAAGGACTCAAGTACTATAAGTTAATGCAGACTGTCCGTCGGATGGAATTGAAAGCAGACCAGCTGTACAAGCAAAAGATCATCCGTGGCTTCTGCCACTTGTACGATGGTCAGGAAGCTTGTTGTGTGGGGATCGAGGCCGCTATACAGCCTTCAGATCATGTGATTACAGCCTATCGTGCTCATGGCTTTTCCTATGGCCGTGGACTTTCTGTTCGAGAAATCCTGGCCGAGCTTACGGGGCGCCGAGGGGGCTGCGCTAAAGGCAAGGGAGGCTCGATGCACATGTACGGCAAGAACTTCTACGGGGGCAATGGCATCGTGGGAGCTCAGGTACCTCTGGGAGCTGGTATCGCCCTAGCCTGTAAGTACGAAGAGAAAGGTGAAATCTGTTTTGCTTTGTACGGAGACGGTGCTGCTAATCAGGGTCAGGTATTTGAAGCTTTCAATATGGCAGCTTTGTGGAAACTGCCTTGTGTTTTTGTTTGTGAGAATAATCGATATGGAATGGGAACGTCTGTAGAGAGAGCAGCAGCCAGCACTGAATATTACAAAAGAGGAGCCTTTATTCCAGGAATAAGGGTAGATGGTATGGATGTTTTGTGTGTCCGAGAGGCAACAAAATTTGTTGCTGCCCACGCTAGATCCGGAAAGGGCCCCATACTGATGGAACTACAGACGTATCGTTATCATGGACACAGCATGAGTGACCCTGGTGTCAGTTATCGTTCTCGGCAGGAAATTAAGGAGGTGAGGAGTAGCAGTGACCCTATCATGCTTCACAAAAATAGGATGGTGAACAGCAACCTTTCCAGTATTGAAGAATTAAAGGAAATTGATACTGACATAAGGAAAGAGATTGAAGATGCTGCCCAGTTTGCTACAGCTGATCCAGAGCCACCTTTGGAGGAATTAGGCTATCACATCTACGCTGGACATTCACCTTTTGAAGTTCGTGGTGTGAATAAATGGATCAAGTACAAATCTGTAAGCTAAAAGGGATTATGTATTGGACCTTATATAAGTCCTTCAATGTTATATTATCTTGTAAACTTTAAGAAACCAGTTGTTAGGTTTAAGAAAAGGATGAAACTTCAAAAAAACATTTTGAGTTGTCATTAGAAGATACTAAATATATACATTAAATAGAAGTTCTATCTATGCTATATTTGTACATTATCTTAATTGTTTTATTAAAGGAACTGAACCAGTTAAAATTAATTCACATAGCTTCATATATGTATATTATGTATATTTAATAGTGTCATGTGTACATATGCATGCCTATATATGTATGCATTGTGTACACATATGTATACATGTGTACTCAGATAGATGGATGGGTGGATAGAGAGAGAGACAGACAGACAAATTTGTTTTTAAAATGGACAGGATTCCAATGGCAACTAGAACTTATTTCCTAAAAATCAGGCAACATATATTTTATATGTGTGTATACATATACTACATACATACATACTACATAAGCGATACATACACACACTGTGTATATGTATGTACATATGTATGCACACTCACACATAAATAGACAATAGATAATAGAGAAATAGCCAGACAGGTAATTATCAGTTTACAAGTTGCCCCTTTCCTGTGAGAAACTTTCTGGACTCCACCCCTAAACTTCTCCTCTAGCTCAAATAATCTTGTATTTATCTGCGTCCATGTTATTTCCCCACTCACCCACCCTCATACCTCCATTAGAATGTAAACTTCTTGAGGTCTGAGACCATTCCTTTTTTACATGTATAGCATTTAGCACAGTGACTTACACATAATACAAACTTGATACACGTTTATTGAGTTGAATTAAATTAATCTGATGTATCCAACTGGAAAATATTTTTTCTAATGTTTCAAATGTTGCCTTTTCTTGGAACATACATACAAAAGACATGTAGACAGCTTAATGATGTCTGTGAAGGCACTGTCAAATTATTTTGTTGGTTGCTGGTTCATTCACAGAAATGGTGAAAAAGATTGGGAGAAAATAGTTTTGTGATGTCTGTTACAGTAATTCTCAGACTTAATTTTGCCTCCTCTGTTAGGAACCATTTCTCTACCCAATTCCCATCTCCATGTGTGCAACCCATAGATAGTCACAGTCCTAACTATTAAACTATTTGGTTAGTACACTAAACAAAAAATAAAGGACTAGACCTGTGATAAGACAAACTGCAAGAACTGGCAATGCTGGGACAAAACTATGCTCAGGGTCAGTAAAAGGATCAAAAGATAGCAGGCCAAGCAAAGTTATAAAAGACTAGATTCTGGCAAACTATGCTGCAAATGTCCTTCTACCTCTCCATATTATAGTTTAGTCCTTGAAAAGTTGATAACTTGTCCCTATAGAGGTACAAAAAGAAATTAAGTAGAGAGCTTGTAATTTATCATACAGCCAAATGAAAGAGAATTGTGAATAAGGAGTTTTATAATTGACAGAGATATGGGAATGCTTGCAAGGGCAAATGACTGGGCAGGAGCAGGAAAAAAAATATATATTAAGAACAATTAACAAAAGGCCTACATTTTTTTTCCTTCCTGCTGTGCAGAGGTCCTAGGGAAGTAAATCCTCCTTACACACACACACACACACACACACACACACACACACACACACACACACACAGCCTCCCCTTCCCCTCCCCTTACGTGGACTTAATTTAAAACACTTACATTAATGGTTAGATTCAAATTTGCTGGCTAGGTCACCTTGGTTGCATCTTATCCTCTTTTGCTATTTAGGGATTTCATGGCTAAAATGCCTTGGGCATTGGTGTATACCATATTTCAATTCCTGGTTTATCTGTGTAGAGTCAATAACTGAAAGAACCGTTAAGGTATACCTATGCTTTTTACGTCAGCACAGAACTGAGGACCCAGGGGTTACATTAACCAGCTATGGAAACCAGGGGTATCAATGGTGTCTATGCATTTTATTATTATTAAACAATTAAAGAATGGACCCTGCCCAGAATACCAAGGGAAAGATTTTTATTTCCTTAAAGGATGTACGCCCTTCTCTTACCATAGGGGTTTATGTTTCTTTTCAAATTTCTTAAGCTACTTTCCTTAGTAGTTTCATATTCTAATTCTCAGTTAACTTCTCTCTTGCCTGTTTCCCTCTTTTCTCTCTTTCTCCCTGTCTCTGTCTTTCTGTCTCTGTTTCTGTCTCTCTCTGACTCTGACTCTGTCTCTGTCTGTCTGTGTCTCTTTTTTCACGATGCTTAGCCTAAATGTCTCTAATTCTTTGGAAGTAATTTTGCTTGTATCTGTTGTCTGAGTTTTAATGAAATGTTATTCAAGCTGATATCCTAATGAAAAACAGTTATGAGACTGATGTAATCCACAACTTTGATGGTTTATATATAATTTTTACTGCATTAAAATATATTCACACTGAAAAATCAATTACGTTTTCCTTTTCTGTATTTGATGAGTACACATCTCTCTTTAAGAAAAGTTGGAATCTGCCAGGATATTACTTTGACAACTGTTTCTAAAAATGCAAAGTTTATCAGTCTTGGATCCTGTATAAGAGATTTTCATATTTATAAGAGGTTTTGCACTGTGATAGACCTTTGCTTGTTTCATAAGGTAAGCTTCATTTCAACAGATACAAACAACAACAACAAAACAGAAAAAAAAAACCTCCTATCACAAAACCTTCTTTTGGGGCCACAAACTGCTTTCACATAGGATCCAGAAGTCTGCCAAGTTTGGATCCTTCAAAAAGCACTGCAGTGGTGAATTTGTGTTTTAGCAAATTCTACTCTGCAACTCACATTAAAACAAGGTGCTCTTCAGCAGGCAATTTTATTGAGTTCACAAATACCTATGACCTTGAATTTAGATGGATTCCATAATGAGAAAAGTCACATAGAGTGGAGAGAAAAGAAAATGCACTATAGATCTTCTGAAGAAGCTTCAGCATATTCTATATCTTAGATTACTAAGAGGACGTTATGGAACCAAAGGCATGTTGGGGAGGAGAGCTAAAGCAATACAGACCACATGAAATGGGCAATAAGTGGAAGCAGAGGATTATATAACATATGGCTGAGCAACCCATACTGGGATCCTAGCAATTTCCTTTGCTTTCATCTGCAAATTGGGCAAAAGGCCCTTTATGACCTGTACAAACATTTATTTCTTAGTTCCCCTTCCTGCTTGGTAATGAAAAAGATAAAAGCCTATGTTGTTTCCTAACATTTGCAGACTGGGAAGAATGGTTATTTTCTTACTACTAACCAGTTTTATATATGGGACACATATATCCTCTTTTTGATTATTAGTAACCAGTTATCAATAAGCTAGCTATTAGTAAGTTTTTTTTTCTCTTTTTCCTTCCTCATTTAAGGCCCAGTGCTTGTGAAGGACAGGGCTGACACTGAAATAGTCTCCACAATCTTGGATGGGATCCCATGCAACTGGAAGAGTCTATTTCTGATTAAAGGATAAAGAGAATCTAATCTAGGTGAATTATGGCCCATTGTTCAACAACTTACGTGGTCTGGATGGAGATGGATCCCTTTGCCCAGATAGCTGGAGGCTGCCAAGTCTCATCAAACCACTTCCTTGGGAGGAGGAGCTGAGAACTTGTTGCCTACTTCCTCAGTAATATGTCCATCCTTTCATTAATTGTTAACCAGAGTTTATTTTCACCCTCAGGGACACCCCCTTTTCCAAAGGTATTTGAACATTCAACACACCTCCATGTGGGGTCTTAGGTTAGGAGAGAAACCACAGACCTCAATTACTGATTATTTGTTAGCCTAATTAATTATTAATTACCCAGAAACTCTTTTTCTCAGGTCTTTCATTCACTTCAATAATCAGGTAGCCTTCAATCCAAGAAATCTATCCTCTGATGATTTCTGTCTTTTTAAAAATATATTTATAAAAATATTCCCACTGATATTTTTAAAAGGTGAATGTCAGCTTCTAAATGATGTGATAAATGGTAAAGTCAGAGCATATTTGGGAGAAAAGAAGAAAGATGGCATCTGCCCTGTGGTAAAGTGAAAAGAAACTTTTTTTTCCCACATCAGAAGAAGTTGGTGGAGGAAGTGGGAAAGGCTCCTGGAAACAAGGGAAATTAGAGATTGTATGAATTCTGATTACTCCATAAACAGAGATAGAAAAACCAATAAGGAAAGGAGAGTCAAGAAAAATACTTATTGGATGAGGGTTTGGATAGTGGTGGCAAAACTGCGAAAAGCACATAAATTTACTGGCTTTGGAATTACTGCATCTGGTCAACCAACTATGGGCTGTCATTGACCTTGTGGTGATAATTCTCTAAATATCAAACACAAACTCACCAAACTCTGTAAATGAAGCTATATTATATCTGGTTCTCTCATTACCTGTGGACTGTATTTATCCTATAAGTGCCACATTAGATGAGGGACTCATTATATATTAATTTGTTGGTAGGGAGAGATCTTAGCATACACAAATATGCAAACTACTATCCCCTTAAGATAGGAATTATCTCTATTAAAAACATTTGCTTTTCATGTTAATATTAGTATTATAAATTCAATTATATTTCACATCATATTTACCTAGAGAAGGTACTTACATGAAAAAGAAATGTACCAAGCTAAGTCATGGAAAGGAGAAAATGTACAGAAAGAGAAACAGAGAGAAAACAGGGAGAAAACTGGATCCTGTATGATTTCATTTTTCCCTAGAAGTAAGAGTAACTTAACCTAGTACAAAGTAAGTGTACTCAACATTTTTTTAAATTGCTGTATCAGGAACTTTCATTATACCAGAGCTATCATTTATCAGATAGATTATAAATAATGGACATGTATAAATTATAAGAAACAAGACCAAATTTATTTTGGCTCCAGAATACTAATTAAAAAAATTAATATCCTAGATTAGCAGAATATTTTATAATTTGCCTTTTCCCAAAGTCTACAAACATATCATATGTTACTTGGTTTTTCACTGAGACTTTGGGACAGCTAGGTGGTACAGTGGATGGAGTGCCAAGCCAGAAGTCAGAAAGGCTCATCTTCCTTAGTTTAGATACAGAAATCATAGGTAATATGAATTGGTGCTTGGGTAAAGTATAAACTTTACTGGGGAGTCCACTGGATAGAGCACTGGGCCAGGAGTCAAGAGGACCTGAGTTTAAATCCAGCCTCACACACTTACTGGGTGTATTACTCTGGGCAAGCAACTTAACCCTCAGCACTTTAACTGTAAAATGAGCTGAAGAAGAAGATGGTAAACCACTTCAGTGTCTTTGTCAAGAAAACCCCAAATGGGGTCAAGAAGAGCTGGACATGACTGAAGAACAACTTTTCTGTTGTGAAGATGAAACAAGTTAATACTTGCAAAGCACTTAACACAGTGCCTGACACATATTAGATAATTATAGAAATGTTTACCTTCTTCCCCTATGTTGAACCTGTTGATATGATTTTTCTGATTATTGTTGATTCCATACTGAGACAAAATATTTTCCTTACATACGTACTGTAGGATCATAAGAACATAGAGTTAGAACAGGAAGTGACTGTGGAAGCCATCTAGTCTAACCCATTAATTTTATAATTGAAGAAACAATTCTAGAGTGATAATGAGACTTGTCAAAGCTCATAAAGGGAATATGTAGTCAAGTGAAATTTATTAAATACCTGTTATGTCATTGTACTAAAGAGCGGTGGATGGGGCAGAGCCAAGATGGCAGAATAAAAGCAGGAACTTGCTTGAGTTCCCACTCCAACTACCTCCAATACTTGTAAAGTATAACTCTAAACAAATTTTAGAGCTACAGAACCCACAAAGTGACAGGGAGAAACAAATTTCCTGCTGAAGGCCAGCCAACAGGAAGGGTCTATCACACCAGGCTGGGAGCCAAGCACAGTGTCGCAGAAGCTGTAGGAGCCCAGACTTGGGGCAGCACCAACTAGTAGAACAGACTTCAGGAGAGTGAATCACTGGCAGCTGTTGCAGTTTACAGAATTTTCAACCCATAAACTCCAAGGAAAAAGTAAAGGGTCAGGGGGGAGCCCTGTTGATGCAGGGTGAGAGAAAAGCACAGTATGGCCCCTGCTCCCCAGGTTCCAGAGGTGACAGCAGCTACAACCGCTGCCACTGCTGCTGCTTCTGGCTCTTGGCCTACAGAATGTAGGGGGACCCAAGTGACTGTCCAGAGGGCATTTGCAGGAATCTCTCTGCTGGCACTGAGGCAGGATTCTCTTGCTTTGCCCTGCTTAGATCTGGGTCTCAGTCTTCACTGGTAGTCCTGGGGAGAGGAGCACTGCCGTAGCACAGCTTTCTGAGGCTGTGGAGAGACAGTCCTCCTAACAGTTCAGAGGCAGGTGCCTGGAAAAACTCTGACAAGAGCTGCTCAAAACCCCAGCAATTTGGGACACAGCACTTTCCACTATGAAAGCAGAGTTCTACCATAGCAAAGAGTTCCAAAGTCAAGTAATTGGCTGGAAAGATGAGCAAACAGAGGAAACGTAATCAGACCATAGAATCTTTTTGGGGGGACAAAGAGGATCAAAATATAGAACTAGAAGAAGACAAGAAAGTCAAAACTCCTGCATCAAATGCTTACAAGAAAAATATGAACTGTTAAAGGCCATGGAGGAGCTCAAGAAGAATTTTGAAAATCTAGAAAGAAGGAGAAGAAAAACTTGCAAGATAAATGAGAATGATGCAAGAAAATCATGAAAAATGAGTCATCAGCCTGACTGAAGAAAATAACATCTTAAAAAATAGACTAAGTCAAATGGCAAAAGTGGTCCAAAAAGCCAATGAGGAGAAAAATGTCTTAAAAAGCAGATTTGGACAGATAGAAAAGAAATTGCAAAAATTCACTGAAGACAACAATTCCTTCAAAATTAGACTGAAGCAAATGGAAGCTAATGACTTTATGAGAAATCAAGATACTATAAAACAGATCCAAACAAATGAAAAAATAGAAGGCAATGTGAAATATCTCACTGGAAAAACCACTGACCTGGAAAATAGATGCAGGAGAGATCATTTAAAAATTATTGGACAACCTGAAAGCCATGATCAATAAAAGAGCCTATATATCATCTTTTAAGAAATTCTCAAGGAAAATTGCCCTGTTATTCTAGAATCAGAGGGCAAAATAGAAACCGAAAGAATCTACAGATTGCCTCTTGAAAAAAGATCCCAAAAAGAAAACTCCTAGGAATATTATAGCCAAATTCCAGAGTTCCCCAGTAGAGGAGAAAAATATCACAAGCAGTCAGGAAGAAACAATTTGAGTACTGTGGAAACACAATCAGGATAGCACAAGATCTAGCAACTTCTACATTAAGGGATCGAAAGGCTTGCAATATGACATTCTGGAGGTCAAAGGAGCGAGGATTAAAACCAAGAAACACATATCCTGCAAAATTGAGTATATTTCAGGGGAAAATATGTACATTCAATGAAATAGAAGATTTTCAAGCATTCTTGATGAAAAACCAGAGGTGAACAGAAAATCTGACTTTCAAATACAAGAAGCAAGAGAAGCATGAGAAGGTAAACAGGAAAAAAGAAATCATAAGGAATTTATTAAAGATGAGCTATTTACATTCCTACACAGAAAATGATAATTGTAACTCATGAGATTTTTCTCAGTATGAAGATACTTGAAGGGAAAATATATGTATATATTGTGTATACATACATATATGTATGTATAGGAGGGTATATGTGTGTATATGTGTGTGTATGTATACATAGAGGGCACAGGATGAGTTGGATATGAAGGGATGATATCTGAAAAGTAAAATTAAGAAGTGAGAGAGGAATATATTGGGAGAAGAAGAAAGGGAGAGATAGAATATGGTAAATTATATCACATATAGGAGGCAAGAGCAAGCTGTCACAATGAAGGGAAAGAGCAATTTAAGGGAATGAGTCAACCTTACTCTCCTTGGATTTGGCTTAAGGAGGGAAAAACATACACATTCAATTAGGTATTTTACCCTACAGAAAAGTAGGGGGAAAGGGGTAAGAGGGGGGATGATAGAAGGGAGGGCAGATTGAAGGGAGAGGGTAGTTAGAAGCAAACACTTTTGAAAAGCAACAAGGTCAAGGGAGAAATAGAATAAATGGGGGATGGGATAGGATGGAGGGAAATATAATTAGTCTCTCACAATATAACTACTATGGAAATATTTTGCGTAACTAGACATTTACAACCTATATTAAGTTGCTTGTCTCCCCAGTGGGGGTGGGTGAGGAGGGAAAAAGTAAAAGAATCTGGGAATCAAAGTTTTAAAAACAAATTAAAAATTGTTTTTATATGCAACTGGGAAATAAGATATGCAGGGCAATGGGGTGTAGAAATCCATCTTGTCCTACAAGAAAGTAAGGGGGGTATGGGGGAGTACATAAGTGAGAACAGATTGGAGAGGTGTTCAGTATGCTTGCTATATTGGGGTAGGGGTAGGGGAGAGACAGGGAGAGTATTTGTAACTCAAAATCTTGTGGAAGTGAATGCTGAAAACTAAAAAATAAATAATTAAAGAAAAAATAATGAGTGGAGCATACAAAGAAGACAAAAACAGTCCCTGCCCTCAAAGTATACAGAGGCAAAATTACTACTTTACTGCATACCCTCTGAATCTTCTGTGTTTTTATTCTATAGATTTCATGTAATAAAACTACTAACACTTTTAATGACTTACAGGTTGGTTTGTTTTTGAAAAAAGGCCATGTTACACTTAAGCACCACTTTATGGAACAATGTCTCATATAAATATGATTTTCATTATCTTTTCATTTTCTCCCTACTTAACTTACAGATAATTCTCATTGATAATACATAGGCAGTGTTCTACAAACAAAGTGTCCCCACTAGCTCATACTAAGGACAAATGATCTAAGGAAATGTTTGTGAAACCTGGTCTTCTATTGAACATTATGTTTTCAACATTTAAATGTACTTCTTAAAAATGTGTTACTTAGTTTTTTCTGTCTTCTACCTTATTTTCTTAAAGGGAAAAATATATATATATATATTTTTGTTATTAGAGAAGTTCCTGAAGGCCATTACACAATTGTTGTTTACTTTAAAGTGATTTTTTTTTCTTCTTGCAAAATATATTAGCCAAAACACTGAAAAGCCCAGTACTTTCCATGGAGATGCATTAGGCAAATAACATAAAATACCCAAGTAAAATACAGCTTACTCACCATTTGGGGGAGGAAGTCTTAATTTAAATACATTTTCAGACTCTGAAATTTATAAATGTTTTCTTAATTTACTAGTTAAATGTTGTATACAGTATTTTTTGCCTTGTATAACACTACCATGAATTATGTACTTCTATAGAAATGGATGCCTTAAATATGAGACTGTATCTGTCTTATCCCAAAATAATTACCAGTGAATTTTGAAAAAATCCTTCATCAATTAATGAGGTGTAATGTTTAAAATTTATTAATGGCAATTGGAAAACATCAACTTAATGTAAGAAATATAACTTTTATTAAGGTACTGATGTTTCATAAAACTTTCAGAGATGATAACTTATGTTTTGTGACTGATACCTTAAGAATATATCACTTGAGAGAAAGACTTCTGAGCGCTAAGATGGCAGAGTAAAAAGTAAGTTGCTCCCACCTTCCCTTATTGATCTCTAAATATCCAGAAAATATCACTCCAAGAAAAAAAAAAACACTGGAACAGCTGAGCCAGCAGAAAGATGGGGTGCAGCAGTCTTGTAGCCCCGGAAGTATGCAGGATTAATGGGAAAGGTCTTTCTCAATCTGGTAGAAGGAGAGTACTACAGAATGGGAAGTGTCCCAGCAATCCAGTAGCAAGTCCCACCCCAGCAAACCAGAAGAAGATCCCAAGTCCTAGATTTGGTGGAGCAGGCAAGTGCCAAAAGCAGGACCCCCTGGGTGCCTTGGCACAGGCAGGGGAATCAGTAGACTCCAGCTTGGAAAACCACCATGTGTGCCAGCAGGCATCCTCAAGCAGCTAAACATTGCAGAGATTCCAAGCAGTCTGGGTGAACAGGCATGCTTGAGGGGCCATACCCCACTACGCCCCAAGAGCTTTGGTGTTGCTGACCCCTGCTCAGCACCAGGTAAGAAGAGGCACAAAACCCTACTACAGTAGAGGGAAAGAAGTGAGGGAGATTAGCATTGTTTGAACCTTATTCTCATCAGATTTGGCTCAAATAGGGAATAACATAATCATGTAGGTATAGAAGGTATAGAACTCTAACCTACATATCTCATATTGGTATAGAAATGTAATTTACTCCATAGGAAGTAGAAGGGGAAAAAGGAAAGAAAAGAGAGGGGGTTGATAGGAGGGAGAGCAGATTGAGGGAGGTGGTAGTCAAAAGCAAAACTACAGTGAGGAGGAAAAGGGAGAAAAGAAAGAGAAAAACATAAAGGGGGAAAATAGGATGGAGAGAAAGACAGATAATAATCATAACTGTGAATGTGAATGGGATGAATGCAAGCAGATAGCAGAGAAGATTAAGAACCATAAAACTACAATATGTTGTTTACAAGAAACACATTTGAAGCAGAGGGATATACACAGAGTAAAGGTAAAAGGCTGGAGCAGAATGTTATGCTTCAGCAGAAGTAAAAAAAAAATGGAGTAGCAACCCTGGTCTCAGACAAAGCAAAAGCAAAACAGATCTAATTAAAAGAGATAAGGAAGGAAATTACATCCTATCAAAAAGAACCATAAACAATGAAGTAATATCATTACTAAACATATGCACAAAGTGGTACAGTATCCAAATTCTAAGAGGAGCATTTAAGGAAGTTACAGGAAGAAATGGACAACAAAACTATTCTTGTGGGGGACCTCAACCTCCCCCCCTCAAAACGAGATAAATCTAAACACAAAATAAACAGGGAAGAAGTTAAGGAGAAGAGCAGAATTTTAGAAAAGTTAGATATGGTTGACCTCTGGAGGAAACTGAATGGGGATAGAAAGGAATATACCTTTTTCTTGGTTGTACACTACACAAAAGCTACATTAGGGTACAAAAACCCTCAATTCAGAAAGGCAGAAATATTAAATACATCCTTTTCAGATCACTATACAATAAAAATAGCATGTAAGGAAGGCCCATGGAAACACAGACTAAAAATTAATTGGAAACTAAATAATCTAATCCTAAAGAATGAGTTAGCCAAACAACAAATCATAGGAATAATAACTTCATCCAAGAGAATGACAACAATGAGACAACATGCCAAAATTTATGGGATGCAGAAAAAGTGACTCTTAGGGGAAGTTTTATATCTCTCAATGCTTATATGAGTAAAATGAAGAAAGAGGACATCAATGAATTGGGCATGCAAGTAAAAAAGCTAGAAAAAGAATAAATTTAAAATCCCCAATTAAATACCAAATTAGAAATTCTGAAAACCAAAGCAGAGATTAATGAAATTGTAATTAAGAAAACTATTGAACTAATAATTACAACTAAGAGCTGGTTTTATGAAAAATATATAAAACTTTGGTCAATTTTGTGAACAAGAAGAAGGAGGAGGAGGAAGAGAAGAAGAAATCACCAGTATCAAAAATTAAAGGGGTGAAATGAAATGAAATGAAAAGAAAATTAAATGAAAAGAAAATTAAACCAATGTTTAAGAGCTATTTTGTCTAACTATATGCCCATAAATTTGACAATCTTAGTGAAATGGATGAATATTTACAAAGATGCAAATTACCCAGATTAACAGAAGAGGAAGTAAAATACTTAAATAACCCCATCTCAGAAAAAGAAATTGAACAAATCATCAAGGAACTCCCTAAGAAAAAATCTCCAGGGCCAGATGGATTTGTTAGTGAATTCTATCAAACATTTGAAGAAAAATTAATTCCAATATATATATAAATTATTTGGGAAAATAGGCAAAGAAGGAATACTACCAAATTTTTTATGACACAAACAAAAAAATGCAAACTAGGGAGAGTCCAAACTGAGAAAAAAAATTATAGAACAATTTTCCTAATGAATGTAGATGCAAAAATTATAAACAAAATATTAGCAAAGAGATTACAGCAATTGATCTCAAGGATAATACACTGTGACCAGGTAGTATTTATGCCAGAAATGCAGGACCAGTTCAATATTAGGAAAACAATCAACAAAACTTACCATATCAAAAACAAAAAGAACAGAAATCATATGATTATCTCAATAGATGCAGAAAAAGTTTTTGACAAGATAAAATATCCATTTCTATTAAAAACACTAGAGAGCACAGGAATAGAGTCTTCCTTAAAAAGGATGGGAGTATCTATATAAAACCATCAGCAAGCATTACAAGTAATGGGGATAAGCTAGAAGCATTTCCAATAAGATGGGGGTGAAACAAAGATATCCATTATCACCACTGTTATTCAATATTGTATTAGAAATGTCAGCTTTAGCAATAAGAGAAGAAAAAGAAACTGAAGGAAGCAGAATAGTCAAAGAAACAAACCTATCACTCTTTGCATATGATATAATAATATAGAGAATCATAGAAAATCAAATAAAAATTATTTGAAATAATAAATTAAGCAAAGTTGCAGGATATAAAATAAACCAACATAAATCACTGTCATTTCTATATAATATTAACAAAGTCTAACAACAAGAGATAGAAAGAGAAATCCCATTTAAAATTATTGTAGACCAGCAGTTCTCAACCTGTGGGTTGTGACCCCTTTGGGGGTCAAAGGACACTTTCACAGGGGTCGCCTAAGACCATCAGAAAACACGTATTTCCAATGGTCTTAGGAACCGAGACACTGCTCCTCTTTCCATCTCCAGGCAGGTCTGCCCACATGCAGATAAGCCCACATATGAGTATTAAAAGGTCGTGGCATTAGGAAGGTTGAGAACCACTGCCATAAAATATGACTCTAAACAAATTTTAGGGCTCCAGAAATCACAAAATTACAGAAAAACACATCTCCTACTGAAGGCAGCTCAGCAGGCAGGACAGGAAGGGCTCACTGCAGCATGCTAGGAGCCAAAACCAG
>CM053584.1:69324364-69376930 GCA_028627135.1 Pseudochirops cupreus | reverse complement strand
AGGGACAGGGACAGGGTATAGAATAGAACAAGGGGAGGGTGGGATAAGAAGGAGGGACATATAATCTGTCTCTCACAATATATGCATTGTGGAGATGTTCTGTGTAACTACATATATACAGCCTATATTGAATTGCTTGTCTTTCCAGTCGGGTTGGGTGATGAGGGAGGAAGGGAAAGAATCTAGAATGTAAAGTTCTACAATCAAATGTTAAATATATGTACATATATATATATATATATATATATATATATAGTTATTATTATTATTAACTACATGCAAGTGGGAATTAAGATATACAGGCACTGGGGTAGGGAGAACCATCTTGACCTACTGAAAAGTCAGAGGGGTGATGGGGGAGGACATAGGAGAGAATAGATTGGGGGAAGGGTTATACAGTGGGATGCCTGTTTTGGGGTGGGGAGGAAAGATGGGGGAAAATTTGTAACTCAAAATCTCAGGGAAATGAATGATGTAAACAAGAAAAAAATAAAATAAAATAAATGAAAAAAAAAATAACAAAATTCATCTGGAGGAACAAAAGATCCAAAATATTAAGGGAATTAATGAAAAGAAATGCAAGGGAAGGTGGTCTGGCTATATCCTATTTTAATTGCAGTATAAAGCAGCAATCATCAAAACTATTTGATACTGGCTAAGATATAGAGTTGTAGATCAGTAGAATAGGTTAGGTACACAAGACACAGTAGTCAATGCCTAAAGTAATCTACTGTTTGAGAAACCCCTAAACTCTAGCTTCTGGGTAAGAACTCAGTTTTTGAGAAAAACCGCTGGGAAAACTAGAAAATAGTATGGCAGAAACTGGGCACAGACCACCTTATACCCTACACCAAAATAAAGTGAAAATGGGCACATGATTTAGATGTAAAGGCTAACATTATAAGCAAAGTAGGAGAGGAATGCCTAGTTTACCTGTCAGATCTATGGAGAAGGGATGAATTTATGACCAAACAGGAGACAGAGAACATTATGAAATGCTAAATGGCTGATTTTGATTACATTAAATTGAAAACTTTTTGAACAAACAAAGCCAATGTGAATCCAAGATTACAAGGGAAGCAGAAAGCTGGAAAACGATTTTTATAGGCATTGTCTCTGATAAAGGCCTCATTTCTAATATATGTAGAAAACAGACAAATTTTGAAGAATACAAGTCATTCCCCAATTTATAAATGGTCAAAGGATATGAACAGGCAGTTTTCAGTTGAAGAAATTAAAGCTATCTATGTCATATGAAAGAATGCTCTAAATCATTGTTGATTAGAGAAATGCAAATCAAAACAACTCTGAGGCACCACATCACACCTATCAGATCAGCTAACATGACAGAAGAGGAAAATGATAAATGTTGGAGATGTGGGAAAACCAGAATACTAATGCATTGTTGACAGAATTATGAACTAATCCAACCATTCTGTAGAGCCATTTGGAACTAAGTACAAAGGTTTATAAGACTGCACACCCTTTGATCCAGCAATACAACTTCTAGATCTGTATCCCAAAGAAATCTTGAAAATGGGAAAAGATTCACATGTATAAAAATATTTATAAAAGTTCTTTCTGTGGCAGCCAAGAATTGGAAATTGAGGAGATGTCCATCAAGTGGGGGAATGTCAGAACAAGTTGTGGTATATGAATGTAATGGAATACTATTATGCTTTAAGAAATTATGAACAGGTAGACTTCAGAAAAACCTGGAAAGGCATATGAACTGATGCTGAATGACAGGTGCAGAACCAGGAGAACATTGTACAATTACAGCCATATTGTGCAATGATGACTAATTTTGATAGACTTACCTCTTCTCAGCCATGCAAGGATCTAAGACAACTCCAAAAGATGCATGATGGAAAATGCCATTCACATCCAGAGAAAGAACTATGGGGTCTGAATGCATATTGAAGCATACTATTTGCACTTTTTTTCCTTTTGTTTTGTTTCTTCTTTCTTGTGGTTCCTCCCATTGGTTCCAATACTTCTTTACAACATGAGTAATGTGAAAATATCTTTAACATGAACGTATATGTAGAGCCCATATTAGACTGCACACTGTCTTTGGGAGAGGAGAAACTTGAAAACAAAAACTTATGGAAGTCAATGTTGAAAACTAAGAATGAATATATAATTTTTAAAAAGAATAGGCCATTGGGGCTGGGATGCGAGGGGCTGGGGAAGTGTCTCGGGACCACAGTGTTGGGAGTCCAGGATGGAAGGTCACACCCTGGCCTTGGCAGCAGACATGGTGCTGCCGGGGTCTCGTTTACAGGGTCATTTCTCTGACCCCAGGCCAGGTCCCCAAGTGTAATGCTCTCATTTCGTGAGGTATTTCCACCCTGCTGTATCCGAGCGAGAGTCGGGGCAGACGCGGTTCCTCGCTGTGGGCTATTTGGACGAATCTGATGATGAAGGTGGGAGCGCCAAAGAAGCACCAAATGAACCCAGAGGGTCCGGACTACTGGGAGCTTTACACGAGGACCGCCAGGGCTAACGCGCAGAATTACCGAGTGAGCCTGGAGAACCTGCGCAGCTACTTTTACCGGAGCTCGGCGGGATCCACATCCTGCAGTACACTGGAGGCCTAAGACTGCCAGGATTGCCTCACCCTGTACACGGAGACCTACGGGTGGATGGCGTCGGTGCCCCAGGCTGTGAACACCAAGAGCAAGTGAGAGGCGGGAGAGGAGCATTGGGGGAGAGAAAGTCTCTCGGGAGGAGACGTGTGTGAAGTGGCTGAAGAAGTACCTAGAGATGGGGAAGGAGGCTCCTAAGAGGACAGACCCTCCTTCTGCCCGAGTGATCCACCCCCAGTGGGGAGGTGACCCTGTGGTGCCGGGCCCAAGGCTTTTACCCTGAGGAGATCTCCTTGACTTGGCTGAGGGATGGGGAGGAACAGCTCCAGGACTCACAGTTCATTGAGACCAGGCCTACAGGAGACTGGACCTTCCAGAAGTGGGCAGCTGTGCAGATGACCTCGGGCCAGGAAGAGAGATATACCTGCCGACTTTAGCACGAGGGATTGTCTGAGCCCTCCTCACTCTGAAGTGGAAGCCACAGCCCTCATTCCTTGGGCTCATAGGGGGGGTGGGGGTGGGGGGGTGCAATTGCTGTTGGCCACCTCCTCATTGCAGTCTTTGCAGAATTGGGATCTAGAGGAAGAATTCAGGTGGTAAAAGGAAGTGATTATGTTCAGGTTGCAGGAAATGACAATACACAGGAATCAGATGTCTCTCTCACAGCCAGAGCTTGAGAGAATTGCCTGGTATGGACCTGAGAAAGAAAACAAGTCTGCAATTCCTGTTTTGTTTCTGTTGACCCCTGGCTTCTCTCCCCAGCGCTGGTCTCTGCAATCATACCTGTACTCTACTGGCCGAAGTCCAGGGAAGCATGATTAGGGCTTTAACCACCTTCTCTAAGGCCTCCCTCCGCCACCCTCTTTCTTTCTGTCTCACTCTGCAGGGAGACCACCAGTAGTGAGGGCCAGGGGGTTTTGGAAATGAACCCTCCTTCACATTTTTTGTTTCATTGACCTCTGGGATACTTGTCTGACTGCAAAAACAGCCTAATGACTTAATGTTCTTGAGTCTTCAGCTTTTCTCTACAATCTCAACTGAGCTTCACATTTGGGTGGGTATTGTGGGGGACAGAATGACAACATGGAGATGTTCTGGCCATATGAAGGGGAAAATAAGTGAAAGTTTGGAGATGTCCAAGAAAAAATATATGTATCACTTGATTACTCATTTCCTGATTTCTAAGGAAAATCCAGTACTGAGAAGCTGAGTAACTTTGATTTCTTTTAGAGGATGACAAGGGCCAATTGTAGTGAAAGAACATCTATTCTGGCCACTAAATGACAGGCAGCTATGAGCCAAGATACCCAGAGGCCAATTTGGGCCAAGATGAGATGTTAAGTTAAATAGGTCTTGTCTAGCCATTGTTTGCTTGCAAACAGAAAATGGAGGGTGGGGGGGGGGGTGTAAGGAACAAGAAAGAAAAGGGAGAAAATGCCAGCACATGATTGAACCAGGGCCTTGGTGTTTGGGTACATAACAAAAGGGAAGAGAGAAACAAAGAAAGTATACTCAACCCTCTTCCAGAATCTTTGGACAGCTGTCTAATATCAATGTCAACCACTTCTGGGTCCATACTAGATGAGCCTTGAGGTCCCCGGATGGTTGTACCATCCACAAAGGAGCAAGGATTTTCTTCAGATGATCCAGGAGTACACATCTACAAGTTTGACAGCTGTGGGAGTAGTCAGAAGGACCTCAGTAGAACCCTTAGTAGACATATGGGTTGACAATTGTGAGAAAACTCTTTGAATCAATCATTGTTTCTGAGATTCTGGTTAGGATAACATGTCCTTGACTAATGATCTCTAAAGAGATGGTACAGTTTCCCAGCTATGCAGGGTTAGGGTCAAACAATGCAATAAAGTTTTCTCACAATTCCCATACTTGCATAATTACAGTAGTCAGGTACAGATCAAAGTACTTAGCTTACAATGGACTTGTTTTGAGAAGGGAGATTTACACGTCACCAAGGTAACCAAGGAAATTTAAATAGAACCCATGCAAAGTAATGCAATAATTATTACCAATGTTAATTAACATCAAGTCTTCTTAAATCCTGGTAAGCCATTCCCAAAATTCATTTAATCAGCACATTCTGAGTGTCAGATGTCTCATGTACTTATCTGGTCCCTAGATACCTTTTCTTAGACAATAGTCTTTATTCTCAGGACAGCTCTAAAAGGAATTCTACTTTTATGGTTCCAAATCTAGAGGTTCCCAAATAATTCCGACTTCATATAAGTTAGTACAATCACTTAAAATTGGTTCTTCAATCTTGAAACTTCAGAGAATTTCAGTTTATATGCCATTTACTGTTCCTATCCTTAAATTCTATATCTTATGTAAAAATCTTTTAAAAATTAATGAAGTTCAATTGTAAAATGAACTCTTCTGTGTTTTAAAATGATAAGACAGATGCTTTTAAAATGGGAAAATAATTTTATTTTCTTTACAATTATCAATAAAATTTATATGTAAAATCCTTAATCCAATTTTGAGAACTTATTAAAACATTTTCAAAGTCTGAATTTACATGATAGATAAATTTGGAGGCCAATCATATAATCCGGTTGTTTTCTCAAAATTTACCATTTATTTAGAAAATTTTCCATTATATCCTCGTCTAATCATTTCTGCCTTAGGAGAATATCATTCCTGTGTTATAATTTGAGGACAAATATAGGTTAAAATTGTAAGATGTTTATACTTCCATCCTATTATGGTAACTTAGAGATGTTCCATTTTCAATCTATTATTTGATAGATTTAGAAGTGTAATTACTAAACTTTTTGATTATAGAAATTAGCCATAAAAGAAAGAGAGAGGCATAGTTATAATCATGTCACATATAACAGAGTGAAAAAACTCCCTTAGCCCTGTTTAATTCCAGGCATGAGTCATATCTGACAGCAAATGGCAGTCACAGGGTATCAAAAGCAAGGCTCGGGATTAACCAGGTGGGAAAATTTCCTTTTCAGGAAGGACATAGCACAATAGTTAAATAGAATCTGGAGGATCTTGGGCCATGCCAAAGTCTTTCCCAAAACTTTGCCCAGACACAGACATCCACCTTTAGCAATTCCCAGACTGCAGCAATGCAATTTTTTACTATTGGCTTCATGACAATTCAAATAACTATCCCCGTAATCAAAGCTCAGACAAAAGTAAATTACGGTCCTAAGAATTTTTACCTTAAATAGAAAAATTTCACTAACCACAACTTTGGGCATGAATATCTTTCTTGATGTTTCCCTAACACTCATTTCAGGGGTGGAGTCAAGATGGCAACATAGAAACAGGAGAATTCTGCAAGCTCCCCCCATAACCACCTCAAATACCTTTAAAATATGGCTCTAAACAAATTTTGGAGCACCAGCATCCTGAAAAATGACAGAAAAACACATCTCCCGCTGAAGGCAGCGCAGCAGGCAGTCTTTGCAGCACACTGGGAGCAGAGCCAAGCCCCATGTGGTTTCAGCACCAGGGTGTCCAGGAAAAGCTGTGGCTGGAGTGTTCAGGAGAAACAGATCATCAGCAGCTGTGGTGATTTCCAGAATTATCAACCCATAAGAGCCAAAGACAAAGGGAAAAGGTCAGTGGAACTTGGCTAATTTTGGGGGATTGGGTCTGGCCAAACTGTCTCCAGAGGTAGAAGCTGAAGTGGCAGCCCTGCAGCCAACTTCACATGACTGCTTCAGAAGCTCCCAGCCTGCAGATTGCAGGGGGGTGGGGGCCAAGCAGTCATTCAGAGTCTAAGTGTTCTTGCATTGACCTGCCTGGATCAGGATTGCGGTCTTGGGTGGTGGTCCTGAGGCGCGTTTTCAGTGAGCCAAAGCTGGTGGGGGCTGCAGAAATGGCAGCCTCCTAATAGCTCTGGCATCTGGGAAAACCCCAACAATTGGGGACAGAGCTCTCCTCTCTGAAAGCAGAGTTCTGCGTAACCCAAAAGCCAAGTAATTGACTGGCAACATGAGGAGGCAAAGGAAGCAAAGCAAGCCCAGCAATCCAACACTTAATGTTTCATTTATCCTTTACTTATAAATTTAAAGTACCCATATTCTGGGGCTAGACATATAGCATGTACCATCATTTTAATATGTTGAAGATACATCTTTAAACCATCATGCATACTTTCATAATAGCCAAGAATTTCAAATGAAAATTTGTTATTATATGTTATTATTATCTGCTTTATAACAAAATATTTATTTTGTTAACAATGTAATAGTTTTCAAATGCCTATTTTTTATCAGATCCTGTTAAAAGCCCAATTCGCGTGTAACAGCATCCAGATTAAAAAGTTTTTCTAACAGCATTTCTGTTGCAATGGTCTCAAATTTCACAATGCAAGAGAATTTAGAAATACAATAACATAAACAATATCACGTAGCTTCAGATGACATCACTTGCATTTCCAGATTTTCACATATAAAAATCAATGATTGTATTACCTTTGATATTTTAAACCAACTTTAGAGTTAGCAAGCATAGAGCAATTACGTTCAATTAAAGAAAAATATAGTGCTTAGCATTTGCCAGTAACTATGTTAAGCACTTTACAATCATATCATTGTGATCCTCACAAGAGCTCTGCAAGATGGATACTGTTATTATTTTTTTCTCTTTACAAATTAGGAAACTGGGCCAAACAGAGATAAGATAACTTGCTTAGTATTATAAATTTCTACAACCAGAATGTAATTCAATTACTTATTGAGCTGAGGAACACAGTAGGAACACAAGTGCAAATTTTACAGGCATGTATGATAAAGGAGCCGGGATGTGTAAAGAAGCCAATTAACAAGACGTGTGCGTGTGTGTGTGTGTGTGTGTGTGTGTGTGTGTGTGTGTGTGTGGTTAAGAAAGGATATCCTTACCAGAGTGACTTGAGATAAACCAGTTAAGGGAGGAGCCCTGGAGTTTTCCTCACAAAGAAAGGAGAGCTCAACAAGGCAGGACCTTAGAGATTGGAGCAAGAAGAACAGCAGCCAACTCACCAGATGAGGGCTGGGTGTTAGATTCTAGAGAAATAAATCTCCAGTGGTGGCTAGTCTGTTCCCACTGGTACCAGAGTCCAATGGCCCAGGTCCATATCCAGTCCCACTTCTAACACTAATTAATGTGAATGAGATGGAACTGGTCACCTGTGGGTGACTAGAGCTGAGCAAAGCAGGCTAGAGACAGGAGAGGCATGAATCAAATGGAAGTTTAATTTCAAAGTGAGGGAAATGGCAAACAAGCAAGGACACATGTGCTGGAGCCCCAAACCTAGTGGGGGAGACCCATTTTAGTGTGGGGAGATCTCAGTACTTATACCAATGTCTGTATAGAGAGCTGTAGTACTGACAATGAGGGATAACAGCAACAGTGTGATGAGTTAGATTCATAGCAGGGCTTCGTGACCAGAAACAATTCTGGGATTTTGCTGTAGCTAAGATCATCCAGAGGGTGAGCAGAAAGGATTGTTGTTATGCCAAGTTCAGGACACAGCTTGCTTATTATACCTTAGCTGTGGAAAACAGGTTGTCTCCTAATATCTTGACAATGGTAATCATTTAATAAATGTTTATAGACTAACTGACTATCTGATTGGCTGCTTGAGTCCTCTGATTTCATCTTGATGCTTGGAAAAATTCAGTATAGCTCTCATTATATTAAGCAGAACCTCTACAATTAGATAAAGACACGGCTAAGAATGAAAGAGCATAAATGGATTGTCAATGCGTGAAACGTCCAAATGAGTAAGATCACAAATGCGTTTGAGATTTTTGATTAATTGATTCTAATTTTAAAAATTAGACTGGATAATTGTTAATTTTTATTAGGAAGTACAAGGGTTAATGCCGTAGTCAAATTCTTACTTCTGTTGCTTATGTTTAGTTATGGAAATCAGTCTTTTATTCTTTTCACAATTACTGGGCGTGTTAGAGTAAGGATTCTCATTGTTAGGCTGACAGTCCCTAATTACAGTGAACTGGTGCAGAAAATGTGTCTCCAAAATTTATACAGCTAATCAACTTCAAACAATTACTTGAGGAGCTGCAGTCATTGTGGCCAATGTTTAATTTAATAACAAAAATATTAAGGCTTTTTTGTGCATGTGTTTTACAAGTAGAGGTTGTAATTTTCTTGTGACAGCAATAACCAAGTAGCCAATTGTGCAGTGTGAAACTCTAGTAAACTGTACCTCTTCTATTTTTTAAAAATGTTTTTGTTAGAAATTCAGGTTTTCTATAATTGAGGGATCACAAAGAGAATAGTTATTACATTTGAATGAACCTTCAAATTAGGAAAATATTATTTTCCTATATTTGCAAAATTTTCTGTATTGCAAAGTCCTATTAAAGTCATACTTATGGTCCTTATCAGCAAGACAAAATCCATAAAGGAGAGTTGGCACTCTACTTCTACAAATAGAAAAGTGTTTCCTATAGAGCTGCAATCCTTAACTTCCCATTCTTTTCCTAAAATAGCTTTGGTTTCTAAGGAAACATCATTCCTGACAGTACCAGATTAAGTTTAGAATCATGGTGAAAACTGAAAGACCCAAAAATAAAATTATTTTATTATTGATTTTATTGATGGTATAAACTTGTTTCATATAATGAAATCATCCACAATTTTGAGGGTCTCATATAGAAAGATACTTGTTCTTAAAGGATAATTTTCTAAAGTCTATGGCATTGATCCAGCTGCCTACTTTTTTTTTTAAACAATTACAAATCCAGTTTCAAGGTTTCTTGACTAGATTAAAAGTAATGAGTGAGGAAGATCTCTCAATGATGTTAGTGAGGGAAATTATTTTTTCTATTATATTAATAACCAATTATTAAATTAGGATCCAGTGTTTTTAAAAAAAATTCCTTTCTTAGGAACCACCCCTGTAGATTAGCCAGTCTCCCAAGGACAAGTCGTATAGATGAGATTGCCCAGATCCTGAAGAATGTGCTCCTAGATCTTGGACAGGACCCCACACAACTAGGAGAATTGATTTTTGTTTGGAGTATAAACAGAATCTAATCTAGGTGAATTCCAGCCCCAAAGTATTAAGTCCAGGTCCTTGTATCAATCCACTGGTTTTTAGGGTAACCCAGCTCATGAAGGAGAAAACCAAGCAGGGTGGACTGGGATGGATTCTTTTGTCTAGATTGCTAGAGGAGACTGAGTCAAGCCACATTCTCAGCAGGAGTAACTGAAGACTTTTCACCCACTTCTTCATTAATATGTCTACTTCCTCATTAATTGTCGATCAATTAACATTGATTTTCACTTGTTAGGGGCACCTCATTTTCCAAAGGTATTTAAGCATTTGGTAATCTCCATGTTTTTGTCTTTGGTTACCAAGAGAAACTACTAACCATCAATTTATTGATTATCAGCTAGCCTAATAAATAAATTGATTAATAATTACCCAGAAACTCTGTCTTTTGGGCTTTTCATTTATCCCATTAGTCTCTATAAAGTAGTTTTCTCCTTTGGGTTGGGTAGGTCTTTGTTTGCCTCAGTGCTTTACATGGAAATTGATGGTTTTTTGTTCCTTTTGGGGTGACTGATTTGGCATCACAAATATATATGTATATTCATATATATCCACATGCCTATATGTATATATTATACCTGTATAATATGCATATAATATACTTGTATTTATGAGATATATAGTCTATGATTTATGAGATATAAGGATCTGATCTATGATTTCATAAGCATGGAGATCTCCTTCTATCAAAGTCTGATTTCTATGTATCCCTGACTTAGTAAATAAATTCCTTTATTAACTTTTGCTCATCTCTTACACTATAATGCCAAGCAGAGGCAACTTCCAAGGTGCAGATTACCAGCATAGTAAACCCCATTTATTCAGCAAACATTCACAGAACAGAGAAAGTCAAAATACAGTGTAATTTATTCCTTTAGCAAGCAAGTTCTCAATTCAATCCATGTACTACTCCACCCCTAGAGAGTAGATTCATTTAGTCAGTCAAAAGTCTCTTCTCAAATGGAAATTAGTCTTCAACTATAAACAAAATACATTCATTTGGTCAATCACAGAGCACAAAGAAAACTCAAAGGCCTCCCACCCCTGAGTCTCAAAAGGGGCAGGAGAACACAAAAGGCCATCCACCCTTAAGTTACAAGGTTAAACTCAGCATTGAATACCCAAGGAAAGGGCTCCCTTTCATCTTCACTTGAGGAAAGTCCTCAGCAATCTCAGGTCCTGGGGAGACAAGGCTCAACAAAGCCATAGCCAGTGTCCTCATCAAGTCACTCTCTGCCTGTGAAACGGTCCCAGAATCCCTGAAAACATCAGGAAGGCCCTCTTCCAGTATTTCTGTGCAGGTACCACAAGAAAATCCTCCTTCAGGGCTTCTGAACCAACAGCCAGGTTCCAGGACCTCTACAACAGCACCGCTGTCCTTCAGCATCAGGTGAATCTGGCAAAACAATATCAAAACAGACAAAATACCAGCATCACAACCATGCCTCCTCAGTCCTTGGCAGTTCTGGATCGCAGTTCCAGGTGGCAGTTCCAACAGGCTCTTAGCAGTCTTTCTCTCATCAACTCAGGCTCCACCATACTGGATACTGCTCTCCCAAAGTCCTTCTGGCCTTCTCTAGGCTTGGGCCTCTCTCCCAATTCACGGCTCCTCCCAGTTCAGCCCTCTCTCTTCATGTCAACAAGTCCATCCCACAAGTGGGATTCACAAGCTCTGGGTTTTAACACTCAACCCCAAAACCAAGCCAATACAGGGGCATCTCCAAATTTCATTACCATTACATATGCTCCTAACATTAGTAAAGTTTAGTACATTCAGTAGCAAAACCTATGGGTCAAAAGATATTCTTCCCATCTGTAGAATATCGGTCCCCAACTCTACTAGTATTAATTACCCTTTTCACCTATGCTGCCCCCAAATCCATAAACTACTCCCCTGCCTTCAAGGCATTGTCTTTAAAATTCAAAAGCATATTTACCTTTGCTTTTAATTGCTGAGTATGTAAAGAAAACTAATTTTTATTTTATGTTGATGATCCAGCTTTTCTAAAAAAGTTAATAAGAGCCAGGGGATTGTCAGTTTAAGTACCTATTGTGCTAATCCTTCAAAGATAGTGGGCGTTTCTTCCTTATCTAATGGAGATGATTCAGATATATCTAAAATTATTGCCACCAAACCATTCAAAGCTCCTGTCTCTAACTGTCCAAAAATTGGAAGCTACTTTTCTTCCAAACCATCCTTACCCATATGTAAACAGTGAAATTAGCCTTTATAACAACCCCTATAGGCTACAATAAATATTTTAGTCCAGGCCTAGCTTAGATAGGTCCAAAAATTAAAATTCAATGATGCCTTCATGGGTCATAAAATTTAACAAAAGCAAGTTTACTGATAATAAGATTTAAAATGTTTAATTTTTTATTAAATTTAGATAAAATACCATTGCCCTACACCTCTACATTCACCATGCAAATTGGCAATACTAGGGCAAAGAAGCAGGGCAATGGGAATTTTGTTAAAATGTCCAGAGTCTGATCTCCAAATGAGTTGGACTTTTAGCACTGTAGAAAAAACCTTATTGCATTGTTTGAAAATAGCCCTTGTGGATTACAGAACAGAATTGTTTAATGTTTAACTGAGTATGTGTAGATCATACTGATCCCAGAGACCCTACAGAGAAGCAGGAGTTTACTGCAAAGAATGTAAGGTGTTTGCTTCACTTACATATTTCAAACAACTTCCATATCTTATTCAGAAACTGTCCAAGTATTGACAATCGACTATAGTTTCTTTTTTCCTTTATTTGAACATTATATGATGTAAAACTTACTGAGGTTAGTTGAGTGGACCAAACTCTTTTCAACCCTCTTCTCGGCCAGACAAGTTAATAACTTCTTTCTTAAACTTTTTTTTTTCCACTTCTGAGTTGGTTCTCAACTAACAGTATACCTTAGACCTCAGGATTAACTGAGTGCTGAGTATTGCCTCCTTGCTTCCTTAGGGAGAAACCACCTCAACATATATAAGACAAATATGTTCCTATTGATTCATACCCTTTCACCAAGAGATCTCGTTACTAGGCATATGTCACAAGGAGAAAAACAATATTAAGAAATATTCCATATATTAAGATATTTAACATGTTTTGTTAATTAGTTGGAATTAGAAACAAAGTAGCTATGCACTGGTTTGGGAATGATTAAACAAAAACTGCATCAGTTGATATATGTCATCCAAAGTTTCTGTGAAGACATCTATCTAATAATTTTATTTTTATAGCACAGTAGCATTTAATTACATCTATATACCATGATTTGTTCGGTCATTCCCCAAATGATACTCATTTAGTTTGCAGTTATTTAATTCCACAGAAAAAGGATTGCTGTAGATATTTTAGTACATATGGGTCCTTTTCAGTCAGTCAGACAATAAACATTTACCAAGCACCTTCTATATGCCAAGCACTGTGCTAAGTGTTGGAGATACAAACTAAAAGACAAAACTCTTCCCTTCTGGGAGCTCATAATCTAATATAGGAGAAAATAAGAAGATGGATATGTACAAACAAGCTATATAGAAGATAATTAGGAGGTAAATAAAACCAGGGAGGCACTATAACCTATTACTATTATTAACTTTTTTAGAAAAGTTGGATCATCAACATAAAATGAAAATAAGTTATCTTTACATACTCAGCAATTAAAAACAAAGGTAAATATGCTTTTGAATAGGCAAACTACTCCCCTCAAAGGCAGGAGAGTAGTTTATAGATAAGATGGGTTGGGAAAGGCTTTCTATGGAAGATAGAATTTTAACTGGGACTTGAAGGAAGCCAGGGAAGCCAGTAGGCAAAGCTGAGGAAGGAGAGCATTCTAGACATGAGGTGCAGCCAGAGAATACTCCTAGAACTGGAAGATGAAGTATATTTTTTGAGGAGTAGCAAGGAAACCCGTGTCACTGGATCTAAAAGTATGGCAGGGAATAGGGTAAAAGTGGCAGGGAGTAAGGTACAAGAAGACTGGGAAAGTAAGAATGGGTATTGTTGTGAAGGGCTTTAAATGCCAAGCAGAGAATTATGTATTTGATCCTGGAGGCAATAAGGAGCCAGTAGAGTTCATTGAATAGACAGCTGTAACATGGTTGTACCTACACTTTAGAAAAATCAGTTTGGAATCTGAATGGAGGATGAATTGGAGTTGGGAGAGACTTGAAGCAGGCCGACCCCTCAATAATCATGAAGGGATGAATGCCTGCATCAGAGGGGTGGCAGTGTTAGAACAAAGAAAGACACCTATAAGAGAAATTGCAAAGGTAAAATTGAGAGGTCTTGGTAAAAGATTGGATGGATGGGGGTGAGAGATGGTGAGGAGTAGAGGATGACACCCTAGGTTTCAACTTTGTATTGCTAATGTATTGGGTTTTCGGGGTTTTTTTTTGGCTTTTTGGAGAGCAGTTGGGGTTAAGTGATGTGCCCAAGGTAACACAGCTAGTAAGTGTTAAGTGTCTGAGGCTGGATTTGAACTCAGGTTCTCCTGATTTCAGGGCTGGTGCTCTGTTCACTGCACCACCTAGCTAACCCTAATGTATTGTTAAGGGAATGGGAAGATATTTCTTGCCCATTAATAGGCCTATGTGACCTGCTTTGAGCTTGAATCACACGAAGCCTGTGGTTGGAGGAGCTTACAGAATGGGTGGAGCAGGAAGCCGGAGAGTGAGGTGTGAGGTGGAGCTGAGAGAGAGAAGGAGAGAGAGAGAGAGAGAGAGAGAGAGAGAGAGAGAGAGAGAGAGAGAGAGAAAGAGAGAGGGAGAGAGAGAGAGAGGCAGATTAGCTAGCATGGGTGAGAATGAGGCATTTTGCATAAGGAAGCTTGTTTGTGGAGAGGCTTGACATCAGGAAGGTTGGGGAGGGGTAGTGATACCTGCATTGGTAATGTGTACCAACCTCTTTATTACCATGGTGGATTTGGCTTTCTAGTATATGAATAAATATCTTGGGTTTGTTGTACCCAAACTCAAATCCCAGGTCATCACACACCACTTGATTTGTGGCCCACCATTAAGCCCCTTTTTGTCAAAGCTCAAAAACTGCTTAAGGAATGTCTGGGCATATTGTTCAAGACCAAGTTCCCTGACCCCTCCTTTCCTAATCAGCTTTTTATGCATTCTCCTTGAATCATTATAGTGTATAAGTTTCATTATGGTGCAAGGATCTTATCTAGGGACCACCCTGTCCCATCCTGCTGACCAAGCAGGGCCCCCCACCCTCTTCACCCAGAACATGACCCTGGCCTGTTCTGGGGAATTCCAGTCCCCTTTACCCCATGACCCTCCACCCTGCTCTGGAAAGCACTGATTATGGCCCTCCACCCTGTGCCATCCACGCTGTTCTAGGAGGGACCCCCATGACACAGGAAGGTTGCACACTTGTAGCCTTGCACCATATTCCCAAATTAGCCCTGAGCTATAGATCTGACCAGTGGCTGTTCTTTGCTTCTATATGTTATGGCTTCTGCTAGCTCACCTCCCTGATTGTGGTTTTTGTGGTTTTGGCCTATATAATCAAGTCTGTACCCTGCAAAAAATCACTACTCATTTGAGTGAATATACTTGCTTAGTCATGCGCTTAAATAATAAGTCCACACCTAAATTTATCTTGAACCCAGGTCTTGGCTTGCTCTTATTCTGTGCACAACAGATTTTGTCTTCAAAGAAGAGACCCTGTTATATCTTGTAATTCAAACCTGGAAATATGCCTGCATATTCATAGTAGCCACTGTGGGTATCACATTGATGATATAAACCACTGATAGTATGGTGTAGCTTTCTACAGTAATAGGAAAGGTGTGTCACAGGGGAGAGTATGGGGAGAAAATAATGAGTTCTGTTTTGGACATGCTGAATATCTGAAAAGCTGTTAGAGAAAAGAAATAGGAGATCGACAAAGAGTTTAAAACATGGTAGGTAGATTTGAGAATCATCAGCATGGGGTTGATAATTAACATCAATAGTAATAAACATATTTTATATTAAAATACAAATGTGATGCTACTGACCTAATAACAAGTAGGTATAAACTTTCTTTTTTTTTTCCTATAGGTGATGGTAGATCTGTATTCATCCACCACATTTTGTCTTATGAATAATGCTACAATTTTATGAAAAGGTAAGTTGGGGTTGAGCAGAGGCTATGGAAGTGAAGCCAGCCTGTGGGAAGTGGGGTGGGGCTGAAGTAGCCCTGCTCCAGACTGTGTGGGAGGGGTAAATGCCCTGGAAGTGTGTTGTTTTCAGAGCTCAGGCAGGAGAAGCAAGAGCTTGGAAGGGAGCAGGAGAGGAGAGCTTCCTGCACTGGGACTCAGGCACAAGCCAGGTAGCAGCAGGCTCCTGCAGGAGAAGGAACAGATTTAAAAACCTGTGCTAGTAGCCATCCTGGGTATGCCAATGTGGTGGCCACTATATCTATAAAAGCAAAATAGAAAGCTCAGGTATTTTAGAAATCTAAGTAATACCAAGTGAAAAGTGTTAAAATTTACCCTAAATGAGACAAGTTTTGGAAATAACAAAGAAAGGTCACTAATACTGGTACAACTTGCTGCACAAATGTGACATTGTGAAAAATATTCTCATTAAAATTGTCTTGAAACTTGATCTACTATTCATATTTTCATAAATCACTCTCTTCAATATAAGAGAAAAATCTAGAGCATTTCATATTAATTCACTAAGTAACCAAAATCTAAAATAAATATCACAAAATGTACTTTACATAGTCATTAAAAGACAAATGAGCTTTATAACATCCAGAGCCACTTTCTCAAAAAAACAAAACAAAAAAACTCAACCTATTCCAAAACAAAGAATAAAATCATATATTAATAAACTAATGAGCCTTATCCTACCACTGAAAAGTAATTGCTGAGTTCACCACAAAAGGTAATTTGCTAAATTAGACCAACCAGTCAAAAGAGTTAATGGACCTTCCTAAAGTGAATAGTGAATCATTTCTCAATAAAAGCTTTAATTTCTTATCTATATATCCTCTTTTATAATATTGATATCAGTGAATATAATCAGTATATGTATTATAGGCTAACCATGCTTTATTGTATTTTGTTACTGAACATTTTCAGGGCATATTGTCCATTTAAAATGAGCTCTCTCTGTTTATATCTCTGCATATTTCTTTATACACATATAGATGTAGCTATATGTATAAGTAGATACCAATATATGTGCATATACCATATACGCACAGAAACATGCATATACATATGATTGTAGTTTTCACTTCAGATGCATGCTACATATAAATCAAATTTTTAATACATAGATAAAATAATAAATAATTCAATTTTTGTCAAGTCAAATCAACAACAATCATTTCTGAATATTTTATTATATGTCAGGAACTGGTCACACAAATGCAGGTAGAAACATACTTCCTACCCTCAAAGAGATAACATTCTAATATGGGAAAAGCACACTTTAAAGGACAGAGCAGTTTCCTTAAAATGAAAGCCCTGGGAAGAACTGACTAGTCAGAGGAAGGGACCATAGGAAATAAGCAACTTCTAGGGTAAGAAGACCAAAGATGAAGTGAATCTCCAGGGTAAAGAGGCTATGGTGGAAAGAGTAAATTTCTAGGGTGAAGGAGCTGCTGAGGCATAAAGAAATAGTCTAAACAATCATGAGTCCTCATGACCCCCTAGTGAAAAATGGTGATAATAGAACACGATAATTTTAAATTAAATTCTAATATAGGAATTATAATGTTGCTTCCATTATTTGGTGAATGGTCCACAGTAATAATACACAATTCATCTAGAAACAGAATGTTCTGATATAAAATTAATATCTTCTCTGGTTCCTTGAGCATTTGACAGTAGTTCTTTATAAAGAAATTACCCAAATGAGTGTTATTTACATCAGAAGAATGGGAAAGGATGAAGAAAAAGAATAGGTACAGATAAGAGAGGAGAAGCAAAGAAAAAGAGGTTGTATAGAATTTTGTAATAGTAATGAAATCTGAAGTTCCTTTTGTATTGCTAAACCAAGAGGTACTTAGCACCTAGTTTCAAATTTAGCCTCTGTTAAAGAAACAGAAGGTATGAATCCCTGTGGCTGACATAACAGGAAGGGGATGAACAGGAAACCCCTGTTGCTGACGTGACAGAAAGGGGCTCAATAGGGAGGAGCAATACTGTACATAAGAAAAAACCCCAGCTGGCAAAGTCAGAACTTCTTAGGATAAGCTTCACGGAGGTAGAAGCAGCTGCTACCAAGGAGGCCAAAGAGGAAAGACCCAGGCTGGAGAGAATGATTTTGATTTTGGCAACCTGGGCAAAGTGATTTTGATTCTAGCAACCAGCTGGAGCTTCTGCTGGGGAGCTACCAGCTTCTCCTTGGAGCTGCCCAAGACTTCCAAGGACCAGCTGGAGCCGCCAAAGACTGAGAAAGCATGACTGTGATGCTGGTACTTTGAATGAACTTGTTTGTGCCTTTATTAAGCCCTGAGGCCCAGGGAACAGAGACTGTGAAGGATTTAAGGTGGACTGGACGATGTGAGCTTCAGCGTGGTACAGGAACTGCACGAAGAGCTGGACAAGCATCTGGGGGCTGTCTGCCATTCAACCCAGGTGACAGTTTGGTGAATCCAGGTAGGAGCTGGGACCATGGAAAGTGATCTAGGGAATATGAGAGTTTATCTTGAGTCAAGATGAAAAGACTTCTCTGTAAATACTGAATAGTGACTGACGCTTATGTGAAGTTTTACTTTGGGACTCACTTTGGGAAGAATTGTGTGATTTGGCCACATGAGACTCTGGACAGCCATTGAGCCCCTTTGGCTTTGAAAACCCAGGTGTTGGTGCTTCCCTCTCTGGTAACTAATTAGGTATGGATATAATGGTCAGACAGCTAGGAGCACTGTCTGATGAATTGCATAATTTATTTGTGATTGTACTTTGTGAATGAATTAAGGACTCTATGATTGACTAAATGTACTACCCAGGGGTGGAATATTTTGACTTTTATATTTTGTGTCCTTTAAGGAGGCAAGCTTCCTTAATGATAACTGAATGATTGAGTTGATTGAATGATTGATTGACTAAATGATTGCACCTTGTTGAAAACTATGTGACCACTGTGGTGAAAACTATGTTGCCATATTAGTGATAAGTTGTTGAGTTGTGACATGGTGAATGTTGTAACTTGATTTTCTGTGAATGTTTTGCTCTGATTTGTCATTGAATAAATAGAGTATTCACTATACTATGTAATCAGAACCTTGAAAGCTATTCACAGCAGCCATCCTCTGGAAAGCTGCTTGTGTTTAGCTTTACAAATTTCAATGTTCAACATCTTTGAGGTAACACACATTTGAAAGAAGTATAAAGGTGGGCAGCTGGAATGAGATGAACAAGGAAGTAAGTGGAGTCATAGAGATTGAGAAACTGTGATCAGAATATATTCAGGGTTTTCAACATGAATAATGAAGTCTTACAAAGGTTGATGATGTGATACTGAAGACAACTCTGAATTGGGTGCTAAAGGCACCAAAGAACTTGAACATTTTCTCTGGAGGTCAGTAAATGAAAGTAAAAAGGATGGGGAGAAGATAGTGATCTAGAAACTTAATCTAATGTTAATATGTCAGTATTAATTTATCAAAAAAAAAAGAAAGAAACTGTCTTTCCCTCAACCTCATCCCAGTTATGATTTACTCCAATTCAACACATGTACAAGATAATTATGCCATGATTAGAATACTTTGTAATAACCTTTGTCTTATATTTATATATTTTAATAGTATAAATATCAGAAATCCCTTTATTTTAAATTCTGCTTATATAAAATTCATATAACTCCTATGAACATATATTGTCAAATTAGGAGAAATAAGACAATAGTGGAAGTGACAAAGACAAATATGTTATAAAAAAATTTAATTCATCAGCAAATATTTGTTAAATACGTATTTATCATGGGTAAGATAATAGATACTTAATAAAATGTTCAATAAAACATTTTAGTTGAATTAAAATGTAAAGTAACCCATTACGTATGTTTGTAATAATTTTTAATTATAAACTTATGTATTTTATCCTTTCAAAGATAACATATTTTAAGGTTGTTGTTTTCATTCAGGAGTTGTTTTCATTCAGAGTTCATTCATTCAGACCAATATAGCAGTTTGGCATAACAACTTTTTTTAATAACAACTTTTTATTGAAATAAAACTGAATTTAAATATACATGAACATGTTCACAAATATATTACTTATGTGTGGGCATATATATGCATATTATATATATTTATATATATACACACACATGTTTATGAGCTGTTCTGTTTCTTTTATCAGTGTTGTAAGGTCAATCATGAGCAGCTCTCCTAAGGACTGCTGCTGTGAATAACTTTCAGGATCTAATCACATAGTATAGTAAATTCTCCATTTATTCAGCAATACACTAAAGCAAGACATTCAAGGAAACTAAAGCACAACATTCACAACAATATAACATAACAACTTATTACTAAGGTTGCCACATAATCTTAAACAAGACACATCATTCAGTAAGTCACAATCTCCTCAATCAATATAGAGTAGCCAAGTCAATTAGATCTAACTTTATTTGTGTGAAAAATGTTTTGTAGTTGTGTTCATATAGGTCCTGGGTTTGTTTTGGCAGGTAGATTCCCAAATATTTTATAATGTCTACAATAACATTAAACGGGATTTCTCTTACTATCTCTTGCTGTTGGCCTTCATTAGAAATATATAGGAATGCTGAGGATTTATACGGGTTTATTTTATATCCTACAACTTTGACAAATTTATTTATTGTCTCAAGAATTTTTTTACTTGATTCTCTACTATTCTCTAAGTAAATCATCATGTCATTGGCCTAATTTGATTCCTTTGATTTCTTTTTTCTTACCTCATTTCTATGGCTAACATTTCTAGTACCAGATTGAATACGAGTGGTGATAGAGGACATCCTTGTTTCACCTCTGATCTTATTGGAAAAGCTTCTAGTTTATCCCCATTACATAAAATACTTGCTAATAGCTTTAAATAGATGCTGCCTGTTATTCTAAGGAAAACTCCATTTATTCCTATACTTTCTAGTGTTTTTTTTTTAAATAGGAATGGATGTTGTATTTAGTGAAAATCTTTTTCTGCATCTATTGAGATAAACAAATGTTTTTTTTTAGTTTTATTGTTGATATGATCAATAATACTGACAGTTTTCCTAATATTGAATCATCTTTTCATTGCTGCAATGAATCCCACCTGATCAAAATGTATTATTCTTGTGATAAGTTGCTGTAGTCTTTTTGCTAATATTTTATTTAAAATTGTTCCATCTATATTCATGAGGGAGATCAGTCTATAATTTTCTTTCTCTGTTTTGTCTCTTCCTGATTTAGGTGTCAGTACCTTGTGTAATAAAAAGAATTTGGTAGGACTCCTTCTTCCCCAATTTTCCCAAATAGAGTATTGAGTATTTGTAGAGTATTGAGATCAATTGATCTTTAAATGTTTGATAGAATTCACTAGTAAATCCATTTGGCCCTGGAGATTTTTTCCTAGGCAGTTCATTAATGGCTTGCTCAATTTCTTTTTCTGAGATGGGGTTATTTAAGTAATTTTCTTCCTCTTCAGTTAATCTAGGCACCTTATATTTTTGTAAATATTCATCCATTTCACTAAGATTGTCAAATTTATGTGCATACATTTGGGTAAAATAATTCCTAATTATTGTTTTAATTTTCTCCTCATTGGAGGTAGATACACCTTTTTCATTTTTGACACTCGAAATTTGGCTTTCTTCTTTCTTTTTTTTTTATCATATTGTCTAAAGGTCTATCAATTTTATTGTTTTTTTTCATAAAACCAGCTCTTAGTTGCATTTATTAGTGTAATAGTTTCCTTAATTTCAATTTTATTAGTCTTTCCTTTGGTTTTCATTATTTCTAATTTAGCATTTAATTGGGGATTTTCAATTTGTTCTTTTTCTAGCTTTTTCAATTGCATGCCCAATTCAATGAGCACCATTTTCTCTAATTTATTCACGTATGCACTCAGGGACATGAAACTTCCCCTAAGAACTGCCTTTGCTACCGTCCACAAGTTTTAGTATGTCACTTCATTAATGTCATTTTCGTGAATGAAGTTACTGATTGTTTCTATAATTTCTTTTTTGACCCAATCATTCTCTAGGATTAAATTATTTAGTTTACAGTTAGTTTTTAATCTATCTTTCCATGGCCCTTTATTGCACATGATTTTTATTGCATCATGATCTGAGAATGATGCATTTGATATTTTTATTTTTCTGAATTGAATTGTGAGATTTTTATGCCCTAGTACATGGTCAATTTTTGTGTATGTGCCATGTACCACTGAGTAGAAGGTATAATCCTCTTTATCCTCATTCAGTTTTCTACAGAGATCTATCATGTCTAGCCTCTCTAAAATTCTGTTTGCCTCCTTAACTTCTTTCTTGTTAATTTTGAAGTTAGATTTATCAAGTTCAGAGATAGGGAGACTGCGGTCCCCTAGTAGTATAGTTTTGCTATCTATTTCTTCCTCTAATTCCCTTGACTTTTCCTCTAGGAATCTGGTTGCTATACCACTTGGTATATATGTTGAGCAATGATATTGTTTCATTCTCAATGGTGCTTTTTAGCAGGATATAGTTTTCTTCCTTATCTCTTTCAATTAGATCTATATTTGTTTTTGTTTTATCTGAGATAACGATTGCTACCCCTGCTTTTTTTTTTACTTTAGCTAACTCATAATATATCCTGTTCAACCCTTTTACCTTTACCCTGTGTGTATCCCCTTGTTTCAAATTTCTTTCTTATAGACAGAATATTGTAGGATTATGCTTTTTAATCCATTCTTCTATCTGCCTCTGTTTTATTGGGGAGTTCATCTCATTCACATTCCCACTTACAATTACTGTCTGTGTCTTTACCTCCATCCTATTCCCTCTTCTGTTTATGTTTTTATATCTTCCTTTTCCCTTCCCTTCCTTAAGAATTTTCCTTTTGTCCACCACCTCCCTCAGTATGCCCTTCCTGTGCCCCTCTCTTCTTTTACCTACCCTTTCCCCTTACTACTCTTTCCCTCCTTTCTAACCACCCTCTCTGTTTTCACACTTCCCCTTACCCCTCCTACTGCCAATAGGGCACAATGGATTTTTATACTTAAGAGAGTGTGTTTTTCCCTCCTCGAACCCAAAACAGTAAGAGTAAATTTGGTAAAGTGCTCTTCTCCCTCCCTCCTTTCCCTCTATTATAATGAGGATTTTTTTTTCTTCAGCGAGATTTTTTTTTCCAATTTGGTCACTGTAGATTTAAATTTATCTCCTACCTCTCTAATTTGTTTTTTAAAATCTTTCTTGAGCTCCTCCAAGAATCTTTTTGGGATTGAGACCAATTCATATTTTATTCTGTGGTCTCCACTGTGAGTATAGAGTCCATGTTGTCCTCTGAATTTGGTTGTTCTTGCTCACTATAGAAGGATTGTATGGTTCTACATCTCAGAGAATCCTTCTTCTCCATTGTGATTGCCTATGTCCTGAATTTTTAGAGTAGATATGTGCTTGTGGGGTGCAGATGTATTGCACTTCTCAGGCTAGGAGCTTGGGGTTTGGTTGTTAACTTTATGAGCTGTAGCTTCTAAGTGTCTAGACTGAGGCCAAATCCAGGACTCTTAGTGTTTCTCCTGAGTTACCCTGATCCTCACAGAGTAACCTGTTGGTGAGGGGTGGTATGGCCACTTCAAATTTCTACCTCTGTGTCTCTGGAGGCCAGCAGGTCTGGTGTCTGCAGATTCTCCTCGTGGTGCTAAGGCACACCTGGGCTTGTGTTGTTAATGCTTGCTAGCTCTACCCCCCTGGACTTAGAGTCAATATTGGCTCACTTCCCCCTTCCTCAGTGACTCCCAAACCTGAGGCTATTTCTATTAATTAAGGATTTTTCTCTGGATGGGACATTTATCTTTGGGTTTTCTAGGTCAGGGTGGGGGTATTGGAGCAACTAGGTTTTATTCTGCCATCTTGCCTCCTGGAAGTTCAGGTTTGTGATTTGTAAACATCCAGGCTGTGGGCTAGTTACCCCATGAGGAAGCTGCTATCCCTGCTGTGGGCCCTGTGTTTTCTCTTACCCAGCTCTGACAATCCTCTGTCATATGGTGAGATGGCTACAAATTGCCCTTGGGGTGGGTGAGTCTGCTGGCTGGGCTCCTTCTCACTCTTTTGTAGTCTGCTCTTAGATCTGTGCTGGTGCAGCCCCTGCCTGCTCCATGTTCCCCTTGCCCAGACCTATGTGGGCACTTTCTGGGGCTAAGAATCTGCCACACTCTGTCTCCCAATGGGTTCTGTCACTCTAAAATCCATTCAAATTCACTTTTTAAAGTTTTGTGACAGAATTCTAGGAGGAGCTTAGAAAAGTTACTGCTTCCTTTCCACCATCTTGACTCCACTTGGCTATTCTTATTATTTTGTTAGCTAACGTGGGCTTTAATTCTCTGTGGAACATATTCATTCTACCTTTTAGATTTAGAAGTCTATTTTCTATAACCATTTTCATCACAGGAACTCATATAGACCATCTATTAAAACATGAATGGGTTGAAATTTCTATCAGTAGAGAAAGTAGACACATGAATCATGTGGGATCATTGACATATGAATCTATACACATATGTGTGTATGCAAACATATCTATATATATGCATATGTGCATAGTTGGTATATGCATATGTATTATATACACATATACACATGTGTATAACATATACAAATATATATGGAACCAGTAATTTTTTTATCTCAGTAATGTGAGTCTTTTTTTCCAGTGGTATAGGTTGTAGCTTTTCCGCTGAATCTTCCTTTCCTAGTATATGTTTAATAAGGGTCTATGGCATATTCAGGGACAACTAGCACCTCTGGTGTGAGGTCTTGCTGAGCCCTTTTCAGGGCTGCTCATTAACTTTTGCTGTCTACCTATCACTCAAGTCTTACCTGTGGCTCTAAGAAGCTATAGCATGCACCATGGGCACACCTGAAGGACCATTTTGGCAGATGGACTAAACTTGGTTGAAGGTAACTTATAGGCCTCAAACTCAATGGTGAGTTAGGAAATATGTACCTTAAGTATGTGGAGACTACATCTGGAGGAATGGGTGGATGAGAACAATACATTCTAACAGCCAAAAAGGGCCACAGAGTACTTAGAACTTGATCAGACACTGAAGACACCAAAGTCATCTATTATAATCCAGGCTATCACCAGTGTCTTGACTTTTATCTTGCCCCTGGACTTTGATGACTCTGGAAGAGACAGTGAGTCTGACAACTCTGTGTAACTCTATCTCACTTAAATCCAATTCACCTGCAAGTGAAGAAATCACTCAGTGGTGTCACTTGGTCCTCTTTGAAAACAAAGGACAAAAAATTAACAACAACAAAACAACAATATGGTTAATTTTTTTAAAGGAAATCACATAGTTGATGTTTTCTTTTCCTGGATGAGGGAAAATAACACAACTTTTATGATACTAATTATATAATATATAATGGTATCAAAATTTTAAAGCCCAGGTAAGAATATGTATTATTGATGTGAAAACAGGAATTAGAATGAGAAATGTGATTTTGAGAAATAGCGATAGTCTAGGAATTTGGTGATCGACATAAAGAGACACCTTGGAGCTTAGGAGAGAGTCCAGGGCTTTATAAATGTCCTCTAAAGTCATTTTATTATAAGAAATTATGGAAATATTGTAAATGAATGAGAATGAGAATGTTAGGAGAAAAAGAAAGGTACAAAAGACAAAACCTTGAGATGGATAGAGGAAGCAATAGAGAAACAACAGTGAAGAAATTTGAGTTGGGAGAACGTAGTTTCATGGAATCAAAAGGACAACGTTTCAAGAAGGAAAGAAAAAAATGGTTAGTAATTTAAAATGATTCAGAGTGGTCAAGGAGAATGTGTTATTCTGGAGCTCTCTAATATACTCTAAAGTTGATGGGATGGTCTTTAGACAGTTGTCATCTCCAACCAGCAGCCTACACAATCTCTGAAAGGTCTTAACATCATACTTTCTCTGGTCATGAAGGCTGACCTCATCAGCCTTTGAAGAGAGATGAAAGGAAACATTCACTGAGGGGGAGCTCAGATAGTGATTTCCCCAAGTTACCTACCTTTATCTAAATATATCAGGATCATAGCTTTTGGACTAGACATTATTTCAAAAACTGAGGTCCAGGGAAGCTTAAGTGAATCATTTAGCCTTATAGATAGCAGGATTCAGTGAACAGATTTGAACCCTGGTTCTCTCAACTCCAGAGTCAGTGTCCTTTCTCACACATAATAATGCCTCCTCCGCATAAATGTCTAAACTTCCCAGTTTTCTCTGGCAGTGTTTGTCCTGGTACTATGTAGGTCTAAACATGATCAGATCCCAAGATTACACACATCACATTCAACATGTGATGCCCAAAGGCTTAGGAGAGATACTCAGAAACATATCCCTGTGAGTAAATTTTCCAGACGATTCCAAATAATACAATAAAACCTTTCAGTGCAGTCATCTGTTATCAATAGAAACTGATATGAGTGCATAGCGAAGTCATCAACCACCATAGATTTTTCAAAAAGAGATTTATAGAAGATGGAAGCAGACTGAGGATATAAATGTGTGTTGTGATTCTGTAATAATGAAATCCCAAAATAAACTGAACTTAGTAAGGGGAACGCAGAACAGCAAAAACGTTTTTATCTGTTTATAGCTGTCTTACTGATACTTAGGAAAATATGAGGCCACTAAGTGGCACAGTGGATAAAGCCCTGGGCCTAGAGTCAAGAGGACCTGAGTTAAAATCCAGTTAAAAACCTGAGTTACTAGCTTTGTGACCCTGGACATGTCACTTAACCTGGTTTGCCTCTATTTCCTCATCTGTAAAATGAGCTGGAGAAGGAAATGGCAAACTACTCCAGTATCTCTGCCAAGAAAACCCCAAATGGGGTGGTGGAGAGTTGGATGAGACTGAAACAACTGAACAAGAGGAAAATATGAGGTGAGTCTTTTTTCCAGTGGTATAGGTTGTAGCTTTTCCACTGAATCTTCCTTTCCTAGTATATGTTTAATAAGGGTCTATGGCGTATTCAGGGACAACTAGCACCTCTGGTGTGAGGTCTTGCTGAGCCCTTTTCAGGGCTCACCAAAAGGATAGAACTGCCCTTCAAAGTGTTTTTCAAATCACGACCAACAAAAAAAAAGAGAAGGTAGATCAACTCTTCTTTTGTTTCTCTTTTTCTCTTCCAAAGAAAATAATTATTGGAATTAATGCAACAAAAAGTGATAATTGATACCCAAAACTAGTATAGATGATATAGGAGCACCTAATTGCCATTAATGAGTTCAGGTTCATAGAACTGTAGATCTTTTTAACCAGATGAATCAAGGGACAAAGAATTCCAGAGCCCGGGAGAAGAAGGGGAGATTTATGCTTGAAAACCAACAACGGGAGGTTCAGGGATGGGGTTAGGGAAAAAAGAATGGACAATCTTTCCCAGGAACAGGTGGACACAAAAGCAGGATGTTTTGCAGTAACAGTTGACTGTAAGGCTGGTTTGGGCCATTTGGGGTGGGGATGGGACATAGTCCAGCAAGGTCAGCCAGGGAATACCAACAAAGGCATCTGGAAGTGAGCAACTTTGACTCACTGCAGGCTCCTGATTGACTCTTTTCAGCAAACAGGCTTGCTTGGTGTCCAGTGCATCTGTCTGGTAAGGTTATTCATAGAAAACAGACATGTTAATCTCAGGGGTACTTCCAACACTTTTGTTGCTGTCTAACATAGTTGCTACATCTTCAATAATTTCCCCTGACAACAGTCATGATCAGAAAGGCAGAGGAATGTACATTGGATTTTGTAATATCTAAGACAGTATAAATCTTTAAGAAGGTAGGATAATGTAGGATAATATCAGTAGCATAATGGAGAAAGCAGCCTGATTGCAATTCAAAGATTGAATAGGAAACAGGTAATAAATGCAGAAAGGAAGAGGTGGGATGGATTATTTTTATTAGCTCTAAGGAGTACCATGATCAAGGGAATGTATTTTTAGGCCAAAGAATATCTGAGCATGTCAATAAGCCCATAGGGAAGAGGAAGTGGAAAGGAGAAAGAAAAGAGAGGAGAAAAAGAGGTGAGAGATTTGGGCATGAACCAATAAAAATGATCAATTAATGACATTTATTCTAATATCTCAATTTCAAATTGGGCTAGTAGGGGTGTGTTGCTTGATCTGTTACTCTATATTGCTTTGAATTTCTGGCTAAGTTCTCAGGCCCATGGACAGACACAAATGAGATAGAATTTTGTCTTTGGTTTGTGACTTGTCTATATAGATATACCACTCAGTGGAGACATGGTCATTTTTATTCTATTACATATTTCTAAAATAAAAAATATAATCTGATTCTAAAACTGTTTTCCAACTCATTCAAAATTGCTGTGGTAAAACAGAATTTCAATCCAATGAAAATATTTTTATTCTTACAAAAATTAAAACCTTGATATTTAATAATGAGAATACTGTCAAATTATGGTTTTTTTGAATTTAAGTACTTATTTTCATTCTGTGAATTGAAAGAATATTGATTATTTAACAGACATATCTTTCCTCAGGTCAGATGCTTTGAAAGATCCTTAAAATGTAATCAAGCCTATACTCTGACATAAAAAAAAATAAGACTGGGTACTTAGTTGTTGAGTGGATTTTTGTTGCATTCACTGTATGATGCTCCATCTGTTGTTTATTTTGGATTTTAGGCTGTGTTCTTTCATTATATTTGTATTAACAATGCAGTATTCACAATGCCTACAGTAACTATAAATATGCTGATATGTTTATTAATCACAAAATGTAACAGGCTCTCTACATGGGAAATATAGCTAGAACATTTATTCAAATACCAGAAAACAGTCCCCAAACCAGAAAGTCAAAGCCATCACAGTAGTTATGAAGTTGGCACATGTAGTTAATGTAGTAAAGGCCCACATTCATTCTCAAGCCTCCAAAACAGGACAGGCTACCTCAGACAAAGATCCTCCTCCTCACTCATGGCAACTGCTAAGCATCCAGGCAGCTTTCTCCCAGCAGCTCCGGCCCCCCTGCGGTTCTCATCCCTGGCAGTCCTCAGCAGGAGTCCTTAGCAGAGATTCTGGTAAGCTCAAAGAAAAAGGAGTCTGTGCCTCAACCACAGCCGCTGCTGCTGCTACTGCCACTGCTTCCAGTCACCACTGCATGGACTCTAACTTGGCTTGGCTTCCTCTTGCTCCCCCCCCTTCCTGCTACAACAACAAGTTCAAGGGGCGTGGAAGATCTTCAGATCCCATTATCATTGCAATATTTGATAATATAAGCCTGAGATACACAAAACACACACACACACACACGCACACACACACATTTTCCTTTCATGTTCTCTATTTTGACAAAGCTTTTCATTTTTTTTGCAAAGTACCACACCCCCACTACCCTTGCTCATTCCGTTTAGGTAAGTCACAGAAAGTAAATTATTCTAAAATTAAGTGAAATTAGGAAACCTACGTCCAGACTATTAAAAAATCTTAAAATGAACAAAATTGAACACGTCTGAGTAATTTTTAAACCTTCTCAAAATAATTATCAATGCTGTTTTGTAGAACAAGGGGATAGGAGGTAGAATGTGAAGCTAGGCAGAGAAAAATACTGTTGGCTATTAGATTACCATAACAGTGTAGTAAGAGATGCAGAAAGCATTCAAATGCATTACAAGTTAAGAAAACTCATTCTAATGAGAAACATCCATCATCTTTTCTCTTTCTATTTTTTTAAAAAATTACTTCTTGACCTTATAGAATTATAATAATAATAGGAAAGTTCCATAGAGTTTCAATGATAAGCAATTATGTAAACCATGCTTTATGTTTTTTTTTCTCTCTCTCTAGAATAAATGAATAGAAAGACTTGCAATGCATTTACATTTATCATATTAGTTGGTGGTTTTTTTTTTTTCCTATAATACTCTTTACTTTCCAGAGAGCACTTTTGTATACATCTACCATTGCTTGTGTGGTACTGATTTCCTATTCACAATGTGAAGAAAATGCTAAAATAGACCCTCTCTATGTTTTGCAATCTAAATTTGTGCAGGATTGTTACAATATTCTCTTTGAATTCATTGCCTCCTTAGGCAATAGATATATAGATATAGATTTTTCTATATAAGGTATATATCAAAATATAAACTACATAGTTGTAGAAGTGATAAAATAGATATGAAAACCTAGGCTAGGTATGAAGAAATACAAATATATATGCAAGTAAACACAAGCATTAAAACAATACATTTAAATAGGGATTTTTTTTTTTTAGGACAAATGACCTATGATAAAGAACAAGACTAAAAATGTTTATTATAGCCAGATTTTTTACAAGTTTCTCTAATATCATGTTAAAGTTTCCCATTCTCTCTGATCCCCTCCACTCTCAATTATCTCTGGCTTACTTTCTTGAAAATTACTGGAAATTTTTCTGCGTGGCATAATTAATAGAGAAATCATAGGCAAAGCAAACTGGGTGCTTGGGTAAAGTATAAACTTTACTAGGCAGCACAGTGGATAGAGCACTGGGCCAGGAGTCAGGAGGACCTGAGTTTAAAGCCAGCCTCAGACATTTACTAGCTGTGTGACTGGGCAAGTCCTTAACTCTGCTTCAGTTTCCTCATCCATAAAATGAGCTAGACAAGGAAATGGCAAGCCTCTCTAATATCTTTGCCAAGAGAACCCCAAATGTGGTCACAAAGAGTTGGACAAGACTGAAAAGACTGAACAACAGCAGCAACAAAATGTGGAGATTACCTTGGATGTTGCCCTAATTTTTGTGGCCTTGCTTATATTTAAAAAATAAGAGTGAGAATACTGCCACTCGCAGTAGGATAGATATATGCTGTAAATTGGATTGAGCTGGAGAGTGGCATTCAAACTGTTCCCATTATACCAAAGTTGACTTACTCAGCAGTAAGCTTCTCATAAGAAAATGAATTGTATGAAGTCAGCTGGTGATGAATTAGAAAAACAACAGGTGTTTTAGTAGTAATAACTAATGACTTACTTTGGAAAAATTCTTGGTGTTCCAAAAGGATTGAGGAATATATTAGTGGGAAAAGAAGGAAGGAAAGGAAGGAAGGAAAGAAGGAAGGAAGAAAGGAAGAAAGAAAGAAAGAAAGAAAGAAAGAAAGAAAGAAAGAAAGAAAGGAAGGAAGGAAGGAAGGAAGAAAGAAAGAAAGAAAGAAAGAAAGAAAGAAAGAAAGAAAGAAAGAAGGAAGGAAAGAAAGAAAGAAAGAAAGAGAAAGAAGGAGAAGGAAGTGATGTGTATGGGATCTGAAACCCCAAAAGGAAAATACCATGTCTTTGGAATCTGGACTCCAAAAAAGGAAAAGTCACTTTCCCAAGTGGCTCAGCTCCCTGGCATTCACCTGGGGCAATCAGTACTTTCCAGTTAATTAACTGCCCTTTCATTGTCTGCATTGGGCCCTACTCTAGACCACCACTCCCTTAATTCCATCTATAGCTGTTCTCTGTTCCCACTGTCTTCTGTATCTACCTTGCCTCCATGAAAGGGCTCAGATTCAATTTGAACCCCTTGTTTGAGGTAAAAGCTCCTGGGACCGTAACTGATTTTGTTTTGAGTTGTCTGATGGATCACAATAATCAATCAATAATCAGTAGTCTATCATCTGCCATCTGATAGAAATGCCACAAGCTACTCAGGGAAAATGTTATACAGGTGGGAAGTCTGCATTGGGAAAATCAAAGAGAACAATTTAACTTCAGTCTAAGATGGGCTCCTCCTGGCTCATGTGAAAAACAAATTTTTTTAAACATTTTTTTTTAAACTTTGAGTTCCAGATTTCCCCCCCTTCTTCCCTCTTCACCCACCCCTACTGGGAAGATAAGCAGTTCAATATAGGTTGTACATGTGTAGTTACCCAAATCATTTCCATAGTGATTATATTATGAAAGACTAACTGTATTTCCCTCCATCCTATCCTGCCCCCCATTTATTCTATTTTCTCTTTTGACCCTATCCCATTTAAAAAGTGTTTGATTCTAACTACCCTCTCCCCCAATCTTCCCTGCCTTCTATCATTTCCCTATTATCCTCTACTCCCCTATTTTCCTGTCGTGTAATACGGTACCCAACTGAGTGTGCGTTATTCCTTCCTTAAGCCAAATTCAATGAGAATCAGGTTGTCCCATTCCCTTTCACCTTCCTGCTCTTCCTCTCCATTGTAAATTTTCTCTTGCCTTTTTTATATGAGATAATTTACCCTACTCTATCTCTCCCTTTCTCCTTCTCCCAATAAATTCCTCTCTCACCTCTTAATTTTATTTTTTTAGATATCATCCCTTCATATTCAACTCATCCTGTGCCCTCTGTCTATGTATACATGAACATACATATGCGTACACTCACATATGTACACATATACCCTCCTGTAACAATAGTGCAATATTTACAACACCCATGGTGATTATGAATATGCTAGTATAGTTATGAATCATAAAATGTAGCAAACTCTCCAATTGGAGGGCAAAACCAAAGTCTTTATTCAAATACCAGAAAACCGAGTCGCAGAACCAGGAAGACATGTCCCAGAATCAGAAAGCCAAAGTCATTATAGTAGTCACGAAGTTGATACACATGGTTAATGCAGTGAACACCCACATTCCCAAGCCTCTCCAATAGAACAGGCTCCCTCAAGCAGGGATCCTTCTCTCACTCACGCTCCTCAGCCCGCTTCTTGGAAGTTCTGGGTAAATTTGCAGAAGGAGAGTATCAGCAAAAAGGTGTAGCCTCCAGGTGCTCACTGAGAGAAAATCTAACTGTCCTGCTGGTTCTCTTCCTTATATACATTGTAGCTCCTCCCCATTCTGCCCCTTCCTGTTAGGGTGTTAACTACTCCCAAGGTGTTAGTTTAGCTTAAACAAGGTGTTAATGTGAAATAAGGTGCTAAGTGCCTGTTTACTATGTGCCAATACAAAGGGGCATGGAAGATTTTCAGATTCCATTAACATTACACCTTCTATGCGTATACACACACACACACACACACACACACACACACACACACACACAGACATTCCCTTCAACTATCTTCATACTGAGAAAAGACTTATGAGTTACAATTATTGTTTTTTCATGTAAGAATGTAAATAGTTCAACTTTAATAAGTTATGAGAAAATCTTGTGATTTTTTTTTCCTGTTTACCTTCTCATGCTTCTCTTGCTTCTTATATCTGAAAGTTAAATTTTCTGTTCAGCTCTGGTTTTTAATCAAGAATGCTTGAAAATCCTCTATTTCCTTGAATGACCATATTTTCCCCTAAAGCATTATACACAGTTTTGCTGGGTAGGTGATTCTTGGTTTTAATCCTAGCTCCTTTGACCTCTGGAATATAATATTCCAAGCCTTTTGATTCCTTAATGTAGAAGCTGCTAAGTCTTGTGTTATCCTGATTGTGTTTCCACAATACTCAAATTGTTTCTTCCTGATTGCTTGTAGTGTTTTCTCTTTGACCTGGGAACTCTGGAATTTGGCTATAATATTCCTAGGAGTTTTCTTTTTGGGATCTTTTTCAGGAAGCAATCAGCAAATTCTTTCAATTTCTATTTTTCCCTCTGAATCTAGAATATCAAGGCAATTTTCCTTGATAATTTCTTGAAAGATTGTGTCTAGGCTGTTTTTTTTTTAATCATAGCTTTCAGGTAATCCAATAATTTTTAAATTATCTCTCATGTATCTATTTTCCAGGTCAGTGGTTTTTCAAATGAGATATTTCATATTGCCTTCTATTTTTTTTCGTTTATTTGGACATGTTTTATAATATCTTGATTTCTCATAAAGTCATTAGCTTCCAATTGCTCCAATCTAATTTTGAAGGAGTTATTTTCTTCAATGAGTTTTTGAAATTCCTTTTCCATCTGGCAAATTTGGCTTTTTAAGGCATTCTTCTCCTCATTGGCTTTTTGGGCCTCTTTTGCCATTTGAGTTAGTCTATTTTTTAAGGTGTTGTTTTCTTCAGTGTATTTTTGGGTCTCCTTCAGCAGGCTGTTGACTCACTTTTCATGATTTTCTTTCATCAGTCTCATTTCTCTTCCCAATTTTTCCTCTACTTCTCTTACTTGATTTTCAAAATCCTTCTCTAGCTCCTCCATGGCCTGTAACTTGTTCATATTTTTCTTGGAGGCTTTTGATGCATGAATTTTGACTGCTGTCTTCCTCCTACTTCATGCCTTGATCCTTTTTGTCCCTCAAAAAGGGTTCTATGGTTTGTTTGTGCTTTCTCTGCTTGCACATATTGCCATTTGATTACTTGACTTTTGAGCTCTTTTTCAAGGTATAACTCTGCTTCCAGAATGGAGAGAGCTTTGTCCCAAATTGCTGGGGTTTTCACAGCTGCTGGAGCTATTAGGTGGGTGCCCCCTCTACAGCCCCCATAAGCTCTGGCTCACTGGTCACACACACCCGGACCACCACCCAAGACCACAATACAGATCCAAGCTGGTTAAAGCAAGAGTGATTACCCTCTGAATGGTCTCTTGGTTCCCCTACAATCTGCAGGCCAGGAATTCCTGAGGTGGCCACATGGCAGTGGCTGCACAGATGCCACTCTTCCTCATCTTCTTGCCCAGGGGGCAGATTTCTGGACCATGCTCTTCCATCTCCCCCATTCCAAGAGAGTTCCACACTGAGCTTTTACTTTGTCTTTGGTGTTTATGGGTTGAGAAGTCTGGAAACCTCCACAGCTGCTGGTGCTTCACTCTCCTGAAGTCTGCCCTGGCTGCAGCTGGTCAGGGCCACCCTGGGGCTATAACCAATCAGCTTACATGGGTCTCTCTTGGCTCCCAGCTTAGTGTAATAAACCCTACCTGTAGGCCTGCCATGCTTCCTTCAGTGAGAGATTTGTTTCTCTCTGTCACTTTGTGGGTTCTGTAGCTCTAAAGTTTATTTGGAGTCATTTTTTTAAAAATGTATTGGAAGTGGTTGGAACTGGAGCCCATGCCAAGTTTGTGTTTCTGCTCTACCATCTTGGCTCCACCCTGGGGATGGGATCGAACCCCCTAAAGGAAAAGAGCATATTTTGGGGCTCTGGCCCCTAAAAAGGAAAAGCTCCTGGAGGAAGGAAAGGGAAGGGAATGTAGCTAAATATCCGTTTCTTAAAAAACAGACATAAAAGTGTTGAATTAATTCTAGATGTATTATCTATATTAACCTAAATCTGCCATAAGCAGAAACTAAAGCACATAAATCTGACTAATAATGTTTTTATCTATTCTGTGTATCAAATATTAAAGGTATATGAATTTATTAAGCTAATTTCTAAGGTAAGAAGGGGAAAATTAACTCGATAGGTATTGTCCTAGAAAAAGATGGGAAAGTTTATGTGATTTTCATTTATTTTAATCTAAAACTTATTCTTTCATAAAATATGCCTGATTACAAATTACAATCTAATTAATAACTCAATAATATGTTTTTCCAAAGGAAAACTAAATGGAACAGCTAATTGAGATGAATACTTGCCTTACAAACCTTTACATTTGTCTCTCTTAGAATTATTCCTTATAGGTAATATCAATAATCAGGCCCAGTTATCATGTAAAAATTATGACTAGAAACTTTTCTTACCTGTTCCCTAATTTTCTTTCTTCTCCCCACCCTATACTTTCTATCTTTCCAGTCATCTTATACTTTTATCCTCCCTTCTGCTCTCTACTATGTACTCTGAGATCCAATGACACTGGCCTCTTTCTTCTTCTTAGTACAGGATGCTCTACCTGCCAGTCCAATATGTTTTGCTTGCTGTCCTCCATGCTGGGAACTCTCTTGCTTCTCATCTCTACCTCCTAGCTTTCTTGGTTTCCTTAAAGTTTCAACTAAAACCACACCTTCAGCACAAAGCCTTTCCCAATTCCCCTTAATGCTGGTTCCTTCCCTCTATTATCTCCAATTTATCTCACATATATTTTGTTTGTATACCTTTGTATGCATATTTTCTTCCCTTTTCCACTGTAAGTTTCTTGAGAATAGGAATGTCTTTGACTTTCTTTTTAACTCCAGCACTTTGCACATAGTCTGTCACATACTAAGTGCTTAAAATAATTGCTGACTGACATGAAGATGGTTATCAGATTCCTCATGATTTTTTTCTTCCTGATTCTAAATATCTGTAATTCCTTCAACTGATTATATATCCCTTTACTATCCTATTTGCCATCTTCTGAATGCTCTTTGTTCTGGGCCCAGGTTGACTCAGGCCAGACTGTTGGTCTAGACTTAGGCATGGAATCAAATGAGACACTAATATATCATTTAACATTTCACGAAAAGCAATTTACTTATCATTAACCTTGAACATACATTCAGAAAAGATTCAATTCTGGTTGAGTAGATCCTCTTAAATCATCACAAATGCTTTTGTTCAGAAGAGTGTGTTGGCTCACAGAGCAGTGAGATATCCAGCAAGTCCAAGGAGTGGAAACCCCTTGAAGACTTTTTTTTTCTTTTTCTTTTTTTAAATTCAGGCAATTGAGAAACTCTAAGTTTGGGGGACAACTTCCCAGCCTTTTAGGTAAAAACTGGCCAAGTTCACATGGCAAGGACCCTAGTATGTTACTTATTCCACATAGTTTTTGCTCTGTCCTTCCTAAAATGTGATGCATAGAATTGACCACAATAACACAAGTGGCATTCAATCAGAGCAGAGTGCTTTAGAGGCTATTACCTCCATGTTCCTGGAAATTATACATACCTTTAATACTTCCAAAATTGCACTAGCTTTTTTTTTCTCCACCATATCTCTGGTTAACTTATGATGGTTTTGAGAAATTATTACCTCTCATTTCACTGCTCTCATGGAAATACCAATTTTAAAAATAAGTATTTTAACTATTACAAAATATAACTAGTTTAAATAGTAAACATCTATTTTGGATAATATTTTGCTATACTCTACAATTGAATAAAACTTACACCAAGTAATATTTATTAGCAATCCAATTGTTTTACTACTTTTTAAAAACCTACTAGGATAGTGTATTTTCTTCAACTGATTCCCTCTTCTAATGTCACAGTGAGGGATTTTTGAAGGTTCTAGTAGCAAACAGTGAATTATCAGTCAAAGGTAGTGGCTATCAAGCTTAATGTGTCTTGGGGAGCTTATTGTCACATCCTATATGTAACAAGGAAGATTGTGAAAAGTTTCAATTAGCCATATTGGGTTGACATAAGGACATGCTTTTATTCTTACATCTGAAATTACCTCCAATTTACAACAGATATATGTTGTGTGTACACAATTGTTTGCATATTAGTTCTACCATTAGTTTGAGAGCAGGAACTGTTTTTGCCTTTCTTTTCACCCCCAACATTTTGATCACAACAGCCTTTGTACTCATACCTCATCTATACTTTCTGTTCCTATAACTTTTTTGGTAGATGACCTAAAATAGGTTGAGGGTAACTAAGGGGTCTCAAATCCTTTGGTGAGTTAAGGGGATGTCTACCCCAAGCATGTGAAGACTTTACCCAGCATAATGGGAGGATGAGAACAGTTTGTTCCAACAGCCATGAAGAAAGCTAAAGAAGGCATTATGGAGCACTTAGAGCTTAGTCCAACACCAAAGACACCAAGGTCATCAACTTTATCCTGGACCATTTCCAGTTGTCTTGACTTTTATACTGCCCCTGAATTTCAATGACTCAGGAACAGAGAGTGAGGCTGACAACTCCGTGGATTTCTCTTCACTTTCCAATTCATGCACAAGTGAAGACATCACCTGTGATGTCGTTGTTCATCTTCTAAATGAAGACAAACAGCAGCAAGATTCCTCACAATCTATTCACAGTGCTTTTCCTTTGGATTGCACTAAAAGATAAATTATTTGACTTTGTCAAATTATGATAGAGACTATATAGGAGTTTCTTTAGACCATGGCTTTTTCTACTTCTCTACCAGCAGCAATAGTCTCATGAATTTATAGAAACATGACAAAATTGCTCAGACTTGAAGCAATTCTCTTGTTCTTCTGATTCTTTAATCCTAAATTCTCTGTAATTCCCAGGGACTACTACTGCTATAATGTAATTTGGTGCCATAGTAGAGTCAGAAACTGAAATGAAATCTTTTGATTTCAAATTCAGTGGTCTTTCTATCTCTCTTTTTTCTACCAGGCCTAGGTAACTTTATTAAATTACACCCTACTATACTGAATCAGTGACTATGAAATAGAAGTGATAGAATATGAGGGTTCTAATGCTAACAACAGTAATGATCTAGGGAGCTTCCCTGGTTCATATGGTAATGCTAGAATGGCATGCAAGGACAGAGTTTCTTTGTTTTTGTTTTTTTTTCAAGTGCAAATTAATTGGAAATGGAAGGTTTAGGGCTCTGGAGGAGATGGTAGAGTATATAACTGTGGAAGTACTTTAGAGCCCTAGGAAATCTGAAGATCTCTTGAGGAGTAGAGTTGTTATGACTTGTGTGAATAGAAAGAATGCTTGTATGGATGAAACTGTGATTGCTTGAAGTATGGAAGTAATGCATATATGCATGCAAACTTATATATACATATATACATACACATATATATGTATACACACATACACACAAATATATGTGTGTATGAGTATTTGGGTGTGGGTGTAGTCAATCCTCAATATTCATATGTTTCACTTTTACAACTTCAAGCATTTACCTGATTTTATTAGCAACCTCATTTGGACTTTTGTATTGGTAACTGTACATGCATACTCATGAAGTAGTAGAGAAAGCAAAAAAGAGATGAAATGCATGCACCTTTTTGGAATGACTGGTATTCTACTAGGTGCTTCATTGGTCTTGTTCATCCTACCTTGTAAAGAGTTCTCTGTGTTTGTTGCGTCTTTACCCTGTTTGTTTTTTAAAGCTCAAGTTTTTTGTTGCAATTATGGCCCCAAAGCATAGTGCAAGTCTTTTGGGCTCTAAGCCCAAGTTCACAAACTTAGCAATGTGGCATAGTGAGAAAATAAAGGTGTTAAATAAGGTTATTGCCAGAATGTCTACAGTCCACGTTGGCCATAACTTCAGTGTTAACAGTTCAGTGAGTTATATACAAAAAGGAGGAAAGAATTCTTAAAAGTGTTCATGATTCTGCTCCAGAGAGTGCTAAAGTAACCTGTGGTGTGAAGTACGGGGACCTCAAAAATCCCCTCCCCAAGAAAAATTTTAAAAAATCAGAGGCATCTTGAGGAAGGAACAGGAAGTTTTATTCTCTTCCCCCGCAGGAAGAGGGCAGTCATCTTCATGGTGGGGATCCAGGAGAGGAGGCATGTTACAAAAGACAGAACAAGAATTTATACCCTAAAGCAGTCAAACCCTCTCCCCTTCACTGTCCCTTCTCCCATTGGCTAGGAAGTGGGCTCTCAGTCTTGGATCAAAATCTAACCCAATGGCGGATAACAAAGAAGCCCGCCACTATCTCTGCAGATTGGGAGGGAGGGGGGCAGAACAGGAAGGCCTTATTTGGTAAACGCCAAAGCTAGGGAAGGAAAAAGGTCACAAGCAAGGGTGGAGGTCAAAAACCTCGAAAGGAGACTAATGCTTAAGGGTATGGTATACAAGGGTGGAAGAGTAAAACTCCTGAAAGGGGCCTAATGCTAATGACAACAAGGGAAAGGGGAAAGAGTCCTAGGTTGTGTAAATCCAGGAGGCTCTGGTTTCCAGATAGTTTCTCTCCTCATTTTGAGGAGTCTTCACAAAGGGTGCAGAGAGTGTAACCCACTCACTTTCGACTGTGGGATGAGGGAATTGAAAAAATGGAAAAGTGACTAAATTTGTGAGTAACTGAGATGGTGATCAATCCTACCCTCTTACACAGCCAAGTAAATACCAGTCTCCACTGCTGCTCTTGCCCCCAGCCTCTGAGTATCTTAGTGCTGCCCAGAGTGCTAGAATCTTGTTGGCCAGGCTGGGACTAGCTGCCCTATGGGAGTTCTGTGTTCTGACCTGGAGCTGGGGACTCACCCTGAGGCATGTGCTTTTTGTGAGGAGAAGTTCAACCCCTCAGCTGAAAGAGAAATTGGAGGGAAAAGGTTGCTCCTTGTAGAGGTTCCTCTAACATCATTGTGCCTGGCCCTCCCTGTCTAGTCCATCTTTGCTTCTCCTTTCCAAGGAACTTTATGGGTTATTTCATGGTTACTGTGTTAGGAAGAGTACATATTATCAGAATTAATGTTTCGTTATAAAGAATTGTATACAGAAAAATGATTTTTCAGTAATCTCTAGCACAAGATTACAATTTTTGATGGTCTTGAGAATCTAACCTCTTATTTTCCATAAATTAAATGTACCAACATTTGTGTTCTTGGCTTTTGTGCCATTTTCTAGGAACATTACCCCTATTCGTTTTGAGGATTAATGGCATCCAAATATATGCATATGTAATAATACCAGGTAATACATGAATAAGTTACTCATGGTCACTTTTTACCATGTGTTACTTGTCTTTCTGTCTCTGTACCTCTGTGTTGGTCTCTGTCTCTCTCCAACTCCCCTTCCATACTCAACATAATCTACTTCATTATTATGTTTTCTTATCCATCTTCTGCCAGTGTATTTCTATTTTATTTTACTTTTTTTCTCTTTCTCTGATATTTCCTTTATTTTTATTTTCAAGTCAGTAAATCATTCAGATTTTTAAGTTGAGAAGAAGAAAAAGAATTGAGGGGCATAAAAGTATGATTTTTTTTTCCCCCTAGTAGCCCACACTAGCGCAGGGAGAGGTTACTTCCTGGCTGTGAAGTAAATCTCTTGTAAGCAATTATTAGTGCTCTTTCTACTAAGAGAATACTGAAAGTCCCTTTTCCTCTGGGTTATCTCTCTATTTCTTACTTTAGTACCTTTATCCATTTCCCACCTTTGGTACTCTGCTGAACCTTTTGCATACAAATAAAGTTAGACATAAAGACTGAATAAAGACAGTAACAGTTCTATTAAATAATAGAAAAATGACTAAGGTTGATAAACATATTTATCTTAAAGAGATCTCTCCCCTGCCCTTCCCTCCCACCCAGGAGATCCTTTGAAAACCTATGAACAAAGCACCATTATTATTAGGTGAGCACAAGGGTTTATAAATAGTTTTGCCAAGTTGACACCTAATTCACAAAGTCATCAAGATTATTTTACAACTCTATGTAGATGATAGAGATAGCTAAGTTATCCTGTCTTTTTTTTGAAAACCATGTGGCACAAAATTCTCAAAGGGGACTAAGGCACAAAAAGATTTACATAATTCATTCTTTCATTCATTCAAAAATAGTTTTGAGTGTCTACTATATTTCATGGTACCATTTGGTACTATTAGGTTTACAGAGGAAGTATAAAGCTGCAGCCTGACACTGGAGGAACTGATTATTTCTTTGAGAATACAGGGTATGTGTGTGTGTGTGTGTGTGTGTGTGTGTGTGTGTGTGTGTGTGTGTGTATGTGACAGTTAAATATTGATCTTAGTATAAAATTAGATTCTAGAATTATTTATGTAGATAGTAAGAGCTTATAGATGTTCATTGTTTAAAAAAACAAAAAGAGCCAAGTACTACTCATCAGTGCTCAGTATTTAGGATAAGTACTCAGTAACTTAGTCTGGCACAGATATAAGTAATCTCTGGATGAGGCCTATGAAATAGCTAAAATTCTAGAGTATACTGTAAATGTGCACCATCAGTGAAATCCACTAAATTCAATCAAAAACGTTGACAAATAAGTCTCGAACAAATAACTTAGCAACGCTGACTTGCTTATAGAAATGAAGGAATTTATGATCACAATTCACTATGATCACAATACCACTAGAAATTTACAGTTTTGGTCTTTGAGTCAGGAAGATTATCTTTGCAAGTTCAACTCTGGCCTTAGGCACTAAGTAGATGTGTGACCCTAGGCAAGTCACTTAATCCTGTTTGCCTCAGTTTCCTCATCTGTAAAATGAATTGGAGAAAGAAATGGCTAACCACTGCAGTATCTCTGCCAAAGAAATCCCAAATGGAGTCATAAAGAGTCAGACATGACTGAAGAGACTCAACTACATATCCTTAAAGAGCATGATCTTACTGAACAACGCAGATTTTGCACTGAAGGAGTAGAAACTGTAACATATTACTGGTAATTTCAATATCATCTATAGACTAGCTAGAAAGAAATGATCAGGTGACAAGAATTATACACCAGAATCTCACTATTCATTGTAAACTAACTTACAAGACAACCTCAGATACAGAAACATATTTCAATATATCCTTGAAAATTCATTGAATAAAACTATCATGGAACTAGAACATTATTACAGACAGAACCATTGCCCTTAATCACCCAAACATAACATTGATTCATAAAAATTGAAGAACAGCATTTAATAGGTATTGCCATACTATGTATAATCTCCAAACTACATGAAATTTTTTAAAAAAGCTTTTAAAATATTAAGGGTTAGTGGAAGATATTAAAATCACATGGGGAACAGGATGAGTTTATATACCATACTTGTCATCCTGTTTGCTACTTGAGTTGCCCTGAAGGTGATTTTAGTAAGTATGCATAAGATGGGCTTATATTCCAATACTCTTATTCTATTAGGGAATATAAGGGGAGGAGTATAAACATTTATATAACACCTATTATGGGACAAACACTCTGCTAGATGCTTTTTTACAAATATTATCACATTAGACCAATTAACAACAACAACAAAGAAAAAACATTTAGTTTATTGACGTGCACAGTAGTCTTCCAAATATCGAATAATAATAACATTAATTATAATTATAAAATAATGATAATATCAAACAATAATAATATAAGAATGTATCTTTGGAATATTTCTATCTCAACTTTGTCAGAAAAGCTATAAAGGACCATCTAATAGTGATGATGATATATTAATTCAGATTTTTATAGCCATTTAAGGTTTTATAATGCTTTACATTTTACCATCTCATCTTTAGCAGTTAGGTTTACTTCCCAATTAGGTGAACACCGGATTTCTTCTTTCTTGCTTTCTCTCTTTATTGCTACTTTTGGGGCTTTCCTTCCCTTCTTACTTTCCCTCTCAGTACTTCCTGTGACTATAATACCCCATTCCTGGTTGTTACTTCAAATTTTATGGACTATTGAGTTCAGGACATCAGGTGCAAAATGTTTACAAGAAGAAAAGGCTGTGGAGAAAGAAGTGTCAACCCTTGAGTACTGCCTACATTTTCCCACTTTTTCCACTGTTAAAGTTTTGAACTGAGTCTCTATTTTTTTGACATTGCTTCATTTGCATCTCAGTTCCTCAATCCCGGCCTCAGGGATCCCTTCTTGTTCCTCCTTCTAGAGTTCTTGGGAGTAGTGGGGATATCTCTTGGCACTAGAAAAATTAGGATCTATTTCCAGCTCTATCACCATCTGGAAAAGTCACTTTGGGCAACTCATTTCATTTTTCTGCATCTCAGGTCATTCTTCTACAAAATTAGAAGGATATCTTGTAAAGTTTCTTTCAACTCTGATATTTTAAGATTCAAAGAGGTCCTGTTGGTATAATCTTTCCTCTGATGTGTAAATGAATCCTCCTTTGATCCTGTGTGTTCATTAGAGCAGAATAATATTCCCTCCCTGGTCTTTGTCTTTCCTTATAAGATAGATAGATAGATAGATAGATAGATAGATAGATAGATAGATAGAGAATGAGATAAAGAGAGGAAGACTTGGGGACTTCCTGTATACCTTATCTGTTATTTTATAATAACTAGATAGATTTTTTAGAAATATGTTTCTTTTAGGAAGGCCCCATTAACTTGTTTCTTAAATTTCTCCAAGGAATGGTAAGTAGGGTACCAGTCCTATATGGTGCCTTCCTAATTGGAGGCACTTAATGCATTTGTTGGAATTGAATTGCATAAGGGGAAAGCTGGAAATGGACCAGTGAAACAGCCTTATAGCTGAAATAAGAAAAGATTTGAGATAACTTAAGTAGTCCAGGCCAAAGTTTTCCAGGTTGTTCTTAGACTGTAAGAAAAACTTCTGATTCTCTGAACAAGATACTCCATCTCTTGGCTGCAGGCATTTTCTCTGACTATTCTCCCATGTCTGGAATGATCATGCTTCTCATCTGTTTACCCTTTTTCCCTGGCTTCCTTCAAATCTCAAGTAAAATACCATCTTCTATATGAAAGTTTTCTCAATCTCTGTTAATTCTAGTACTTTCTCTCTCTTAATTATTTCCCATTGTTTCTATATGTAGCTTGTTTGAACATAATTGTTTGGGTTTTGTTGTTGTTTCTCCATCAGATTTTGAGCTCCTTGAGGTGATTATCTTTTTGCCTTTTTTGATAACCCCAGTGCTTAGCACAGTGCTTGGCATATAGCAGAAGCTTAATAAAAGCTTATTGACTGGCTGAAGTCTTCATTAATAATCAAGTTCTTGCCTCAGGCTACGAAAGCCCTCAGTTCTTTCTCATAGAATTATAGGGGTAGGAGGAGGGGGAAAGAAGATGCTGCACATTTCATAGCATGGTAGAGTTATTGTTTATAGTCTCCAGATTATAATTCTGGGCATGTTTTTTTTTTCATACTAATCTTTCAATACTTTGATCATGAAAGACTCTTTCTAAAAACTCCTTACTACCTTTACTTACTCTTTACCCTTGACTTTATGACAGGTCAAATTCTACCTTCTGTAGGAGGTCTTTCCTGGTCCTCTCAGATTCTCGAGCATTTCAAGTTACCATCCATCTACACTGTATATTTTTTATATAGTTATTTAGGTGTTTTATTAAACATTGGAATGTACTCTCCCTTGAAGTCAGGCTTTTGTTTTTGCCTTTCTTTATATTCTAGTGTTTTTGGCACATATTAAACATTTAATAAATAAATATTTGTTGAGTGACTCACATGGTGATTAAGTTTTACGGTACTGTAGGTATTATACTCTGATATGTTTCAGTTTGTACAAGTGAATCTGTGCTTGGGCTCCTCAGTTATACAGGTAACTGGTAAGGGCTGTACAAGGACTGGCTGTTTTATCTAAGCTGCAGAATGACTTGACATACCAATAATCCTTTGGGGTGAGTGAGAGTAAACTGAACTAGACATGCAGAAAATCATTAACTCTGAGTCCAGTTAAGCTTATGCTAGCTTTAAGCAGACTCTGAGCAATTTGGTGATTTATGGAACTTCAAGAGACATTCTTATCTTTAAAGACTCCCCTAACTGTTGGTTATGGGGTTCACAAATATATTATGTTTTATGGTTTTTGGAGACTTTCCCTTATCTTATAGTTTGTTTCCAAGCCTTGAATTGCCAGACCTGCTTATCTGGAAGAATGCCTTGTGATTTGTGTATCAAAGGTCCATGGCTTTGACACCTGAAATTCCATACTCGCCCTCTTTTCTGGATCTCCCCTTAGCCTTAGGAATGGGGCTTCCTGCCTCATTCCTTTCTAGGACCTGCCCAATTCCCGGCCTTCCTTCATTTAAAAAGTATAGATATCTTCCAGCTTGGAAGCTGCATGTCAGACAATGAATGCAATTATAATTTTTTTTTAAACTGTGATTGGACTCTGGTTCATTGCAAGCTTATGTTTCAGATTATCTTGCTTTCTGTTTCTCTTTTCAATTGTAAAATGATAAAAACAATGATGAAACATCCTATGAATGTCAAATAGATGGACATAATCCTGATTCCTTTACCTTGATGTCTGTGTTCCCAGGAAGCAAGGATCATGGGGCAGTTTTCTGCCTTAGGAAAAAGAAGACAACGTATCCTGTTATAAGTATCTCTCTTTGCCTAGCTGCTGTGACCATTCCCTGTTGTCAGACAGCTACTGTCAGTAGTTCAGACTTTCATCACTATTGCAATAACAAGCTAATTGGTCTCTCTGCCTTAAGTCCCTTCCTTTTTAAAGCCATCCTTTATGAAGCTGCTGAAGTAATTTCCCTAAAGCATAGATCTGACCACATCACTTCCTAAATTAATAAGTTACAGTGGCTCCCTATTGCTTTTAGGATTAAATACAAACTTCTCTAACTTTTTAAACTTTTCAAACATTATCATATAAAATTCTCTTTCCCATATTCAGCAGTTTAGAAGTCTTTATTTATCATATAAGATATCACATATCTCATCTCCATGACTCTTCACTGGCTGTCCCAGTTACTTTCCTCATACTATATCTCACCTTTGCCTCTTAAAATCCCTCATTTCATTCAAGGGTTATAATCAGGTGGCACAGTAGATAAAGCAGAGGACTAATAGTTGAGAAGAACTGAGTTCAAATACTGACTCAGATACTTATTGAGTCACCCTAGGCAAGTCACTAAACTTCTTTCTATCTCAGTTTCTTCACCTATATAATGGGGATAATAATAGCACCTACCTTCCAGGATTTTTATACTGATAAAATATTTGTAAAGTGTTTTGAAATCTTGAAGTTCTCTATCTATCTATCTGTCTGTCTGTCTATCTATCTATGCTATTATTTTATTAAAGCTTTCTTGACCCTCTTGCCTGCCACTCTCCAGTTTCTAGTAAACACTCCATGGCCCCATAAAATTACCTTGAATATATTTTACACATATTTCATATAGAATTATATATGTACGTATTATCTCAGGAATTAGTTCATTTCTCTCTTTCTGTCTTCTGTGTCTAGCACAGTAAGTACCATACAGCAAGTCCTTAATAAATGCTCATTTGTTCATGGACATAACTGTTGCCAGTGTTATAATATAAAGACCACAGAATATTACTGGTGAAAAGGAACTTTTAGATTATCTGGTCTGTCTGTTTCATTTCTTACTTGAAGATAATGAAACCCAAAGAGAATCACAGCATATTAGCTATGGAAGGGAGAAAAAATATAGCTAACCTGACTTAAACCTGAAAAGGCATCATGTGTTCTGTGTTCCCTGTGCATAGTCATTCAGCATTTACCTGAAGACCCCTAGTCATAAGGAAATGATTTGTCCAAGATCATTTAACTTAGTTTTATATGACTAGTGGTAAAATCACCAGGCCAAAGAGCATCAACGTTTTGGCAACTTTAATTATTTCAAGTTATTTTTCATAATAATTCATAATGAATCTACAATGTGTTAGTGTGTTTATTTTCCTGAGTCCCCTCAAATATGAACTTTTTCCATTTTAAATCATTCCAATAAATATGTTTGAATGAATAGATGAATTAAAGAGTGGGTTAATGAATGAATAAAGTTTGTTGGTACACATGTGTGTACCAATCATAAGTGTATGTATCAGTCAACCAAGGAAGAAACATTTATTAAGGACCAATTATTGATCAGGCACTGTGCTAATTGTCAGGATTATAAAAGGATGCAAGATACAGTCCCTGACCTCAAAGAGATTACAGTGTAATGGAGGGGACGGCATATAAACAAATATATAGGAAGGAAGCTATATACAGAATAAGTAGGAAATAATTAATAGTTGGAATACACTAGAATTAAAGAGGGTTTGGGGAAAGCTTTCAGTAAAATATAGTATTTAGTTGGGACTTAAAGGAAGCCAGGGAGAGCCACATGTGTGCAGATACATATAGATATACATAGATATATGTGTGTGGGTGTGTGCATCTATGTACATATACATTGAGATAGATTATATAGATAGACGATATAGATATAGATCATGAAAGCTGAGTATGCTTATGTTGACATACTTTCTGGAGGAACATTTTCATTGGCTCTTGCCCTGAGGGAAAATGGAAAGAAGCATAGAGTATTCTCTCCAGGCATATAGGTACAACTGATCTATGCTCTATGTACATCTGTTTTTTTGAGGCATATTTGCGGAACTATAAGCTCTTCAAAATAGAATTCCTGAATTTTGAATCAAAGTTCACACACACATGTACACACATGCCACACATGGAGATTTTTTGTTTCTATCTCTCTGACTCTCTTCTTCTTTCTCTCACAAACATAGAAACATAGGCTGAAGAAATTGCATTCCCTCATTGCAGCAACTTTTTAAAAAGTGAATTTAAACTTCTCATAGCTTTTATTCAATTGTCAACTCAAAAATAGTTTCTCAGAATCACAGGAAAAAATAGCATTTAAATATTCCCTAGTGTCAGCAGCTCTGGTGTAGGTTGCAAGGTTAATTTATATATTGTAGACATAATTCTATTATTTTTTAAAGAAAAGATCATAAGTTGTACATAATGAGTCAGATTTAGTGCACACTGTTGAGGTGGATAAGTAAAACAATGTATTTATCATCTTAAAATATGACACCTAACTGCTTCTCATTTTGTGATGAGAAAGAATAATAAAATGAATGGAGAATTTTTTTTTATATATGATAATAGTGCAATATTATTTTATGATAGAGAAGAGTGTGGTATATAGATGTAACTTAGTAAATACTAATTGATTGATTAAAAAATATTGAACAAAGGAAATCTTTAAAATGTTTTATTCATTTACCAAAGGATTTGGTAAATTTACCATTTACCATTCATTATCAATATTTGCTTTTATCACTGATAAAATCCATATACTGTTAATAATAATATGGTGATCATGATTGCTAGTATTATATAGCACTTTAATATTTTTGTTCGTTTTTCGGTAGTATCTGACTCTCCATGACCCCATTTTGAGTTTTCTTGGCAAAGATACTGTAGTGGTTTGGCATTTCTTTCTCCAGCTCATTTTACAAATGAGGAAACTGAGGCAGACAGGGTTATTTGCCCAGGTCATACATCTACTCAATTCACAAAGTTGAGTCTTCCTGATTTGGTGCTTCCAGACGTGGTGCTCTGCCCTCTGTTGTACCTAATTGCTCACTTTAATGTTTACAAAATAATTTAAAATGTTATCTCATTTTATTACTCATAAAAACCATGAGAGGTAGGTGCTATAAATTATATTAACTATCTTCATTTACAGATGAAGGAACCAAGAAAGGAAGAGGTTAAGTGACTTTTCTAGGACCACAGAATTAATTAATATCCAACTCTAGATTTAAATACAGTCTTCCATATTCCAATTCCAGTGACTTCTTTTGCATAGAGCATAAAGGATATTCATTAAACAGTCATAAATGAATAGCAGCTCTGCTTCATAACCTGATTTAGGACAAAGGCCTTTTTTCAGAACTTTGAAATACAATTGAACACAGATGCCATTCTATATTCTTTCCTTACAATCTCAAATGCTTATTAATGAAATGTATGGGGTTCACCTTAAAAAACAACAACAAACAACAACAACAAACAAAAGTAGCCATTGGAATATAAGAAATTCTATTTAAAATCAGAATCAAAGCAAAACCTGCAGCAAGTTTTAAGTGTAGGCACCTGAGAAGCACTCATTCAGAGGCAGTGGTTTTCATGCATAGGAGGGACTTAAAGAAAATCTAGTTCAACTCCTCCATTTTACATATGACATACAGAGATGTACATGACTTGACCAAGGCCACACATTACTCAGAAGCAGAGTCAGGGCTTACGACTCTAATATACTGGCTCCAAATTATTACTCTTTTCTACTATGGCATGATAACTGCTTTAAATGAAATTCAGTTTCCAAAATAGAGAACCCTACATCATAGATAATAGAGAGATAAGATCATGGAATGTCTATACTCCATATTTTCTGTACAGAAAATGTTTGCAGCAATGAAAGGGGAAGATTTGGAAGCTCTACTCAGATCTTAGTGATTCAAGAGAGCATAAGAGAGGAATATAGAGGATGAATGGCCAGTTTGCCTATTCCCTTGAAACTATTCAAGAATTTAGTGTAACGTAACTGAAGTTTGGCAATTAGATGCCAAACATGGCAAATCTTCCCCTGAAGTTCATACATCACACCCAGAGTTCCTTGGGGATTTAATGATTTTCTTTAATAATTTTAGGTGTTTTTGAAAATACTTAGATGACAACGTATCTTCTGCTAACAACCTTACCACAAAATATTTCCTCAAATGTGACCTGATAGTGTTGAGGTCAAATTTTGGAGAGCAGTTGAATTGTGAAAGAATTCACTTAGACCTTCTCTGTAACCATTGGGAGCTTTATTACGTGAAGCAGTACAAGTTTCCCTAGCAAGAAAGTTAGATGAAGCCTTGATATTTGGGGGTGTTATGCTTATGTAAAAATTTCAGAATGATGATACAGTTTTATGGGGGTTAAAGATTAAAGACAGTTGGGGTGGCCAGGTGGCACAGTGAATAGAGCACCAGCCCTGGACTCAGGAGGACCTGAGTTCAAATCCAGCCTCAGATACTTAACCCTTACTAGCCGTGTGACCTCAGGCAAGTCACTTAACTCTGATTGCCCTGCCCTCCCTCCTCCAAAAAAAAGCAAAAAAGAAAAGATTAAAGACAGGACAGTATGTGGATTTTATGACAGGATGAAGGAGACAAAGTGAATTCTTTATGGTGTGAGGATTGATGCGTGTGTGTGTGTGTCAGGAGGACAGAGGTTAAAAATTAGAGAACAGGGGTTTAAGGGAAGGTTTAAGGGAAACAAAAGCAATTCTTTTGATACAGGTTTAAGGAGAAGTTTTAAGGTATTTCAAAATGAGGGAGAAAGTACTTTAGGATGCCGTTAAGCTCAGGATCTCAATTTATAGGATGGGCTACAGAATGAATTTCAAACCCCCTCAGGGGGCCTGGGAAAGCAACCCTTAATATTTTTTAACCCTTAGGGCACCATTTGTATCCACACCAACAGAATGCATATGGTTCCCTCCACTAAGGATTTAGTCCTTGAATATGGTCTCTTTTGGTGTCCTCTGTTGAAATATTGCTAGAAGAATAATATGCAAACACATTATCAACCATCAAAATAATTTGGATGATTAGAATATCACATACCTATGTATAATCTTCAAAGAAATATAGCAGGATCTTTGGGAAAAAATCAATTAATATCAGTGGTATCAGGAGGTAAAGAATTGATAAAGTATAGAGGACATAGATCACATTGCCAACAGCAGCATAGAAGCCTACAAATAGGGAGCAACATGAAATCAATGAGCACCTGGGGAATGAAGAATAAGCCTCGAAGGGATGTTATCTTCACAAAATATGAACTTTGCTTACTCTATAATGTTACCTGAGGCTGAACACATATTGGTAATCAGAGGTATATGCATTGAATTTATATTAACATGATGCTCCATATTTTAAAAACCACTTTCAAATTAATTTTCTCTAAATTCATTATCTCATAAAATTTCATGAGTTAGGTAGAGCAGGAACCAAAATCCCTATTTTTCAGATGAGGAAATTGAGGTTCAGAAAAATTAATACTTTGCTCAAGCTCATATAGCTAGTAAATAGTGGGTCTGGGAGCCAAACCACATTCAATGTCCTTCCCACTGGATCACAATACAAGCAATTAGTGGTTATTAAATATATATATCTACATATACATATACATATATGTGTATATATATATGTATATATATGTATGTGTGTGTATATATATATATATATATATATATATATATGTTATCATACTCATATCCACATCTATGAGAAGAATAATGAAGTAGTAGGTAGAGAGGTATCCTTGGATTTCAAAAAACCTCGGTTCAAATTGTCTGTTCAAATGCCTTTTTCACATAATGTCTGTGTTACCCAAGACAAGTCACTTAGCCTCTTTGTGTATCAGGGAGCCCTAAAATTAGAAATTTCAGTTAGAAGAGAATTTCCTCATTAGGGGTTACTTATGCCAATGGAATTAATAATCTGAATAACCACAAAAAAAGAGAATTGACATTTATAAATTTTTAAATATTTATTCTGTTCACACATATTATTGAAATTCATTTGATATACTAATACATATATATTCAAGTACAAACATACCATATGCTTGCCAAAAAAAGTTTAAGTTTAATTTTAAATCATTAAGGGTATGCTTGATACACTCATAAATAATGTAAGTATAACCTCATTTCCTAATTTGTACCTCCCATTAAGTGGTGATGTCTGGATTAGACTTCACAGTTATAGCTGACCAAGCTCACCCAAAGTTAAGAGAGATTCCATCATCATATTACATGGTTACCTTGTAAAGTGGAACAACTATCTTCTTCCTGGATATAAATAAGTGTCTCTTAGTGCACCCCTTTTCCCTTTATGGATAATCTTTACCCTCAGCATGATATATCATTGTAGGATGGGACTTGGTAAGAAGGTTCCTAAACCCCTAATAACTTTTAAAACAAGCTATTTGACATTAACTATTAGGTAAACTGCTCCTGGCATTTTGCATCTCCCAAAGGTCTCCTTTCCTGCTTGGATAGCTTATTTTCATTTCATAATAGATAATCTGATCTCCCAGGGTATAATGGTGTCCCTTACTTCCTCAAACAGTTAGCAAGTCTATTGACAACTAGCTACCCATCACAGCCCTCCATTCACATTTCACTGGTGCTCCCTGACCCTGGGACCCCACCCTGAATGGAAAGTACGGAACTGAGCTTTTCTTCCAGAACCCCTACTTAAGGAAGGAACCCAGTCCAACCTTTTCTCCATTTCCCACACACTCCTTTAAAGTTCTCTAAAATGCAGCAGGGAGCCACACCATCCTTTAGCCTTTCCACAAACAAACTTACAAACTCACAGGCCTGTCTGTCTGGGTACATCCTCTCCTCCCTCCATCAGTAACTGTTCTGATTCCCAATTTCCTGTGGGCTCTGCTCCACCCTTCAGCAAACTCCTCCTACCACAGTCTCTATATGATTACATTCCGCCTACTTGGGGAAGGGAAGATATTCAAATAGGGGAAAGTCTTCAAATTCCCTTATGTTTATTTAAGAGCAGGAAAGATCTTCAAATTCTCATTA
>CM053584.1:69280607-69323864 GCA_028627135.1 Pseudochirops cupreus | reverse complement strand
GATTGCATTATCTCCAGGGTCCCTCCCAGTTCTAAGGATGATTTTAATAAGTCTATGTAAAGCTAGCCTATTCTAAGAGTAAAGGCAAAACCTTACACAAAAAGAGAAACTGATTCAACATGATCTGTAGGCCTGGTGAACTTTTAAACCTATGATCCTAATTGAATATATACGTGTCTATATTACTTTAGAAGATTATAAACTCCTTGAAGGAAAAGGCATGTTTTATTAATTTACTCTTGTGTTATCCATAGGCTGTAACCCAGTAGTAAATAAATATCTACATAAATGAATAAAAAAATAAATTAATTAACATATTAATGAATTACAGGATTCTCTACATGCCTGGGGCTTAGTTGGAGACTCTCTTGTCACCTTCATATTAACAAAGCAAAGAAAATGGATAAAATTTTAGGTTTGATCATAACAATAGTATCTCTGTTTTCAGTTATCAGAGAGTACAAGTGAGGATCATCTGTTGTAACAGTCCTTTCTTTTAGTACATTTATAAAGCTGTGTGAGATAGATCATTGGGTCTGAATTTGGAGGCCCAGGGTTGAAATTCCAGTTCTCCTATGTGAAATTGGGTAAAGAATAGACTCTCTCTGGGTCTTAGATTATTCACTGGTAAAATAAGGTGATTAGAGCAGATTATTCTGAGGTCCCCTCCATCCCTTAATATATAACCCTTTTCACTTTTCTACCCAAACTGCTGTTCCTCCTGACTAGTCTGATGATACTACTCTTTTCCAAAACCTTGTTACTATTTCTTACTCCACTTCCTTCTTCCCACAGTTCAATCACTGTCTTATTGATTCAAAAATGCAATGTCTCTTGCATTTTCTATGCTTTTGCCAGACTGGCTATAATGGATTATCTTCCTACCTGTCAGTGATCCTTCTCAGTATCCGTTAAAAAGCCAGCATCATAGTGAATCCTTTTTGCAAAGAGTGTTCCTTAGGGTTTTGTTATGGGCCCTCACCTTTTCTCTGTCTATTCTTTCTATTCATTAGCTCCATGAATTTGTATGTCATCTCTATGCAGATGTCACACAGATCTATATATTCGATCCTTCTCTGTTTTTGGAGATTCCAGCCCCATATCTGCAACTGCCCACTTGATGTCTCCTGGTGATCTCATAGTCATTTCAAATGCAACATTCCCAGAGCAGATCTCATGGTCTTTTGACTAAATCTATCCCCTTTCCCCAAATGGGATCATGAAGTCGGACACACCTGAAAATTGACTGAACATCCCCTTTCCAACATTAATAGTTCTGTTATAGGTGCCACTATTCTTCCATCACAGAAGTTCTTAACCTACAAGTCAACTTTGCCCTTAAAAATCTTACTCGTTCCCCACATTTGGTCAATTACCAAATCTTATCCCTTTCACATTCTTAACATCTCTCTACTGTTTTTCTATACACATTAGACAAGAAAGGGAACTGGCTCTGTAGTCAGAGCAAGTTATTTGATCCCTCTGCACCTCTGTTTCCTCATGTGCAAATAACTAAGATTCTATGAAAGACATTTTGATTGACTGATATGTATTAGAGGCAGCCAGGTGGTGCAGTGGCTTAGAGCACTAGGAAAGGAGTCAGGATAGAATCCAACATTAGACACTTCCTGAGTTGTGTAACACTAGATAAGTCACTTTTGCCTTAATTCCCTCATCTGTAAACTGGAAATAATAATATCACCTACCTCCCAAGGCTGTTGTAAGGATCAGATGAGATAATAGTTGCAAAAGGCTTAGCACAATGCCTAGTACATAATAAGCACTATATAAAAGTAAGCAACACAAAGAATATAATGCCCACTTTGCCGATGAAAAAACTGAGACTTGGAAAAGTAAAATGACTTGCCCTGAGTTTCATGGATAACTTATAAGAGTTTTGTAATTCAAATGCCATTCTGACAAAAAAGGTTTTTAATTTTTTTTTTTTAGTTTTAGATTTTGTTTTATTTTACTTTTGCCTTGTTGTTGGGGGGAAGAAGCCAAATAGAATCGCTATAAAAGATATTGGACAAATATTTGGTCAATAAAGGTAAAGATGATGATTTTAAAAAACAAAAACAACAAAAGCATAACTTATAAAATAATACATCTAATGTCTAGGGTTGCCAAAACTTTTAAATAAAACAACATGGAACAATAGATGGCATTAAATTTATTTGCTGGTATAACGCTTCTAATACATTTACTCATTTGAATTTCATAATGTAACTGAGTGAGGTACTATGATATTATTATCCCCATTTTGCAGATGAGGAAGCTGAGGCCTTAAGGAGGTTGAATGACTTGCCTATCCATGATCTAAATATTAAGAAGTAGGAAAGTTAGGATTTGAAATAGGCCGAGTCTTTCTGATACAACGCGCCAACCATGGCACTTTAAAAAAATTGGTAAAAAAGCAACAGCATTCTATGACAAAATACCCACCAAGTCAGTCAAATCCTGTCTGGTGACACTGTTAATAAGAAGAATTGGGATAAGGAACAGCTGTTACTATTTTTAATGAACTTTTAAAGAACAATTGAACTGAATTTTACAATTGAAAAATATCTCTTCAAGAGAGAGTCTTTTTCCACTTACCCACAGCCAATTGAGAGAATTATTTGAAGTCTTGAAAATTAAAGTTACCGCTGAGTTCCTACAGAACTACTTAACAAGGACAGTGAAGCTCCAAAGTACTCTCAATTGCTGTGGAATGCTGATAGCTTATTAAAGAAAAGAAGCCAGGGAGAAATCATGTTTCTTTCCCTTAAAGAGAAGAATAAAAGAAATCTTTTCACTAATATTAAACTAAGACATTTGAAAATTAAATAGTCATCAATAGCACCACTATCTATTCCATCTGCCTTTCTTTTTATCTTCTCTCTTTAAATATTAATATGAAAAAGCTTTTTAAAGCCACAAATCACTACCCTCACTTTAACATAAAATTGTGGAAACTCCCTTGAGTTTGGTAAAAGTCTAAGTACAAGTATGAATTGAATATTGAAAACATCGTATTTAAGCATTGCATTAAGAAACATAGTCTTGGGTACTGGATGTGTGCCCAAAGTATCTGGGTTCAAACCAAGTTTTGGCTAAATACTTCCTATATCACCTTGGGATATCTGGATATTAATTTTCTAATCTGGAATCTGAGGAAATTGGATAAGATCATCTCAAGGAATACTTATAGCTCTAAATTCTCTAATACCACAATGAAGATGATTAGAAAGGCAATGATTCTTTAGATGGAGATTCAATTTCAGGCCATTTGACTGTTTTATTTGTGAATTCTATTCAGAATGACCATGTAAGTACTAAATCATACATATGTATTTTAATCCATCATTTCTAAATGAATTAAATATTAAAAAATGGCCTGTGAAAACAATGCATTATATAAAACAAAACAATACAGTGAAATTTTTATATGTCTTATTCTTTTAAAAGATAATTATTACTACTAAATTCTTATTGTGAAATTAAACTTCAGGAACTTAGTGATGAAAAAGCATTCCATGGATCAATTTCTTGCAAGAGGAATTTTCCACGAAGCATATGATTCAGTTATAATGTAACAAATCATTCCATTCAATGGTTGATGTACTTGAATAATTTATAATAGTTTTTTTAATATTTGTGAAAAGCAACAAATAGATACAGAAATATAGAATCTCTGAGATGAAAGGAACTTTAGATTCATTTGGTCAACCATAAGTAAAAGCTGAATAACCTATCCAAAATTCTTTTAAGGAGTCCTATAGTTTCTTCTTATATACTTGTAATGATAGTGAATTCAGTATCTGTTTAAGCCCTACATTCCACCTGCATACACCTGCATTTAATTTTTAATCATTAATTAATTTACTCATTCAATACTAAATTACTAAAAAACGTTTTACATTGGGCACCATTCCTATATTGTGGAAGTTCTAATCAAATAGTATCTCATGGCATTTAGGTGGCTTAGCACCTGGAAACAAGGAAATCCTGAGTTCAAAATATGATTCATAAAGTTGTGTGATCTTGGGTAAGTCATTTAACCTTACTCAGTTCCCTTTCTATATGGAGATCATAATAGGATCTACCTCACAGGATTGTTTTGCTGACCATATGAGAATCTCTAAAGCAGCAGTTCTCAACCTGTGGGTTATGTTCAATTTGTAACAATGAAAATACATCCTGCATATCAAACATTTACATTATGATTCATAACAGTAGCAAAATTACAGTTATGAAGTAGCAACAAAAATAATTTTATGGTTGGGTATCACCACAAAATGAGGAACTGTATTAAAGGGTTGTGGCATTAGGAAGATTGAGAACCACTGCCCTAAAGCATTTTGCATGATGCCTGGCACATAGTAGGCATATGTTTGTCCCTTTCCTCTTTCCATTGAATTTATATCCTAGCAAGGGCATAAGGTAACAACACAAATAACTATAATACAGAATCTTATTATAATATAGAATATTATCTGCTATACTCATTAGTGTGGCAATGATGACCTGAATTCAGATGGTGGATGAGGACAAGAGATATTATGGAGATAGAAATGACAAGACATAAATATTAAATGGATACATTGGATGACTGAAAGTGAAGAATTAAGGTTAACTTCAAAGTTTTGAACCTGGATAAGTAGAATAATGGTAACATCCTAGACAGCTTTAAAGAGGGACAGATTTAAGGGAGGAAACTGAGTTCTGTTTTCAAGATAATGAGTCAAGATATCTACAGGAAATTCGATTTGAAATATAAAATTGTCAGTAGATAATGAGGAACAAGAGTTCAAAGGAGATTTAGAGTTCTGGGTGTCATCTTTATACAGGTAATAATTGACCTTAGGGGAGCTGATATTCCAGGTGAAGAAAGCTAGTTCAGAGCTTTGGGCTATATCCATAGTTAATGGGCATGGCATGGATGAAGAATCAGTAAAGCAGTGATGAGCAGTCAGAAATGGAGGAAGAGAACCAAGATAAAATGATAATATAAAAATGAAGAGGGCAAAGAATATCCAGGAAGAAAAAATATGATTGACGATGTTGGATGTTGCAGAGTGGTCAAGAAGGATCAAGATTGAGAAACGACCATTAGATTTGACAGTTAAAAAAAAATCCTTAGTATGTTTGGAGGCAGCACTTTCAGTTGTGTGATGACATTGGATGCCAAATTATATGGGGACTTAAACAAAAGTGAGAAGAAATAAATTTCTTTTGAAGTTTAGCTATTTGTTTTAGGAAAGGGAAACATGGACAGATTCATAGGCAACAGGTAAGGAAGGAGTAGATATGGAAAGATCAAACAAAGGAGAGGAGGGATGATAATGAGGACAACCTGCTTATGGAAAGGAAAGGGAATGAGAAATTATGTAGCACCCACTATGTGCCAGGCACTACGCTAAATGCTTTACAAATATCATCTTGTTTGATCTCAAGGGTACCTGCCAGCCTTGAAAAAGGTCACCACTTCAGTGGAGACTGGAGTAAAGGAGGAGATGGTTGGAGATGATGTCAGGAGAATATGAGATGAGAAGAGAGGAAGAGGACTTTCCTGGTGGAAACCTTTGTGCATAGAGTATAGCCATCTCCCCAATTTGCAAAATGACATGAACTCAAGTCATCCTAAGCAAATACCTTCAGAATCAGACTAGCAGTAAAAGTACCAAGTCTTCTTTCCTTCAGAATGCCAGTCTCCTAAAGGTCCCTCCAGTTTAAGTCAATATCTTGAATCTTGATCTATACCCTCAGATCCTAGGTTCTCTGACTTCTTCCCCCAGTTGCTAGCCCTTGGCTGACTTAAAAACCTTATGAAAACGGAATTCTTTCCTGAATTTAGTTAGTGATACCAACAGTAACTAAAGTCAACAGCACGTATATCTGTCAGTGGCTCTAGGAGAACCTGGAGGGCCTATCTGAGGCTTCCCCTTTAAGTCAATTGAAAACCAAAAACCTAACCTATACCACTCCTGTAAATCAGTACAGTTTGAAATGTAGCCCAGGCTGGGGAGAGTGGATGGTACGGAGAGTGTACATCACAGTAGGCTGTTGAATTTCTAGCCCAGGGATGGAGAATGGAGTTTTGGTTATTGTTAGCAGATCTTTCAAGACAATAAAATATTTTTTTTTAATTTAGGATACAAATATCATAACCAAAATATTAGATACTGCTATAGGTAAATATGGATCCTTCTTTCCCATCATGCCTCCCTCTTGTATGTGTGTGTATGGGGGAATCCAAGGTCAAGTCTTAAGTGTTGTCATTGTGGTTATGCCACCAAGTGTTCCAAACTCTGCAACTGTGCCAACCTAGACTATATGAATGGGAGGGTACTTACTCCCTTGACAGCATATGACTCTCCCCTAATATGACCTTCAATATAGTCTCAGTAACATGCCAAGCACCCAGCAGTTTGTTTTATCTCTGTCATAGCATCACTTCTCCCAACCTAATTGGAGGCAAAAAACAAAAACAAACAACAAAAAAATCACTATTTCTCAAAGACTCTTGCCTTGTATGGAATGTAATAGGGTAGACAATTAACAGCTGTATGATCCTGGGCCAATCACTTAACTACTACTGGCCACAGTTTCCTCATCTGAAAAATGGGGATCATAACAACACCTATATATCAGAGTTTCTGTGAAGAGAAAATGAAATAATACTCACCAAGTCCTTTGCAAACTTCGAAAAAATCCCTTCATAAATTGTGGCTGCTATTATAAATAAATAAACACACACACACACACACACACACACACACACACACACATATTATCCACCTGAAGGTTTGGTTAAAGGAGACAAATGGTCTAGGTGATATACATTTATATCATTTATTCCCTTAAGCTAGACAAAGCTAGCAAGTTTGTATGTACAAGGAGCCAAAACCTAAGTTCTGACTGCCTGATACGAGAATGACAAAGTCCTTTTATATGTTTTAGGAAAATCCCAGGATGTCTGTGTCCCTCAGATTTATGTTCTCCATACGTTTTTTATCCACACCATGAGAAAGGAAGTTTCTTATTTGTAAATACAGATTGACAAGACAATTGACAAAGTAGTGTCAATTGGAAATTACGATCCTAGGGTACTGAGCCTCCCTCACACAGCACAGACCTCCAGGAAAGATAAGAGAAATCCCACTATTCAGCCTTATCTGGTCTTTGGAGTTGTTGATACAGGAAAGGACATTTTTAGAGCAAAGGAAAGCAGTTTAATTGATTAGTTCAGGTTGTGGATCATATTAGGAGTTGTCATAATATATGTTTATTGATCATAACGGGAAGGATCTATGCACTAACACTTCTTACTATGTGGGGACTAATATGACTGGGAAAGTTGAATGAGTCATAAGAAAAATCAAAGAAGTCACCTAGCTTTCCAGGATTCAGTCAGACTCTGGCATTGGGATTTATCTTGCCACTGGAGTTCAGTTCCTAGGGAACCTCAAATTTATATGCCTTCTAAACCCTGATCCTGTGCAGGCTAAGCATAGCCACAGTCCTAACATAATCCTCTGTGTACAGCAATGACTCACTAATTCCATTACATCATAGTTTTATAGATGACTTGGAGAGTTTTTAATCTTTATAATACATAATTATAATAAGGTATTGATTGTGAGTAGGTGAAACCAATTTGATTGGTAAAGCTCAAACTCACTTCCTCCCCTACTTCCCCCCTTATCCCCCAATGCTAATAATACCAAATATTGGGGGTTATATTCATCCTCCACCTTTTTAACCTCTGGCTTCAATGGTACTGTTGTGACTAAATTCCCTAAGCTCTTGTCTTTCATTCCTTACTCCTTATTAGGAAATTTAGAAAATCCTCTCACTTTACTGATAACTGGAAAGTCTCCAATGCATATCTTGATGGCTCGTTGTCTACATCTCTATATAAGTTTGAGCCCTGAGACTCTCTGGGCTTTCAGCTGGATCCTGAATACCAAAAGACCTGATCCAGGTTCCTGTTCCTGCTAGCAGCTGTTCTTTTCTTCTTGTGAGTAGGAACAATTTAGTTTAAAGGTTACCTCTGTGTAGGCTATTACTTTTCATCTGAACTCTCTGTACTACAGAAACCCAACTTTGGTTCACTTAGGCTGGGTGTATAATTCTATCCAAAACCTCAGTAGAAGGTCCCATGTTCCTTTTCCATGATTTCCTTATGCTGAGGCTGTGACTAGGGGCCTTGCACCAAGCTTGTGAGCTAAGCTCTTTGGGCTTCTCTCCCTTGAAATGTAATAGCAGATAAGGAAGATTGCTGCCTTTACTTATTGAGGATTTATTCTGAATCTCCAGGGTTGCATGTTAAGACTGTTAAAAAAAACCCAAAAAACTACATAGAAAACCATTTCATGCTATTTTCCCCCTATCATCAATAATATTTTCTGGAGAAAATTAAAATGAAAGTTTCTAATCTTAAAACTGATTATATTAAACTTTGAAGTTGTAATTAGGGGCTTCAGGACTTAAATTTGGCAATAACATTCTTAAAACTATGACATAGAAATTCTAATTCTAGCTCTGCTACTGATGAGCTGTATGGTTTTAGTTGAGTCACTTACTTATGTAAAATAAGGAGGGGAGTCTATGTTGCCACCACAGCCCTTTCCAGGAATGAACATTCCTGGATGTTAGATAAAAGATAAAGAATCAGTTGAACTATGATTGCAGTGATAGAGGGAGCTCCCAAGTGAGGAAATCTGTCCACAAAACCACTTTGTCATTATCTGTACAGTTTAGAGTCTGACTATGTGATCTGGGGAACTGAGGTTAATGTCCTGGCCACCATCATACAGTGTGTGTTCGAGGTTGACCTTGACCCCAGTTCTTGTCTTAAAAGTCAGTTCTTTATCACCTGTGCCACAATGTACCTCAAAATTAGCTTAAAATTTACTAATACCTCTTTAATTTCTCTTTATTTCATAAATTCAATCAGACTTTACAATTTTAGAAAATCGTGTAATAGCAATAAGTACTCAGAATTTAAAATTAATGTAATTTATATAATGAATTTAAAGTAAATTTAAAATTAATTGAAGTCCAGAACATGCATCTAGGAAAAGTAATTATAAAACAAAGCACATTAAAAAAAATCATCTTGAGATAGAAGAAAGAGCTAGATTAATGATGAACTTTACTTTTAAAAATTCCTTTCTTAGACATAAATCTTGCAATAAAACAGAGAAAAATTTGCCAGTCTAAGTAGAAGTTGGTTAAAGAAACCTAAAATCAAAATTTCTTCTGGCTATCTATTAATGTAAACATTATTTACTATTGCAGATAATAAAATGTTAAATATTGTATTAATATTAGCTACTAGTATTGATAACAATAGTAATACCTACTATTTATATAGAATTCACTGTGGATTAGATGTGATGCATTTGCTCTTCAACAAGGACCCTGGGAAATAGGTGTTCTTATCTCCAGTTTGTAAATGAGTAAACTGAGTCAGACAGAGGATAAATGTTTTTCCTAGGATCACACAGCTAGTTAAGTGTCAGAGGCTGGATTTGAACTCGGGTCAGGAAATTTAATAATATAAAGGGATGAAGATGACGATATTGTTTTGGACATTACAGACATACCTTATACCTCGTACAAAGAGGTGTGAATTGTTCAAGTTTCTAATCAAAGGTGCTAATCTGTTTCCCAAAATTTAAATCTCACTTCCTTTACCTTGCTAAGTTCTACTTTACTGAGGATGTGTGCTCTACTTTTTTAATCAGAATGGCTTAATATGTAAGCATTTAAATATATAAATCCAAACCTAACATTTGACTGCAACAAGGGCTTCTTATCATTGCTGGTCTTCAAGCAAATGTTTCATACTGAGTATGTTGTAGGCCTGTAAGGGGATTTCTTTTGTCATGATGTTTTGCCCAGAAGGCTGCTGAGGTTGAGTCCAATTCTGAAAGTCTATGATTCTGTGTAAATGGTGACCAAGTTTTTGATTTTAGGGAAAAGACCTATGGTTTCATTGATATAAGTAACTCTGGAATTAGGAAACCCTTTGCTAATGAAAGTTGTTACCTTCTTTGTAATTTATAATCATGGAGACTTTCTTAGAGCACTATATAAAAGTTTAAGTGGCTTGTCCAGTGTCACAAACTCATATATGCACAGTTGAGACATGAACCCAGATCTTCTTAGATCCAAGGCCAGTTTTTTATATACTGTTCAAGGTTTTCTCTCCAGATACGTAAAAATAAAATAATATGTCAACCTCTAACCTAGCATCTGTTGTATTATTTGCCCCCTACTTCCTTCAGAAAAAAAAAAAAGTAGATCTCTTGGTACAGACATTGATTCCTTTGTTGACTGGGTAAGTTTTTGTGGAAAGGGAACAGATTTAGGATTTCCTGAAAATAAATGAATTCAATTCTCCTCTAAAGATTGGTTAAAAATTTAAATGTCAAGTAGAATGATGAGTAAGGAGATCTTTTAATTACATAACACCTAAAAGCATACAAAGGAAAAAAAGAAAGAGTGTGGTCTAACTTGCAAAAGCATCCTCATAGGCAGATAGAGTGTCAAAAAGCATTAGAGAGAAAAAGATGACCAAGGCAAGCTTTCTTGATTTTTTTTTTTTTGCCTATTGAAGCTGCAGAAAGAACAAGGAAAAAAAAAAAGAGCCTATTTCCCAGAACTCTAATGTCTATTTTACTTTCACAAATATGCTAAGGAAAAAAAAATGAAGTTGGAACCTGAGGGGGAACTTTAAGCAGGATTGTGCTGATCAAAAGAATAAGAAGGGAAGTTTAAAAAGTGCTTTACTGCAGACATTGGATATATAAAATGTGGGAGAAATCACCAGAAAGGGACACTTAATAAAAATGGAGGGAATTTCTTACACTAGAAACTTCAGACAGAAATCCTTTTTTCCTCCCAATTTGGCCAAGGAAACAGAATTACAAAAAGCTGACTTTTGAAATAGTTTCTGAAAACTCCTTGTGATTTAAAATAAGAAAGAGCACTGGCTTTGACATCAGAAGACCAGGATTTACATTATACTTCAGATTCTTATTACTTGTATGGCCTTGGGCAAATTTCAACCACTCTGGGCTTTATTTTCCTCATCTGTAAAATCTGTATCTATAATTATAATAAGAGGAAGTTGTCCTAACCTTTTAAATTTACAGCTACCCAAATGAGACATATAAAAATATCTGTTCGTAATATTTTTCAGTTTCAGGAAGTTGAAGAACTCTAAAGTTGATGTCAGGATATGGAGGATAACATTTGGGGCACAATAAAGCAAAGTTATACAACTTTATTACTATTACTGCTACTTATATAGGTATTGCCCTCTTCTCACCACCTGGAGAAAACATTTCCCTAAGTTCATCACTAATGGAGATCATTCTATCCTGGTGGCTTCTCTCTCTCTCTCTCTGTCTCTCTGTCTCTGTCTCTCTCTCTCTCTCTTTCCTCCCCTTTCTCTGTATGTGTTTGCTTTCTAAGACTTACCAGAAAATTATCTTTACCACTACCACCTCCCTATCTCATTGCTACCCAATGTGTATTTTTTGTGAATGCCATCCTGTATTTTAGCATTTCTCCATAGGCTACAAACATTTTCCAATGTACTCATTGTATGGCACCAACTTATAATGATCCAACAGGTTATCCCTGAGCAGAAACCACAGGTTCCAAAGGTCTGCATATCCTCAAGTGAACATTTAACTGAAAAGGGGAGAGAGAGAGATGACTATCCTTATACACTTAGTTCATGTGTAAAACAATTGACTGTATAGAATTATAATTTAAAAAATTAATTACTAATCATGAGAATATTTTTTTAAAAAATCAGAGGGTATGTGTGTATGTGCCTGTTTGTGTCTGTGTCCGTGTACCCATCTATGTAAAAAAAATAGTTGAATAGGGACTAAAGCTCTTATTTCATAGGTATGGGAAACTCAGGTAAGGAATCTCTTTTTACCACTACAGGTTAGAAACTTTTCTTCAGTGTCTTAGAAAATTGCTCAGAGTGTTGAGAATTAAGTTGACTTGGCCAGGTTCACACAGTTGGAATATATCAGTAGTGGAACTTGAACCCAGGCCTTCCTAGTTTGGAGGCCAGCTCTATCCACTCAACTATGCTACTTCTCAACTTCAAAATTTATTTAGGTAAAATCATCAGAATATTTTGATTGTTTTCTTTGGCTTAAAATACTGATTGAGTAAAGTTGGTTGGAACTATTGTAACCAAATGGTGGTAATATCTTCAGCATTGGTTGTATAAAGTCAAAGATTACTCCATCCTACATGACCACCATATTTTGAATTTCAGCATAATAATTTTTCCCCTAAATTCCCATCCCCAATAACCCCCTCCCCAACTCCTAGCATGGCCTTCCTGGGTTTTGCCTCTACTACACAAGTCAGGAATGGATAGATTCCTCAATACTGGCCAGGAAAGAAAAATGGCCGAACTAAAATATGCTGGAGGTAATTTGCCTCTGATAAAAGTATCCTGTTTACGAAGCCTCCCTCCCTGTACTTGTAGGTGACTATAGCATTCTTTAGAGTTTTAATGATCATTTGACTCTACCCTAATCCAATCAGGGGAATGCCTAGCTAGCACTTTGGATCAAGGCTCAATATAGATATGCTTAGATAGATAGAGATATAGAGAGATATAAATAGTTATATAGATATAGACATTTGTAAGTATATATGCACATGTATTTGTATACATATATACATGTGTATGTATATGAATTAGCATATGCATACATATATTATAGTGCATATGTGTATAAAATCATTTTTAAAATGATAGTTAATATCTGCAAAAAGTATCAGTGATTGCAAAGCGACAACATTGCTTCAACAAGAATGTCTCATGCAAGAGGCACATTTACCTGAACTGGTAGATCAGGGAAATCATATGGCTTTCTCTCTCTCTGTCTCATCTATCATCTTATCTCTCATCTATTTCTGTTCATCTTTTACTGTTTCTCTATTTCTATCATTAATATGAGTATATATATATGCACATATATGATATATGTATGTATTTCTAAAACATTTAATAAAATCTCTCATGCTGTTCTTGTATAAAATATGGTGAGACTTGTGCCAAACAATAATATTTATGTTTGTAACAGTTTGAATGGCCAGACTCATTAAACAATAAAGACTTAGGTCTATTTGGTAGGTAGCTTCCAGGGAGAGATCAAGGGATCTGTGTTTGGCCCTGTGTTGTTTAATATATGTATCATTACCTTAAATAAAGATGTAAGTGTAGTATTAAGCACCATAGCACAACCAGGATGGCTTGCTAGCACAGGTTCTTTGATTTGCTTTGCTGAAGGAAAGACAACTTTGAAAGGTATCAACAATTGTACTTTAATTACAGATAAGTAGAAAATACAAGCAGAGAAATTAGCACAGCAATTCAACAGACAGGGCTACTACTGTCTGAACAAAGTAATGCAACCACTTATATATACCACCCGACTGGGGGAGCACAAACCTCTGAGAAGTTGGAGGGGGAGCTACGAATGGCGAATCAGAGTCCTGTCCAGGGAATCAAAAGGTCCTTCTCATGAGTGAGCCCCCAAAGTAAAATACCAACCCCTTTTTAGATATAGTTTTCAACAAAAAGACTCAGAGCCAGAACCCTTGTGACTCAATGCCTATTTGGCTCAGTACGAAAAGATGCGGAAGCCTTCCTATAATCAAACTTCCCCTAAGCAAGCTTCCCTTTAGGCAAATTCCTCCCCCAGTGGACTCTGTGTGACTCAGATGTATCAAAGCTGTGACTGAAATACTTGTGTACCTTTAGACCTGAGAACATGGTCCTTCTTCCAAGGAAAAGAGGACACATTTGGTGACATAGACCTATTAATGGATGGAGAAGATCCATTAGCATTATAATAAGTAGCATCTTAGTTAATTTTCATAAAACATAAAAATAAGAAAGATATCTAGCACATTGCATATCAAAACCATGATTCAATATTCTTCCAATAAGATGAAATTTAATAAGCTTTACTGCAAAGTCTTATACTTGGTTTCAAGAAATCAACTTAATAACTATGATTTAAGGGAGGCATGCTTAGACAGCAATTTAATGGAGGAAAAATGATCTGAGATTTATATATACATATATATTTTATTTTTGCAGGGGGGAAGGCAGGGGCTATTGAGGTTAAGTGACTTGCCCAAGTCTGAGGCTGGATTTGAATTCAGGTTCTCCTGACTCCAGGGTCAATGCTCTATTCACTGTGCCACCTAACTGCCCCTGAGAATTTTACTATAAGCTCAATATTGCCTGATAACTTGTTCTGGTAAACAAAATGCTAATAGGATCTTGGAGAATATTGCTTCCAAGAAATAAAGACGTGATAGTCTCATTCTACCCACTCTGTAGTTCAAACCACATATAGATGATTCTGTTCAGCTCTACACTCAGTATTTTAGGAAGAAAAATAAACTGTAAAGTACCAAAAAAGAGAGTATCTGAATGGGGATGTGCCTAGAGTCTGTCCCAAGACTCAATTTTAAAAATTCAAATATTTTACCTAAAGGAGAGAGATCCAGGGCCCCATGATATTAGCCTTCTTCTTCAACTATTTGAAAGGCTACCATTTGTCACAGTGGGTATGTATACCTACTCTGTTCTACTTGAGAGGGGATAACTAGGAACAATTACTAAAAGTTGCAAATAGACATATTTAGGTTTGTGTCAGAAAACCAAACCAAACAAAAAAAAACCCCAAACTTCCTAAGTTTTTGAGTTACTACTTCCTAACAATATGAGTCATTTAAAAGTGTAATGGTCTTCTAGTGGTAATAAGTTTAATTTCATTTGAGGACATCAAACAAGAGCTAGATGATAACTTACCTAGTACATCAGAGTAAGGACATTTTATCATTTTGTCATGTATTATACTAGATATTTGCTGAGCTCTCTTACAAATAGTAGATTCTGTGAACAGTAATTGTTTTTGATCCAGATTAAGAAATTGTCCTTGCCCTCGAGGAGTTTACCTTCTAAGGAAGGAAGACAATACACAAAAGGGATCTGAAATTTTGGGGCCAGAAGGAAGACTTTAAGTTCTATAAGAGTTTGGTTTTTAAATCAACAGAAATCAGAGGCCAGACAGGAATTAAGGCTTTGGGGGCTAGAAGTGCAATTCACTAATGGGACACGGGAGTGACTAGACTTACCAAGGGATGGCTATTCTATAGAGAAAAGGCTATTGGTATGATTGGGTGTTCTAGAACAAGGGGACATCAGGCACCAAGGGAAATACAAAGATGCAAAGCCATGATTTTGAAATCTGGAACCAAGAATAGGACTGAGAGGATTTGCGGACTGAGTTTATGGTATTAGAACTAGCATTGACTCCTTAGGTCGCCCTAAAGTGACCTCTTGTACCATAAGGAAAAATATAGGCAGAATAACTTGAAGATGTGAGAGTCACAACTGTGATGTGAAAACCTAGGAATTTTTACAGGTTATTTCCTATGCATAAGATTATATAAGAAGTTAAATTCCCTTTGAGAGGTGGCACATTGGTAATAGCTTGTTCTTGCATGTTCTTATCAAATCCTGAGTACTAAAACTTTCTTTACAGATACTTTGAAGTGTTAATGTCAGTGTGAAATTCCAAAACTTTATGAAAATTGTTCATCAGTTTTGAAATCTTAAATGACTTTTGGATTTCTTAGCAGAATTAAATAAGATCAATTTCTACTTTCTTGTAGTGAAGGGAAGTCAAGCACCTTGGCAGGCTTTATATTGCAAAGACATTAAAAGCAAAAATATGATATTAGCCTAAATTGTCCAAAGTCAGAGTGCTCTCAGACACAATATCATGCAAAAATCTATCATGGTAAAATTGTGTAATATTCAGTTTGCTGTAATCCTAAAAAATAAAAGATAAAGTAGTTTTCATTTTTATGTCTAAATCAAAACCACTCGTACTATTTTGCATTGTTCAGTTTCTATTTGTAATTGAACAATTGAGTAAACATATAATACATTATATTTTCCAGTTATACGAGAGTCCTTTACTAACCTACAGAAAACCTTCTGTGGAAAACTCTTGGAGACTGCACGCAAAATGATTTGTTTTCTAATATTATTGAAATGAAATAGTGCCCTGAATAAGCCCAAGTTTCAGAGTCTATGACAGAACACAAAAGCAATTTGAATTACTGCAATCAATGAATCAGAAGGTCAACCTGGGAGTTTAAAAAAAGGGGGGGGGGCATTTTCTATGCCATTGATGCTTTCTAACTCAGTTCATTAAGTCCTTGGCGAGGCTGAATATGTCGTCTTTCCACTCTTCCTTCTTAGTCTGTCTTAAGCAGATGTGCTTCTTTTTGCACACCTCCTAGAAATGATTTAAGTCTGCCTTCTAACTCAAAAGATTGTGATAGTTCAAATTGGTCTCAGGACTAAAAGGAAATTCTCGTCCCTCTGAACTACCAATCTCAGAATGCCAGTCAGTTCTCAAGTATCTATTATATTTCTTAAACAAATGCTTAAGAAACTACTGACCATATTGTAATAGAAATAGCAAAGGATTTCATAGTTCCTCAGAGCTGCCAGAGGGAATCGTGATATAATGGTTTCAACAATAACCATGAATTCAGGAAAACTAGAGTTCAAATACTGCTTCTGAACCATACCAGATGTATGACCATGTAATAATCATTTAATCTCCCAGTGCCCCCAGATGCTTCTTTAAGACACTAGGCTAAAAATAAGCAACTTTGTGCACTAGTTGATGTGGTTGCCAATATGCTTTGGTGGAGTAAGTTTCTAGATGATATCTTTAATTCCCATAAAAATCACAACCTTAGAAAAACAAATCAGAGCAGTCACAAATTTCTTCAATGAACACAATTCCTTTTGTGTTTGCTAGAGGAATAGTGAGTGCCATCATGTATGACACAATATAATAGCATCTAGTCATTTTGCTTAAGGATAAGTAACAGAAGGGGGAATATTGAATTGTATGTTTTCTTTTGTTTAGACTTTTTGTATTGCATGTTTTCTTTTATTTAGACTTCTGATTTCATTTTTAGTTAGTAATTCCTAGTAGTGATAGAAATGACAACCTATCTTTAAATTTATTAACTCTCTTTGAGAGTTTCCTGGGAACACCCAGAGATTAAGTGACTTGCCCATGGTCATATAGCAGATAAGTATTAAAGCCAGATAGTCTTCTCTAAAATGGCTCATGAAATCAGGTCTTCCTTATGCTGTGGCCAAACCTCTACCTACCACATCATGGTGCTTCTAGCCAAATGGGTACCATGAAGTATATTCTATAGTGAAAAAATAAAAGGAAAAACAATAGTATTCCTTAAGATTTATTCAAAAGCCCTGGTGAAGCTGGGGGAAAAATCAAGCTTGACCCCATTAACAATGTTTTGTAATCTTGCTTATTAATACATTCTTTAATGCCTAAATGAGTCCATTATCTAATACATTTAAGACTTTGTCCAATGCTGCAGGGCACCTGCTGTTCTTGCTTTCCCATTCTGTGTGAGCTTAGTCTATGTCCTCCCAAAAGGAGATGACAGAGGTTCAATGTAATGTGCTAGGGTCTTCCTTGCTTTCTTCCAACATTGTAGGGGTACTGGTGGTATACTTTGGTTGTCTACCTAGCATTCTTCACTCTTGAAATGTACTCAATCCATCTTCTATTTCTGTCCTACTATTGTTTCTTGAAATCCAAACCAAGAATGTTAATTACTTGGTTCTGTTAAGACAAACAAAATTATGTCACTTGTGTGAATCTTGAAATCCACATCTAAGTAGTGGAAATATTTTAAGTAGCCTCAAAAGTTATACATGATGTGCTCACCTATGAAACTGCAGGCTATCCACATATTAATTAGTTGTTCCATTGGCATCATGATTACCTTTATTATATAGTAACTATTGCTTCAAAACAAATTCCATCATTAACTGTATTTCATCTAGTGAATATATAAATATATCCATCTTAATGTTTATCAGCAGGCTATTTTAATGACTTTAATCAGGTCAATCATAGAGGCACAATTAAATCTAATGAGCTAATACATTTAATTTTAAAATGACTCTCCTAACTCCACAATGTTTGTTAGCAATTAAAGGCTATTTGAGGACCCATAAGAGAGGTCTTCGTGTAATAGAAAGAACTTTGGACTTAGAATGAAAAGACCTGGGTTGTATGTAGTGTAGACTCTACCCGTCACTGATAGTATATTCTTGGATAAATCCTCATCTGTAAAGATGGGGTTCAGAATAGATGATCTCTATGGTTCTTCTTACCTTTAGCATTCACTGATTTGGGAGTTTTCTTTTCTTCTTACCCAAACCCTGTTAAATGCTCAAAATTAAACTACTACTGGTAGTGATAGTTATCTTGCTCAGAATAATTCTGGCCCTTTGTCCAAGAAGAGAAAACCTCTGATGGATATTAAAGTACTTTTTAGTTAAACTGTTCTTACAGATAAACAAATTGCTTTTGGTACAATAAATGCAAATCCATATGAACTGTAATATTCTCATTCCAAATGAACTAGAGACATTTTTCTTCTCATGGAAAAGGCCATCAGTTATTTTCCCTGTAAAGATTCCTAATTTGGCCTTCAAGGATAAAGCATAAGCAGTTGCTCTTTTAAGGATTAAATAAATGTTCATAATTCTGGAGGGATATTGTTGGTAAGCTTGTATCTCATTGTATAGTTAGAGATAATTTTCTCATCTTAATTTGCTTTTTGGATCTTTGTTCCCCTGATTAGCATAGTTGCCTGACATATAGTAAGCCCTAAAAAATAGTAAAGTGAAACAATGGACTATATACACCTAAATACCAAAGAATATTATGAATGTGATAAGGAGATGAATGATTAAACAATGCCTGCTTTGGAGAGTGTGAATTTCTACCCCTTTGATAGCAAATGGTGGTATATGATGATACATTCTGGGCATAAAGGGGCTGCTTTCTTGTATTCTAGGACAAGTGACTATTGGAGGAATTTCCTAAAGGTGAAGATGATAAAGTATTCCTCTAGTATAAAGTGCATCCTAACCAAAAATATTAAATAGGGAAAAGAGTATAAATTCATATAGACTACTAAACTGAACTTATCATTTGGGAACATTAATCTTGCTATCTTTGTTAAGAGAATAGATTTTTTTTTTAAGGAACCAAGAAAAGGTTTTAAAGAAAGAGATAATGTATTATGATAAAAGAAATCAGATTACAGAACTGATCATTCAATATCCTGATTCTATTGGTTTGGAAGAAGTAGTGACGCAATGTATATCGAACAAGAAATAATCAATGTATATGTTCCCTAGTTTAAGGACCATCTACTGGAATCATTCATGATATTAACTCTCAGGGGTAGACACAGAAAATTATGGGTTATTTTCCATATTTAAAAGTTAGTAATTTGTTCATCTCCATTCATTTCCAATTTGATAGAAAAAAATGAATTAATTTTGCAGCAAAGCACATGCTTTTCTAAGTGCAGACTGGCTTTAAGCCAGGACAAAGAGTAGGTGTCATTTTGGCATATGGTAGAGAAAGAAGTACATGGTGAAAAGCAAACCTCAAAATCTCTACACTATGGTCACCTCAGCTTCTTTTTAAAGGGTTTTATAACACTTGTCAGCCTAAACCGTGGCTGCTATACCACCTATTGTGCTGCCCAAAATTATTACAAAAATCTATGATCTACCAAATTGAACTTAAATGATGACCAGTCCTCCCTTCTCACAGATGAAATAATGAAGAGCTGCCTAATAGACTTTATATTTTTTTTGCTTAACATATTTTATACAACGGTGCTTAATGAAGATCAGTCATTCAACAAATGATTATTTAATACCTACTGTGTGCCAGATACTAGGCACTGGACTTGCAAAGACAAGAAAAATGAAAGCCCCTATCCTCAAGGAGATTACATTCTGTAGGAGAAGACCACATGTACATATATATGTATATGTATATATGTATGTATGTATGTATGTGTACCCACATGTTTTTGTAGTACCTTAAATATGAATGATACATAATAATAACTAGTGAGGAATGGATCAGGAAAGGTCTCATATAGAAATTGTAAGGAATTTGATTCCTTGGTCCTGAGTAACAGCTTATACAGACATAGATATGGGAGATGGAAGATAGAGAGCAAAATGTGAGAATTAAAAGATCATTTAGGTAGACCACAGACTAACGAGAGGTGACTGATGTATGATAAGACTGGAAATGTAGATATGTGTCAGGTTGTGAAGGGTTTTAAATGCCAAAGGCAATTCTTGAGGTAATAGACAGCCATTGGAATCTATTGAGTGGATGAGTGACATAAGCAGGCATTTTAGGAATATGTTTGGCAACTATATGGAGAATGTGTTGAGGAAAGGAGATACTATGGAAAGGGGGGATCAATTAGGAGGATACTGTAATAGTCCAGAGTGGAGGTGGTGAGGGCTTGGACCAGAATGGTGGCCATGTGGCAAATAAAGAGAAGGGGAGAAATGTAAGAGATGATCCTGAAAAAAAAAAATCTCCAAGACTTGGCAACTGATTGTCTAGATGGAGGAATAGAGAACACAGAGTGTAGGTTCTCTGAAAGGTAGGTAGAAGCCTGCCCTAGACTGTTGCTAATATTCATGCAATTGCATTCTCAAGCCAATAACTCTCTATATACTAATGACTATATATGAAATGCACATATAAAATCATTAAGAAGCTAATTTGAAGAGTCAGTGTTCTAAAACTAAAAAAGACTGAGGTCAATATCTGGAAAACTTAAAATTCTGTGTTTGAAAATTAACTATATCTTAAAAAATAACTACTGATGAACTTTGATACTAGGATTTTACTCTTAGAGCTAGAAGGAAACTTCTAGGCCACCTGGTCCTACTTTCTCATTTAACAGATGAGAAAACTGACACCCAGAGAGATTTAGTGCATTCTCCAACCTCCTGCAAATACTAAAGTAGCAGAGCCAGGATTGGACCAAAGTCTTATGAGGCCAAACCCAGCACTGGTTCTGCTATACAATGCTACCTTTAAATGTATACTACTCTGTCACAGAATGATAAAGGACAAATACTATCTAAGAAGACTTTTTTGCCTTTGAGGAAACTTATGAAAGGGGTTTTAAAATTGCATGGTTAAGTTTCAAATCAAACCAATGTTGTGCCCCAACCCTTTCACACTATGATTTAACATGATTTTCTTCATAACATTTAAACCATCAAACAATTTAATCGAACAAATTAGTGTAACAATAAAATAAGGGGAAAAAAAGCACTACCTACTTCTAGTCAAGTAAATCAAACTTACAATGATGCCTATTTGATGTAAACAACATAATTACTTTTCATTCAGTTATGTTAGTGTTAATTTAATTCAATTCAATTCCAGAAACACTCACTAAATAGCTATCGAGTGCTAGACCTCGTTCTGGGATTTGGCATACAGAGGGACACGGGTGAGGAGAATGAAACTGCTTCTTTGCTTTTAGGGAGCTTGGAAGCTTTTAGCATCTAGTATTAATATATAGTTTTATATCTGTAATAAAGAATAGGTTATCTTGAACACCTTCAATAGAGTCACCTGTAAGCTATGTTAGCAAAAGATCACAGACTCATGGAATCATAGAATTTCTGATTTGAAAATGACTTCAGATGCCACCTCTTCCAACTCATTGCCAAAAAAGTTTCCCTACTATAGCCAACCCATTAAGTGGCCAATCAGCATTTGCCCAAAGACCTTCTCTGAGGGGTAATGCCACCCAGGACATCCAGATCTTCCCATGCTTGAAATATGGCATGTGAGGACTAGTAACCATTCATTCATTTATTCATTAAAAATACTCAGTCCTACAATGCAGTCAACCTGATTGTTTGAAAGTAATATTTGACTCAGCAGGACTGACCATTTAGAGCAGTGGTTCTCAGCCTGTGGGTTATGTTCAATTTGTAACAATGAAAGACATTCTGCATATCAGATATTTATATTACAATTCGTAACAGTAGCAAAATTACAATTATGAAGTAGCAACAAAAATAATTTTATGGTTGGCGGTCACCACAATATGAGGAACTGTATTAAAGGGTCACAGCATTAGGAAGGTTGAGAACCACTGACTTAGAGAGAAGTTGACAAGCATAATTCTGCTACAATACAATCATATGTAATGGACAAATAGCAGGAAAAATGCTTGTGATAACCTTTGAATTTCAAATTCACTTTCTATGGCACAGAGGCTAGTGCTACACAGGTGGTAAAGTTGATAGAATTCCAGATGTGGAGTCAGAAAACCTAAGTTCAAATCTAGCCTCAAAGACTTACTAGCTGTATGACCCTGGTTCAGTCACTTAACCTCCATTTGCCTCAGTTTCCTCATTTGTAAAGTAAAGATAATAGCATCTATAGCCCAGGCTTATTTTAGGGATCAAATGAAATAATATTTGTAAAGCACTTAGTACAATGCCCAGCACGTTGTAGTCTATCAAAATGTTAGCTATTATTAGATGGGAAGTACTAAGATTATAAGAACAATGGACAAGTCACATTCTAGAAATCAACCTGGTGTTTTGCTTTGTCTTAATTAAGCTTTCAGTTTGCCTGCAGAATAAAGAATTGGCAACACAAAAGGGGATAAACATTGCCACAACATTAGTTACAAAACCAAATAACCTGCATACAAACAATGTAGAAAGGAATGCTGGTCATACATTGGTCTTTTTAATCTCATTACCTGATGGTAACTACATTGTCTTTGGAAATAAACAGTACTATACATCCTCTCTTTCTCCTGCTCTCATACACATAAAGTGCTCTCAAATGCATCCAGTTAATTTTTAAATGTGTGTTATCTTTTTCTTCTCCATCTACGTTTTTGCAGTCCATTACTAAGTTAACTCAACACTTACTGAGCACCCACTGAGTGGAAAGCACTGTACTAGGGATAAATACAAGTAGAGATATTTATACACACACAATCAAATTTGCTTCCTTTGGATTCTCATAAGAATCTTAATGAGAAATATGCCATTTCTTTTTTAATCAACAGAAAGTATGAGTAAGTGTACAGACTCCAATCTTATTAACGATATAATATAGGAGACTTGTAGCACTCCAAACTCATGGCCTTAAAATTAAACAGGCTAGCATGTCATATATCATGAGCAACCTCTCTTTCCCCAAACCACACACACACACACACACACAGCATCTCCCAAATTTCAGCTGCTAAATCATGAAACATTTTGGAACATATAATGTAAATGTTTCCATGAAAAGACCTTTTTAGGTCTTTAGAGGAGTAAGGTGACTTACTCAAGATTAAATAGTAGTAGAGTTATAGACTCAAACCTAGTCATGTGACTCCAAATCTAGCATTCTTTCCAGTGCATTATTAGTTTTAAAACTTTCTAGTGTACTCCATTTTCACACACACATACATACACAAAGTTGTATATGCTATCAAACAAAATGAATCATGATCACAGCCTTAGAGTTGGAAGAGATCTCTAAGGTCATCTAGTAGATTGTCCTCAGTTTATTGAAGAGTAAACTGTGGCTAAAATATGTTAGGAGGACTTAAAAGGCCTATGATCCCTTAGCAAATTCTCTGGAGCTACTTTTTTTTTTAAATTTATGGAATAAAGCATTTCTATAACATATTATAATAAAAAAAGATGATTGCACATGAAATAAAAATCTGTTATGTACAATTTGCTATTTCTTTTGAGTATTTAATAAAGTTATCACATACATTTCTTTTTCTTTCCTGCACCCCGGTCTCTCTGCCTTAGAGATATCTACCATGGAGCTACTATTCCAATTCCCATTCAAAGTAGAAGGTGAGGTCTCCAGAATTAATTCTTCCCTAAAGTTTCTAAGGGACCCTGAAGGCTTTGGTAGTACCTTTCTATTTTGTGAATCCTTACTAGCATACATTTATCCATGATTATCAGTCAATATCAATTAGCTAGACTTAATTAACATTTAGAAAGAAATATTTACAAAGTTGGTAGAGCACAATTGGAACAAAATATTTCCCTTCAAGACTGGCATTTTCCCAAAAATACAGATTCCAAGAGAAAGCAAGTTCATGGAAAAGCTCCTTGCTGGAGGTCCTTTGTTTTCCTTAATGCTGTACTTTTAAAGTAGAAAATTAAGTGGCATAGTGGATGTGCTGGGCCTATAATCAAGAATGCCTACATATATAGCTGGCCTCAGACATGAGCTGTGTGACCCTGGGAAAGTCACAAACAATGTTTACCTCAGTTTCCCCAACTATAAAATTGGGATAATAATATCTCCCAGAGTTGTTATGAAGATCTAATAGGATAATATTTCTAAAGCACTTATCAGAGAGCTGGGCACATATCAGGCTCTATGGAAATGTGAGCTATTATTATTAATCCATAGGTACCATTCAGATATTCTTCTAGGATTCTTGGAGGGCAATGGAATTACCTTCCCTGTGTTTTCCCTCAACTACCAATGCAGATGCTATCTCTGGTGTTCTTGATATTGATCCTTGATCCTATCAAACAATTATTCAATCAACTCAATCATTTAATCATCTTTCATCATTCAGTATTCAAATATTGATGGGATATCAATGGGACTAGGACTCAGATGCAAGTCTAAAATGCTCTAGCCCTCTAAAGTACATAAAGTCCTTCTCTGGCCAATTAGTGGAGGGAACAAAGATATGGATTGAGGCTGACACCAAAGTTGGAGTTCTTCTTTACCCTCACCCAAATAATTCTTAGGCTCTTGGTTGGAAGGTTGTAATGGTAATGTAATTTGAATTCAAAGATCCCTTTGTCTTGGCAAAGGTAACAGGTACTTACCACTTGGTAATTAATCAATTCTCTGTTAAAGAAACAGAAGGTATGAATCCCTGTTGCTGATGCAACAGGAAGGGGTTGGCTGAAACAGGAAGCTAATGCTGTGTGTATATAAGGAAAAACCCCAGAAAGGGAGAGACATCTTCTTGGAGCAGACTCCATGGAGGCAGAAGCTGCTGCCACTGGGAGGCTGAAGAGGAAAGGTCCCTAGGCTGGAGAGAATGATTTTGATTTGGAGAACTTGGATGAAATGATTTTGATTCTGGGAACCAGCTGAAACTTCTGCAAAGTCTGAGGGCCAGCTGGAGCTGCTAAGGATTTCCACAGGCCAGTCAGAACTGAGGGCCAGCCAGAGCTTCTGAGGCTGTTGAGGATTAGGGCCAGCTGGAGCTCCTGAAGACTGAGGAAGCATGACTATGATGCTGGTACTTTATATGAACCTGTCTGTGGCTTTGTTGAGCTTTGACTTCCCAGGAACAGAGACTGTGAAGGATTTGAAGTGGACTGGATACTGTGAGCTACAGCCTGGAACAGGAAGTGTGTGGAGAGCTGGACAAGGACTTGAGAGCTGTCTGCCTTTGAACTCAGGTGACAGTCCGGTGAATCCAGGTAGGATCTGGGACCATGGAATGGAATCCAGGGAATCTGAGAGACCACCCTGAGTCAAGCTGAAGGAAGACTTTACTTGGATACTGTGTACTGACTGAGAAATTCTAATTTTCTAGTGACCTAGGTGTGGAGGGCTTGTGTATTTTCTGATGATTTGAATAGTGAGTGATGAAGAATGATTAAATGATTGAGTTGATTGAATGATTAATTGACTAAATGATTGTACTTAGTGATTGATGACTGAATAAGTTACTGACTTGAAACTTAGTGTGTGCCCCATGAGTAGAGAACTTTGACTATTGTACTTTGTGTCCCTTAAGGATGCAAACTTTCTTAAGGATCATTGAATGACTGAGATGATTGAATCCTTGAGTTACTAAATGATTGTTTTTTGTTCAAAATTTTGTGACCACTGTGGTGAAAACTATGTGGCCATCTTAGTGATAAGCTGGTGTGAATACTATATTTTGATTTTCTGTGATAAGTTGCAACGTTATGAATGCTGTACCTTGAGTTCTGTGAATGTTTTGGTCTGATTTGTTATGGAATAAATAGAGTATTCACTATACTATGTAATCAGAACCTTGAAAACTGTTCACAGTAGCCATCCTCTGGAAAACTGCTTGTGCATGGCTTTACAAAGGTGTATCTTATCACATATTATAGTGAACTCTCAATATATTCAGTAATAAACTAAGACAAAACATTCACAGAAACCAAAGTACAGCATTCACATTGTCATAACATAACAACTTATCACTAAAGTGACCACATAGTTTTCACCAAAATGACCACATAGTCTTAAGCAAAAGATACCATTCAGTAAGTCCTTAAACTCAATCATCCTTAAGGAGCAAGCCTGCTTAAGGGACACAAAGTACTAAGGTCAAAGTTCTCCACCCCTAGGTCACATTGTCTTAGTCTCTCAATCAAAAAGTCTTCTTTCTTATTAATTGGAGATTAGTTTCCTATCATCCTTAAGAGGTATAAGTTACAGAGCACAAAATTCTCTGTAAATCATAATCTTCTCCGTCAGAATTAAGTATCCAAGGAGAAGTCTTTTCATCTTGACTTGAGGATGGCTCTCAGATTCAATGATTCCTCTTCCATGGTCCTAACTTTTGTCTGAATTTACTCAACTGTCACCTGGATTCAAAGGTAGGCAGCTCTCAGCTTCTCATGCAGCTCCTCATCCAGTTCCTGTTCTAGTTCCTTGTCCAGATCCTTGTCCAGTTCCATATTGAAGCTCACAGTGTCCAGTCCGCCTCAGTTTCTATTTCTGGGAAGACAAAGCTTAACAGAAGCGAAAACAACGTTCACTCACATTGCTGGCACCATCATCAATTCACTTTCTGCCTGTGAAATCAACACAGACCCACAAACAAAGTCTGAGAACTCAGTACAAATAGTCGGTAAATTCCCAGGAACTCTGAAATCCTCTTCCAGGATTTCTGTAAACAGACAACAAGAAAATCCTCTTTCAGGGTTTCCAGTAAGGTCACAGGGCTTCTGTACAAAATATTACAAACACAAATAAGCACAGAGAGAACAGACTAACAGAGTTCTAGCACAAGTTTTCTCCTTCTCAACTCTGCCACCATAAGTGTTCTCTTCTCAATTCTGCTCTTTCCCAGCTTGGGCTTCTCCTTATATATGGTCATTAGCTCCTCCCAATTCTGCCCCTTTCTGTTGAATCAGCAAGTTCCTCCCAATGTGGGTTTCACAAGTTCTGTTTCTTAACAAAGACTTGATATAATCATGAGCAAGGCTCAAAAGAAACTTGAACTGAAACAAAGTGCTAAATAATTAAATAGCTGAAACATTGTGCCAAGTACTTCTTTACTTGCCATTACAGAAGGCTTCTGTACCAAACTGTTAGACACTTTAATTTTTAATTCCAAACTAGCTCCAAGACTTAAAAAAGGCAAAACAAAAGCAAACACACAAACAAAGCTACAAAGGTGTTGAACAAATCCTACAAACAAAGTAAGCAGTCTTCTTTTAAGATTTTGTTGGAACACTTGCTTGATGACACAATTAATGTATCCAGGCCTTGTTCAGACCTTGTTTACCCCTCTGATTGGATTCAGTGAGATGTATTCTCACCTGATAGCTTATCATGGCTTATTGGATTGGTGTTATTGACCAACTCAGTGTAATGCCATATTTACAAGTATTTTCCTAAAGGTAGACCTGCACAACTTGACTGTAGGTAGGGGCCAAAATTAAAACTTCTTTGGGCCACAGATAGATTTTCAGCAGCTCACTTTCCAAGTAAAGATAAAATTAATGATTAAACTATTTAGCAAATAAACCATATTAAAAAGGGAAAATTTCAATTAATATAAATTAACCACACTTACAAAGATTTTTATTTATCATGAAATCACATTAATGTTAAAAAATTACTTTGCTAAGTGGTACAATTTTTTTTTTAACATTTTTAGGTTTTCTTACTGTTTACACTTAATAAATGGGACCTATTTCACTTCCTGTCAGCAGTTTATCATACTCTGGAATTCTTTCTGAAATCGATTTCTTTAGAAATCTGTAAACTAACCTTAGTAGCTGCCTCATTTTCTCAGTTTACTTTCTTGAAAAACCATTGTTCCACACTGAGATTTTCAATGATTTGGACATTTTCATTTGTTTTTCATTGGTATCTAATTTGCTTAAGTCTGGATGTTTTTTCCAAAATGATGATGAAGATCGTAATTCTTTGGAATGGCTATTACTTCTCAGCAAATAAGGCACAATATTTTGTCTCTCATGTAAATAAACAAGTATTTTTTTGTCCATTCCAGATTAAATACTCCATGTTCTAATTCAATCCTCTGTTTCTTTTTATAATCCATTTTACAAAGTCACCCCAAAACTTCAATGTTGGAACCAAGAAATCTCCATAGCAACTGCTTACATGCAAAGAAATACTGGACTGAGTGTCTGACTTTGGAGACAATGCCAGATACTTACGTAACTTGGAGGGTGGCCACACAGTGAGAGAAGGGAAGAGGCCCTTGCATTGTTGATTCTTATTGAATAGAGAGCACATGCACTCACTTTGTCCCTGTTCAATGCTGGTAACTACTGAAAACACAGCAAAAATATATATCTTTTTCTCCTCTCAGAATAGAGACAGACTGATGATAATGGTTGCTTGCTGTGGGTCATGTGACAAATAGGAGGGAAGTGCATTTGCCACGTTAAATGACATGCACAATAATGAGTAATGTGAGGTGGGTTAAGTGGGGCATGGACAAAACACTCTTTATATCTTTACTTTCTTTTACATACTCTACATTTTTCACCGGCCATCCAAAATCCTTTGACAGGCCACATGTTGTGCGGACCTTGTCCTAAGGTCATACAGTAAGAAGAGATTTTAACTCTAACTTAAAAACTCAATGACTTTATATTACACCACATAGCTTATATCAACAGAATAGAAATTAGAGAATAATTGGGAATAACACATGTTTTCAAGAGTATTTGTGTCATTATGGCTGATATGTTGGGTCAGTAAGACATGGGTTCCATTCTAGACACTGCCATCTATTCTCTATAAGATATTGGATAACTTATTTCCCCAGTCAGTGGCCCAGACAGCACTAAATTACAAATAAATTATTAGTTTAGCAAAGTGCCTGGCACATAGCAGATGTTAAATAATTGTTTATTGATTGACTGACTGAAGATGACCCCTGCCTGAGTGCCCGATTTATACTAGTGATTGACCAAAGGAAAGCTATATACTGGAAGTTCGTCACATTCGTTAATTTACAGGACTAGAATGTCATTCCCCAACCCAAAATGTTTTACCTCCACTAAGGAGTTATTTGGAGGACTTGTAGTCCTCACAGTGTGATTCATTACATTGCCTGTGCTTGTGTTCCCTTATACTTTATACTTCATCTAGAACAGCTGATTCAATAGTGGTGTGGCGTGGTGGTGTGAAACTTAAATAGAAATGGATCCCTACATCATATTGTCTTAGAGTATCACAAATTAAAATGATCTTTATTATATAGCATTTTAAAATTTACTTTGTTAAACATTTTCCAATTATATTTTAATCTCTTTCTGCCTGATCTTATGAGTTTTGCAGATTGCTTGCCCAGTGAGTTTGACAACCCTACAATAGACCCTTCTAAAATAAAGAATTGTGTTAGAAATCACTCCTCCTCTACAAACTGAATTCCCATGTTTTTTCTCATCTCTATATCTGAATCAGGGCATTACCAAGAATAAAAATAAGCATATGGGATATATCAGAGAGAGGTAATGTAGCAGAGTGAATAAAGGGTTAGTTTCTGAGTTGGGAAGACCGAAGGTCCAGATACATCTTGAGACCTACTAGCTATGTGACTCTGGTTACATCATTTAAAGTCTCAGTGGCCCAGGAAACTCTCTTAAACAAATTGTTGAGCCCTTCCTGATCTGCATTCATAGAGGGCATTCCCTTGCTGGCAGTTCAATAGTTTTATTGTTCTAACAGTAAAATCATAGGTCTCTTCCGGCCCCCAACATCAAAAAAAATCTCAAAAACCATTCAGTAGGGATTTATTTTAAGTACCTCCACCTTCCAGATGGTAAGCCAAACTTCAGAGATTTTATATAAATTCTTTCTGAGTTTTCAGAAAATATACTTACATGCCTTTATTTTCTTTAAATACAAGAAAAACAGGGAAGTGAAAAAGGAAATGTGCTCAGAAACATTTAGTGCAATTCAAAATAAGATTGTTGATTTTTAAGATCATTCATTTGGTTAGGAAACTGAGTCTGGCTTCTTAGGAAATTTCATATTCTATAGGATTTTAAGTGCTTGAGTACAAATATAGGCAAAGAACATTAAGGGATTGGACAAGTGACATATACATCAAGTCACATTTCAGGTGATTTTTAATCTAAGTGGAATTAGATTTTGTTGTAATCTAAATTTTCTACATAACAAGAATTAATCTTTATTAATTATTAAGGCAGTTAAGTAGTGAAGTGAATAGAATAATGGGTCTACAGTCTGGAAGACTCATGTTCCTGAGTTCAAATCTAACCTCTGACTTTTACCAGTTGTGTGATCCTGGACAAGTCATTTAATCCTGTTTACCTCAGTTTCCTCAGCTGTAAAATGAGCTGAAAAAGGAATAGCAAACTACTCTAGTATCTTTGCCAAGAAAATCCCAAATGGGTTTGTAAGAGTTGGACGCTACTGAAGAACAACCAAAGAACAACAATGGCAATGAAGCAGTATTATATAGTCTACAAAGAATTGAGCTGCGAGCCAGTGAGAACTTGGTTCAAGTCTTGATTCTGAAGAATAATTATTGTGGGAAAGACACTTAACCTCCTCATGCTACAGTCATCATTATAAAATCGAATGCAGCACAATTACTTGTCCATAATGCATCAGAGAAGAAACTTTCTTCCCTCATTTCATTTGCTATTATATAAACACAAATTGGCTTTTTTTTCTTAGACATAAATGTCATGTGATAATTAATGTTGAAAACTATTAAAATATAATTTACATTATACAATATCATCATTGATAACTATGCTGAATTATGAAATATGAAATACTAAGTTATTAAAATACATAGCCAGAGAATCTCAATGAGGTCTTGAAGAGTTAAGTCAGGAGAGTACATTTTGTCTTAGAATATTCTACATAGCAACAGTAGCCAAGAAAATCTGCATCTTAAACTACAGTTCCAAGAAAGATGACAACCTCTTTCAGTAAGTGATCAGGGTTACAATATATATTTTAATCTTGATTGATTCTCACATATTTTCAGCTGATTCAAAATTTCATGGAATGGGTCATTTGGTTTTACTTGGCACAGAAATTGATCACCCAAAAAAAGTGATATGAGGAAGAAGTAATTAATGAACCTTTTTTTAAAAAAAAAGAAATAAGGATTATGTTTGAATAGTTTCATAGCTGCATTTCCCTATGTTGTCTGACATAGGTCTATTCCTTTCTTCACTGTTATTCAAACATAAACCTTAACAGAATTTCCTTGTGGACTTTATGTCACTTGGTCTCTCCTGAATGGATACCAAATAAAACTTTATGAAACACTAAAGAGACCAAGACATGAATGAGTTATGATTCCTCCCAAACTGTTTATTCTACTCTAGTAATTCTAATAGGAAAAAGGCACTATTTTGTAACTGAATGTTAACTACCTTTGAAATTCTTTCCCTGTCATTGGACACAGAGAGAAGCTCTTCCCCCCAAAATCCTTCAGTCTTGATATTTCTCTGGGGCTAGTTTAGTTCAAATGGGCCTAACATTCCATTTTCTCATTGAAATTTGTACTAACATTTTAAAGGAGACAAGAATAACAGAATATGACAGAAGAAGCTGAAATAGGAGGAAAAAAACAACAATGACCAAAAAGCAGATAAAGGCAAACAAAGCCTTCTTTCTTTCTCCATTCTTCTGACTCCTCTGTTTTTCAGCATAGGGCTTAGTGATCAGAGCAAACAGGAACCAGAGAGAAATATCCTTGAAAATAATTACTCAGAAAAGGAGGTCTGGCTTGAAGAAGGATTGAATAAGGATAATGAGAAGGTAGAAGGATAACATTCAATTCCTCCTTTTAACTATACAAAGCATAGAAGAGTTTATTATATTACCTAGTTCTCATATTAGTTAACTCATTAAAATGCCCTCAGACCAAACTTTATCTCATTTGGAACCATTTTCACCCGTTTTTTATTATCCTATCCTAGAAAACAAATACATAATTGCTTTTTGGGTATGTTTGATCTTTCTTTTGAAAACTTCCCCTTGTCCATTTTGATAATTACTGATCAAAGCATATGGATTCCTGTTTCCTGCTAATCAGATAATTATATCCATGTTGACATAATAATGAAAGATAACTGAATTATGACTTTTGAAACAGACCACAGTGGATATGTAGTTTAACCCATATGCAAATAAACTCCTTCTTATAACGTACCTGACAAGTAATCACCAGCATCTACTTGAAGACTTTCAATGAGGAAGAACTCACCACTTCTCAAGTCATTCTAAATCATTTTTGGTATAGTTCTTATTGTTAGAAACTTTTATTTGTTGTCTCTTCCTCTTTGCAACTCTCATCCATTACTCCTGGTTCTTCCCTCTTGGACCAGACAAAACAATGTGACAATTCTTCAGATACATTAAAACAGCTATCATGTTCTGTTCCCTCCCTAGCCCCACCTCAAATTTCTCTTTTCCAGGCCAGACATTTCCAGTTCTTTCAATCTATTCTTATGATCCATGTACTTTAAACACTTCACCACCCTAGTTCACTTCCTCTGGATTCTCTCAGATTGTCAAAGGAAAAAAAGTATGGAGTCCAAAATTATTAACAATATTTTTTCTCCCTCAGGTAAAAGATGTTCATTTTAGAGAGGACCTTTAGGGAAAAAAAAAATTTCTTAAAATATATCAAAGAATGGCAATTTCAAATGCCATAACAAAATGACATAGTTGGGGAGAGGTTTGGGGTTAGGTTGTTCTTTGGTACCCACCAAGTTACATCACAGACACATTGCATGAACATAGAAACAACCATGACTTGACTAAATGAATGAGAAAGGGGGAAAAATTCCTCGTTCTATTTGCTCCTCCAGTAATAGCTGGTCATTAATTTAGTACCACATGATTTATAAAGCATTTTATAACATTATTTCATATTATCCTTGCAGCAAACCTATCTAAATTTTAAAAGTCTATAAGTGATATAATATTTCCCTGTTCTTGCACTTATTTCATTGTTCGTGAAAATAAGTTGATCCATCAAAAAATTTCACAATGACAAATTAGATGTTTTGCAAAAAGACTATAGGTATTCTTCATGATATGTAGGAATTTTATATTACATACAACTGACAGTCTTGTTTCTGATGCTCAGATTTTTGTTATGAATTTCAAATCAACAGTAATTTTATGGGGATTAGGGTTAAAGTAAGGAACCTGAATATCAAGAAAAAATTGTCAATGATGAGAAGTGAGAGATTTTAAAATGAATAAAAATTCAACTTTTATTTTACAAAATCATTTGTTCAATATCAATATTTTGTTATTCTTAAAATTCAAGAGCAATTGCTAAGACATATACAGCTACAAATATTAAATACCATTATACATTATGTAGATTAGAAGATAAAAAATTTTAAGACATAGACGTGATTTGCAAAGAGGTTGTTGGATCACCTTTTCTGAAATTTAGTGTATTTTAGTTTTGTAAACAGGAAAGATGCAGATTTCTCTGCAACAAATAAAGTATAATCCCACCTGGATATAAAGATAAATAATGTAGAAAAAATGACTTGAGTGTAAATGAACTTTAGAAATATACTATTAAAGTTGCTGAGAAAAATGAGACCCCTTCCCCCCCCCCCCAAATTGAGTGGTTTGCTTGTGATCACATAGGGAGCAAAGGGCAGAACTAAGCTAGTGTGTGTGTGTGTGTGTGTGTGTGTGTGTGTGTGTGTGTGTGCGTGTGTGTGTGTGTGTGTGTGTGTGTGCGTGTGTGTGTATGTAATATCTGCCAGCCAACAGACCTTAAGGTCCATTACATTCCTACAGTCTAGAATACAGAAGCAATGTATTAGAATAAAAGAGAATGTAGGTGTTACTTCAGTTATTAGCAGTTGGTTAAGGCATCTTGAATATCAATTTTTTGATCTGTAAGTTGGGGTAAATAATATCTGCTTCATAGAGATGTTAGGATGATCAAATCAGATGATTCATATAAACTACTTTGTAAACCTTACAGGTCTATATCATTCAGTTATGGTTATTATGTCTTTATTTCTATTAGCCATCACAATGTGATAATTGTGATTAAAATAAAGAATCTTAAAAGAGCCTGCCTGTATAATTAAACTACCCAATATTAGTGGATAATATACAATTAAAAACTGTGGTCCATGGAAAGATAATGTAGAAAAAATTAAAATAATTTAATGTGAAAGTGTTTTGCCTATGTATTATTTTTGGAACACTGAAAAAACCAAAAGGCATGACATGAATAATGCAGGATGGAACCAAGGGCAAAATAAAAAAGCAACCACAGAGTTTTCATTTTTCTATTTTATATCTTTTAAGGCTCATTTCATTAGTAGCTATTAGCCAAATGGATTTTGCCTAAGTAAGTTGTTTTCATTTTATTAATTGTATCGCCACATTCAAAGGCTGTTTATTTTATATTTGCAAATTACTGTAACTAATCTGCCCATCTATCTCATATATCAGAATTTTACCAAATCCATAATGTAAAACAAGGAAACCTACTTAAAGTCCAATCTCTTTTCATCATTTTTCCCCTTGTTATCAATTTGTGTTTTTAAATTCCTTTAAGTGACTTATTTCACAAACATAGTAAATTATTTTCAAAAAACCTAACAGATACCATTAATGGCTTACAATGTCAACTTGATATATATATGCAATTTAAAATAAAATATAACAAGCTTTAAAAGTTGCCTTCTTTAATTTGTCTTTATAAGACATAATATAAAAGGAACCTGAAACTTTTAAAAGATTGTTGTTTCATTTCGTGGAAAGTTTATTGAACTTGATTAACAATCTGCATTTTCCCCCAAATGATAACTATGTTCAGTTGCACCATAAGGAGGGAAAAAGATATCTCTGTGTTATAACGGTTCATATTGAACTTTGCTATGCAAATTATTCCTGCAAATTGATCAGTGTTCTATATTCAGAAGATGTTTACTTTTGGGGAATAAAGCTCTGTTATTTCATCAAGGATATACTTTAAACACATTCTGTGTTTATTTGGAACACTAAAATAGCATTCCTAAGATATTTTCATTCTGCATTGTTAGGCTCTTAACAAATAATTCCTTTCACATAGACCACTGCTAAAAAGAGACTCATCTTCATCACTATCAAGTTGACCTGACTTTTCTCTTTCCATTGGACTTTGATCACTCTGGCATGGAGAGTGAGGTTGATGACTTTGTGCAATCTGTCTCACTTAAATCCAATTGGAGTACAAGTCAAGACATCACTAAAATATGTAAGTAATAAAAATTTAGTCAAAAAGATGCTTGTCTTATCTTCATAAGAATTCTATTCTTAAGGATAACCATTCTTAAATCTTTCAATTGAACCTCTTAGGACAGTTTCAAGTTTGAAAGTTATTTTCATTATCTGATCTGAATATACCCTAGATTTTCAATGTCCCCCATAAAATATACCCCAGGATGCAGTGAATGACTTTGGCATCTTTGATATCTGAGCAAGCTCTAAATACTTCATGGTACCTGTTTCAACTGCCTTAGTGGCAATTGGAACAAATTCTTCTCATCTGCTCATTCTGGGCCATGGTCTTTTAAGTACAGTTCTCCTTTTGCCATACCCTATGCTGCTTCACTGAATAAGGGAGTCAAAGCTATCCCATTTGACCAGGAAAATAATGAAAAATGCTCAAAGACAGGAAAAAAATTTCTGAAAGTGAGAACATTAATTGCATTTTCTATTTGCTTATTTGTATTTGGTCTCATTGGCTTGAGTCTTAAAAAAATGATAATAATAGTGTCATCAGATCAAATAGGCCTTTATTTGCTCATATTGAAATGAAGAAGAAAAATTATTCATATCCTCTGGGTGGGGTGAGAGCTTCCAGACTGAAGCTCAGGGAATATCTCATTGGCAAGTCCCTTATAATGCTTATTTCCCATAGACTCTCATAAAGGGAATTCAGAGGCCATCTGGTCCAAATTCCTCACTTTACAGAAGAGAAAATACAGGCTCAAAGAGGCTGAGTGACTTGTACAATGTCATACAGGTAGTTATTACCCTCTAGAATCTACTTAAAAGCTAGGTTTTTGTAAAGATAATGGGATTTGAAGATCTTCCATGCCCCTTGTTTTGGCAAGCTAACAGGTACTTAGTACTTAGTCTCAAGTTCATAATTGTGTCAAGTATTAAGACCTAGAACTTGTTAATCCCACAGTGGGATGAACTTGCTGACATAACAGGAAGAGGCAGGAACAGGGAGGAGATAATACCTCACATAAAGAAAATCCCAAGCTAGAGAGCCAGAACTTCTGGGAGCAAGCAGTGTGGAGGCTGAGAGGGAAGAGATTTGGAGAACAGAACTTGTGGTGGCAGAACTTCTTCTGAGAGCCAGACAGAACTTCTGCTGAGAACTTCTGCTGAGAACTTCTGGGAGCCAGAACTGCTGGGAGCAAGTGTGGAGGCTGAGCAGCTACTATGAGTGGGGAGAGGAAGATCCTTGCCTGAGGGAATGAGTGAGGTGAGGAGGATCTTTCCCTGAGGAAGCCTATTTTGTTTTGAAGGCCTGGGAACGTGGGTGTTAATGGCATTAACTATGTGTACCAATTTTGTGGTTACTATAATGACTTTGACTGTCTGGTTTTGGGACTCAGTTTTCTGGTACTTGAATAAATGCTCTGGCTCTGCCCTCCATATGGAGAGCCTGTTATATTTTGTGATTCACAACTACACCAGCATATTTATAGTCACCATAGGTGCCGTGAATATCACATTGGTGTTACAGTCTTCTAACTCCAGAGTCTGCATTCTTCCCTATCACATGTCTACATTGCCCTCCAAGAATTGACTATCATACCCAATAAATTAGGTATATCATTAAAAAAAAAAGGAACTAGAAGGGGTAATTAGGATTTCTGTGTAATAGTTGATGGAAAAAGAAGTTAACATCTAGGGTTTAAGTTTGTATGTGAATTTCAGCAAGTCAAATACATTTTTATGATGATGTTTTGTTATCTATAAAATGAAATTATTGCACAGATAATAGCTATGTCTTTTCTAGCTCAAAAGCCTATAATGTAATAAAGTCACTTCTATCAATCAATGAAATATTTATTAAGTGGCTACTCTGCACCAAGCACTATGCTAAGGTCTAAATGCCATATTGGCAATTTTCACATTTGCAAAATGGACATAACACAATTCTCACTCACCTCTCAGGGTTATTGTAAGGAAGTCTCTTCCCAATCTGTAAAGCACTAAAGAATATGAATTATTTTTTTTAACATAGCCATTGGAGCTCAACATCTAAAGAATTTCACAAAAACCTGGAAAGACTTACATGAACTAATGCAAAGTGAAATAAACAGAACCAGGAGAACATTGTACATAGTAACAGTAATGTTATATGATGCTATTCTTGGCATTACAGTGATCCAAGAAAATTCTGAAGGACTTATGATGAAAAATATTATTCATTTCCAGAGAAAGAACTGATGGAGTCTAAATGCAGATTGAAGCTTACTTTTTTTCTTATTTTTTTTTAATGTAACTAAGATGGAAATATGCTTTGCATGACTGAACATGTCTAATTTATTTTAAATTCCATGCCTTTTCAATGGGGAGGAGGGAAGGAGGAAGAGAATTTGAAATACAATTTTCAAATGAATGTTAAAAATTACTTTTACAGGCAACTAGGAAAATACAGAATGTTAAATCCTTTTTTTTAAATAAAAATATAAAACAAAGAACTTTACAAAATTGGCTAAATTGTTTTAAGTCTTATAAAGATATGGGGATGTTTGCTCATCAATGGAACAGAAATATTGAGAAATATAGTGAATACATAATAGCATTTTGTCAGTGACTACTTTATAATCCACATAAATCACCATTATCAAAAACTGGGCAGAGGAAGCTGGAATCACAAGTAGAGAGGAGCATGTGGTTTGCCTAATGCTAGTTGCTGCTTCCACAGGCATTCCACTTTGAAAATTACAGTCTTTATAAGGCTCTTTATCCTTGGCCCATCATTTCAGGAGAATTTTTGGAGATACAAACTATTTATTTTCATCCACTTACAGTAGGCATTTTATTTTAAGGATCATTTCTGGGAAGATCATTGTAATTCTAATTAAGTAGCTTGTCAGAGAAGCATTTGCTTTAACAGAGCTGTTGTCATCGTAATATCACCCAGATGCAAAAAAATGACACATTGATAGACACATCTGTCCCATATCTCTGCCACTGCTACACATCCCTTTTTAAAATCACCTTAAAGTTTGCAAATTAGACAGAAGGCAAGAAGATCAACTTAGCTATGGGAATAATGTTGAACAAAAAATAAGATAAATTGGTTGAGTTTGGTTTACAATCTGGATTAAAATATGAAAGATTTCCAAAACAAAATAAAACAAAATATATTAATGAAGTTTAGATTGCTAAAGATATTATTCCACAGATTTTCTGAGAACATTTTAATATAATATTTAAATAATTGTGTTTTGTTTTTCATTATCCTTCTGGACTTTACAAAAGGAGAGTATCATATTTATTGTTGAATCATTTTACAGTTGTATGGATTTGAATTCATGGAAATTAGTCTTTCTGAAGCCAGGCCCAGTGCTCTATGCACTGAGCCATCTATACGCTCTGTATCACACAGATACATGTAAGCATATATACATATATACATGCACATGTATAGTTGTAGGTATGTGTATGTATGCATGTATGCATATACGTGTACACAATACTCACATGCATGTGTCTGGAATAGGCATTATATTTATAGTTATAGGCACATTTGTGCTTTATGTATTGTGCAGATACTATATGTTTATATTAATACGTATGTATCTATATACATACACATCTATTTCCATATACACATACATATGCATATATACACATACAAAATACACATACAGGTGCTTGTACAGTGCTTTTGAACTTTAAAGGAATCTATAAATGCTTACTATAAAATATGCATATATGTATGTATAGTTACTCTATGTGTGTGTATGTGTGTGTATATATAAATATGTATATAATAGTTTTATATACAGTGCATATGCACTTAGGTACAGATATATTAATACAGCTATTTCTTCCCCTTTTAGACTGTCAGTTAAGAACAGATCTTGTCTCCATCTTTTATTTGTGTTCCAAGTGCATGTACACACATATTCTTACAAGGCTGATACCTTTCTTCAGTGCTACAGACCCCTTTATGGAAAAGTATGAAACAAGTAATCATCCTTGGTATATGTATCAACATTTTATGAATGGAACTGCTGACTGTAAATGTTATAGTTAAAGCCTAGCCATAGGCCACTAATTTCCATGATAACTATCAATGCCCACCTAATATCTGTAATTTCGTTGGTTGATAGTTTTACTCACAGTGAAAATGTACATATATATGTAACAGGCTTTATTAGAGGGTCTTAGAACATCTGGAAATAATGATAACCCCACAAAACTTGTCTTGGAGGAAGAATAACAGAAATTGCAAATCTGGTTTTTCATTTTGGCAAATCTTGAGGTCTACTATTTTGTTATACTAACATTCCTTCATGGCCATAATCCTTTTGAGTTTAACCCTAAAACATTAGGTATCAATATGAGCACCATCTACTCATTTATTCATGTATTCATTTAGACAGTAACCTGGCACTGCCATTTAGCAATACTTTTATTCAATCTTAAATACTATAGTTAACTGTTTTTAAGCAGTTCTTATCTTCCTTAACATATCTGCAGACATTTTGCCCTATTTTAATACCTACTTCTTCTTGATGCTATCTTTTTGCTTTACTTTAGAGACATTACATTCTTTTGTCTGTCTGTCTCTGTCTTTTCTGTCTCTATTCTCTCTATGTTTCTCTCTCTCTCCCTCCCCCCCCTCTCTCCCTCCCTCCCTCCCTCTCTCTCTCTCCCTCTGTCTTTCTCTCTCTGTGTCTTTCTCTCTCTCTGTCTCTGTCTCTGTCTGTCTCTGTCTCTCTCTAACTCTTTCTCTCTCTCTCCTTTCCTCTTTCCCTTCCTTTGTCTAGCTCTCTAACCATTTTATTTTCCCTGCCTTTTCTGTCTCCTTTTGCCCCAGGCACTGGACCTCACCACATTGTATGCATTCTCTATGTTTTCTCTCATAAATCACACTCTCCCTCTTCACATGTAGTATGAGCAAGATAAGAGGAACTGCCCACTAGGTAATGAACATGCCCCAAACCTCTATGTCAACTTAGACCATTTTATTCTTATGGAATTACTTCTCTGACCCTCTAGTATCCTTCTATTGAAATTCTACCTCTATGAGGTAACTCAAATGCCACCTCTTTCGGGAAAATCATTCCTGAGTTCTCCAGTTGGAAATAATTTCTTTCCTTTATGGAAAACCAACATTTAAGCATTCAGAAACTTATTATAGTGTTCTTAACATCATAGTTAATTATACTCCTATCTCATCTCCTCGAGAGTAAATTTCTTTGGGCTGAAAACACAGTCTTAATTATCTGTGTATGTATTTCATTACCTAGTTCCTATGTTACATATGGTAAACAGTCAATGCTGATTTGTTGAATTAAGACAAGAATGGTCTTGAGCACTTGAGAAGCATCAAACAAAATATATGCATTAACTGATGTCTGTGTACTTCCTCTTTTTTGAAAATTTCAAATGAAAGATAGTCACAACCAGAAAAATTTCTTAAAGAAAACTTCATTGAAAATTTTTAATTCCATAATTTCTAATGCATTTGATTTCCCATTCTCTGTGCAAAGGGGAGAGTGTTCTTCCTGCAATCATTTTCTAAAAGTTCTCAATTCTCTGAACATAGTGGGTTAGGCATAACTACATTATTAAAAGAAGAGAACTTTTTTGTTGGCCTTTGCTATATGAACCTTTTCTCCAAACCATATACTTTCCCATGAACACAAGGCTAGATTTTAACTTTATGAAGTGCTGTCTCACAGTATAATAGGATATAATACGGTAGCTATTTATTGAATGCCTAATGGGTGATGAGTGTTGTAGTCTGGGAGTCATAGGTGAATGATATGATCCATGACCTCAAGGTGTTTATAGTCTGTCAGGTGGATATGATGCCCATATAGGAAATAGAATATGTAATATTTCATGCTAAGATATATTTTATAGCATTCTAAAGTAATGTCCTGTGAGGTTTTAGGGTAGAACTCATTAGCAAAAAGTGACAGTACAGAAAACTTCCTAGAGTAGATATTTAGTGTTGGTTTTGAAGGAAAAGTAGAAATTCCAAAAGTCTCTGAAGAGAGAAAAGGAAAGAAAGAGCAGACATCTAGGCATAAAGGTATGAAAGCACAAAATATATTGGGGGCAAATGTTTTGCTAATTTGGCTAGAATGTAAAGGCCTTGGAAGTTTGGAACTCAAACTCAGGTCCTCTGACCCTTAATTTTAGGCTCTTTCTATTTCAAAATACTCCTTGTGAAAGAAGGTAAATATAATCTAATAAAATTGTAGATTATTGGAGTCTATGTATTCTAGGTTTGAGGTGAGAGAAGATCTTCACTGTATATAAACACATAGAACTCTCCTCCCACCCCCACCAGAATTTATGTGTAGAAGCTTTTCCTACTCAAGTGGCAACATTTTTGAGGAAAGAAAAAATCCTAGGGAAAGATATGTTTAGAATCCTTCGAATTTGCTCTCAAGCTTAATAAGCTTAGCAAAGAAGTAGCAGTTATAGCACTGGCCTTCTATTCTACTTCATATGTGTTTATTCATCTATTAACAATCAATTGATTGTGCTGGTATGGTCATCAATTAAAGTAAAGAAGAAATATTGTTGAGTCATGAAAAAATTAGTGGTTTGTTTATTAACCAACATAGAATTATTTATTATCTAGTGCAAATAAGTAAACAAGAACATAGCTTTCAAATGCATAGCAATTAAAGCTCAAAACTACACTAGCACTTTTGAAATATACATTTATATAGATGGAGAGATAAATACATATATACATATTGCTCATGTACATATTTATGCATATACATACATAAATACATATATATGCATACATACAGTAAGAGAGAAGGGGGGGGAGAGAGAGAGAGAGAGAGAGAGAGAGAAAGAAAGAAAGAAAGAGAGAGAGAAAGAAAGAGAGAGAGAGTACTAGGTGGCACAATAAGGAGTGCATAAGACTCTGCATCAGGAAGAGAGTTCAAATTCAGTCTCAGATGCTTCCTAGATGTGGTACCTTGGGTAATTCACTTAATCCCTTTTAGTTTTAGTTCTCTCATTTGCAAAATGGGGATAATACCATTCTGAAGGCAAGGTATGAGGATAAAGTAAGGTGCTTGCACAGTGCTTTTGAACTTTAAAGGACTCTATAAATGCTTACTATAAAATATGCATATATGTATGTATAGTTACTCTATGTGTGTGTGTATATACAAATATGTATATAATAGTTTTATAAACAGTGCATATGTAATTAGGTACAGATATATTAATACAGCTATTTCTTCCCCGTTTAGACTGTCAGCTAAGAACAGATCTTGTCTCCATCTTTTATTTGTGTTCCAAGTGCTTAGCCCATAAGTGCTTAATAAATAGATGTATTTTCTCATTCTATTTTATTCCATATTTTGACTTGCTTGCTAACATGACAAAACAAATTTTGAGAAAGTAAAATTCTATGCAGTTTTGTATTTCCTCATTTTGGTGTTTAACTTTGTGAAAGAAGGATTTGCCAAAATTACTTGACTCTAGGCACTGACTCCTTCTTAAAGATTCACAAAATGCATGATGACTTTGCTTATTTTCATGAGGCCATGGAAACTGATGTTCAGTGAACTACAGAGGGGTTATTAATTGGTATATATTTCATTTAGGAGAAAATCTAAAAAACTTGATCACATGCAATTCTCTTTGCTTAGCATTGATTCTATCTGAAATAAAGACATTTTATAGATTTTTCTTTTCTTTTAAATTTTATTATAGTTTGCATCATTCATTTTCACAAGATTTTGAGTTACATATTTTCTCC
>CM053584.1:69239016-69280107 GCA_028627135.1 Pseudochirops cupreus | reverse complement strand
AGATTAAAAGGGCAAAACATTGATGATTTAGTTTTACAGAGATGGCAGACAAAATAGCAAGCTACTGACAATGGTGACAGTCAAACTTTAAAATAAATTTTGTTTAATTTGATAATTTATTACTTGATTTTAATTTTTTTTACATTGGCATAATTGAGGCTTGATTTCCAGTGAAACTGGTCCGATGAGAGACAAGACAATCCCAAAGAGGAATGATGGGCAACCAAATAAACTCCCGGTAGTAAATTTTTGAAGAGGAAGAAGTTCATGTGATCAAACTCTACTTCTGATTTTTATTCCCTATATGACTTTGAGAAAGTCATAGAACATCTCTACTTTCCTTATTTGTAAAATGAAGGATTGGTTTACATGACCTTTAAAGTTCCTACCAAATTTAAATCTGTCATCCTCAATTCAGTCACTAGGAAATCAAGAAATCCTAGAAGCTATCAATGAGAATATGCCCTAGCTAGAAGAGAGAGCACAAAATTTGTAGGAGGTTAGGTGGTGAGGTTGATAAAAGGAATTTGACATTAGGCTTGTAGGCAGAAGTACAAATTGAAATGAAGCCAGAAGTATCATATTGGAAGAAGATTATGCCAGGTGGAAACTTTGAAGCTGAAGGTCAAGTATGGAATAACTTAGAAATTTTCGGATGGGGAACAGGGCAAGTTGTCAGGCCTGAGGGAAGTAGGGAAATGAAGCCAGTGACTCAAGAATGAAAGGCAAGAAAAAATCACCAGAAATAGAGTACAATGTGGAGTCTTTGTTATAAGTAAAAAAGGAAAGAAGTTTGTTATTAGAACTAGACCATAAAGGTGGTTTGTGTGTGACCAGATTAATGACTTTAAATCTTTCTATTCCACTGAATCAAATAAGATTGTCTAGAGGGTATGGCAAATTTCTACTTAAAGATCTGGAATTATAATAAAAGATCATTGGGATAGTGGGTCAGGGAGCTAGATTTTCAGTTGTTTTCAGTAGTGTCTGACTCTTCATATGAGTCCATTTGGCATTTTCTTGGCAAAGATACTGTAGTGGTTTGCCATTCCTTCTCCAGCTCATTTTATAGATGAGATAAGTGAAGCAAACAGGGTCAAGTGATTTGCCCAGAGTCACACAGGTAGTAAGTGTCTGAAACTGGATTTGAACTCAGAAAGATGAGTCTTCCTGACTCCAGGCCAAGCATTCTCTCCATTGTGCTACCTAACCTAAATTTTCCCTGGGAATTGTAACACCAATGCAATATTTATAGCATCCATGGTCACAATAAAGACTAACTATAAGTGTCACATCATGTTCAATTGCAAAATATACCAAACTCTCCAGATAGAGGATAGAACTGAAGCATTTATTTAGACACCAGAAAACCCAATCCCAAAACTAGTAAGCTGATTCCATCATAGTACCAAAGATATTCAAAAGTCATAGTAATGCTGAGAGATACAGCATGCTTCAGCCTTTCCACAAACCAATATAAGATCAATATTTACTCACAAACCTCTTTATCTCCTTGCCTGAGCTCCTCTGTCCCCCATAATCTGGCTAGTTCTGACCAACTTCCTGTGAGCTCTGCTTCCCTTTAGCAAATTCCCTCCATCACAAGCTCCATGTGACTGCATCCAGCCTATTAGGGGGCAGAGTTTACTTTCAAAGCAGGTAAGGTCTTCAAACTCCCCCCTATGTCTATTAAAGGGCAGGGAAGATCTTCAAATTCCCATTCTCATTACAGGAAACTACTAGTTTAGTTAAAATTTTCTTTAAGTTACCATTTGTAGATTGGGAACTGTAATGACCAAAGAGTTATTAAAACCTTTTACTAAGGTGCTAATACGAGAAAAGAAGAGAGAGGAGCTGCCAAACTGATTTTCTTAAAGCACAGGTAACACTCAGCCATTCACTTGCTCAAGAGGCATCAGTAGTGACTTCTTGTCTCTAGGATCAAATGCAGACTCCTCTGTTTGGCTTTCAAGGATGTTCACAATCTAATTTCAGCTTATCGTTCAGGTTCATTATATGTTTCCTAAACAGTGGAACTTGGACTATTTGTGATTCTCTGTATATGATATTATATCTTCTTTCTCTGTTTATTTTCAAAATGTGTCTCCAATTCCTGAAATGAAACACCTCCTTCTCTTTACCTTGCAGATGCCTATCATTCCTCAATGCAAAATTCCTATTATGCCATACTAGAAGTCTGTTCTGATATTACAGTAGCTGATGTTCTTTTCCCAGAAATTACTTTGTTTGTAATTTATATTTGATTTTGTATACACACGTTGTCCTCCCTGTCCTATCTAATACAACACAAGCTCCTTGTGGATAGGGACAATTTCATTTTTTATCTTTGTAAGCCCAGCAACTAGAATTCTCCCTGGCACAGAATAGACGCTTAATAAATGTGTTGAATGAATGGATGGGCGGATGGATGGATGGATGGATGAATGAATGAATGATTGCATCAAGTCCCCAGATAATATAGAACCCTTTATTCAGATACATGAATATTCAAAAGAGATCAACCTAACAATTCACAAAGGAAAAAATTAAAAGGATAAAGAATTCCTATTGTCCTGGCTATTATATTCAGTTATGTGAGTAGCTAGTCTATCAATACATATGTCATTGTAAAGATACTTCAAAGAGACAATAAACTAGACACAGGATTGAATGGAAGAAAAAGAAGTGGTTAGAAAGCCTTTAGGAAATTATACAGTGTTTTAAATAATTCCAAAACATTCTCTAACATGAGATGCCATTTTAAAATATCATTATCTTTTCACATAGGGCTATCAAGTGGATGTCTATGGAACGCTACAGTCTCTAAAGAGTCAAAATTGTGACTTATATAAAAGTTATTGATAAGATGTATAGTGATTATAAGTATGGAGCTAGGTGGCACAGTAGATAGATTGGATTCAGAATCAGGAAAACTTGAGTTCAAGTCCCAAATAGTTGCTAGTGGTGTGACCATAGGGACATCATTTAACATTAAAGTGCTATTCTATTACTACTACTGTGGCTAATGCTCCTAGCTAACATTTTTGTAGCACTTTAACATTTGCAAAATACTTAAATTATTGTTTCACTTAATTCTCACAGCAACCCTATGAACTAGGCTCTCTACTTATTCCAATTTTACAGGTGAGGAAAGTAAGGTACAGTGTTTTGTCCAAGGTCATTCCACTCAGAGAGAGTACCAGGGAGTCTGTGTGTGTGTGTGTGTGTGTGTGTGTGTACCTATATCTTTTTGCAATAGGTTAAATCTATACATATACACACATATATAAACAGATATTTGTGTGTGTGCATGTATGTATGTACATACAGATATACAAATGCACTGGGTAGCTAGATTATGTAGTGGATAGAATAGTAGTTTGAAATGTAGTTAGAAAGAACCAATCTTAGGTGAGTCACTTAATTAGGATTTCCCCTAGAAGTTGTGGGGGCCCCTGACAAATTACCTAATAATACATACAGAGCATTGTGTTGTATGTAACATGAATGTGCACACACATATATGCATATATGCACACACACACATACAGAACATTCCTGCAAGATAAGGGTATAGATATATGTGTGTACGTGTGTGTGTGTGTGTGTGTATATGTGATTATTTGCCCAGGACCCCTAGATCCCCTAGGTTGAAGGAAAATCCTCATTAAGAGACTTGTCCAAATTCAGATATCAAAGATGTATTAGATGCAAGGTTACAACCTAGGTCCTCTTGACTTTCTTTTTATAATTACATTAAAAATAGTTTTGTGAATTATTTTTCTTTAGATCTTTATGTATGAAAACATAAAGTTATAACTCTAGGTTGTCTAGAAGTGTGGAAAGACCTCTTATCTGAAAGCCATTTTTTTGAAAATATATTTTTTCACTCTGCATGTCAGATTTACCAAAGTAAAACATAATGAGTTATTTACCAGTTTCAGAGAGTTATTTTGAAGGGCTGACATGCTTTGGATCTTTCTTTGTCCAATTTCACTAGCATATTGCAGCTTCTAATCACATTGCAGCATAAATTTAGAAGTTCTTCGATTAGATTCTCTTTGAAAGACCTATAGACTTGGCATCCATAATTTGCTGAAACTTGACTTTCGTAATTAGAAAACTTCCACATCTTTTACAAGAGTGTACAGTAATATCTAAGTTTCTTTTTATGCCTGAATCAATTGCATTTCGAGATAAAAATTGAGCACAGTAACTTTGTAGGACTTTATGTTGCTTTTTATTCTTGTAAATTATTACATTCACAAAATATAGAAAGAATTTGAATGAAAAGAGTTTAATGGTCTCATGACAACATTACTTCTTTGATAAAATGAGGGGCCAAGGATGAGTGAATAAATTGAGAACCAAGAAACTGGGGCAATGGGGATGATTACTAAAATTTACATGGCATTATCCTGTTTTGCATAGACATTTATAACCTGAATCCATTCAAAATAGCTGTCGAATTGGAAAGATCTAAATCTTTTCCTGGACACGCTCTCTTAAATGATCATAGGTTCTTACTCTGAAATAGAAAAGGACTAAAGATGCCATCTATCCCTCCCCCCTAATTTTATGGGTGAGGAAACTGAGGTCCAGGGAGCATAGATAAATGAGTGACTTGTATAATGTTACACAAGTAGAAAAAGTCAGAGTTGGGATTTCAGCCTTTGTCTTCTCACTCAAAAGCTTTTTCCCCTCCCACCATATTATGCTGACTGCAAGAATGTATGCTCTTGCTTTAAATAGGATATTTAACATACAAAAAAAGCATTTTAAAAGTTTGTTTTCTGTGTTCTGTTTTTGCATTTCAAAAATTTATAGATAATCTCTCCTCTGAGAGGTCTCTTGTAACAAAGTGAAACAAATAAAACTAATAATAGAATGACTTCATCCAAAAGTACACATGCTGTATCTCTAGTATCCCACAGAACTTATCTTTCTCTACTTAGCAGAAATCTATTATCTCCTATTCCCACCCCATCCTAATTGGGAAAGAAAAAGAGTATAAGCATTTATATAGTGTCTACTAGGTGCCAAACACTGTAATAAGAAATTTTATCACAACAACACTTTGAAGTAGGTGCTATTATTATCCCCATTTTATAGCTGAGGAAACTGAGGCAGTCAGAGATCAAATTACTTGCCCATATATATAGCTAGTAAATATCTGAGGCCAGATTTGACTTCAGGTATTCCTGATTCCTTGACCAATTCTCTATCCACTGTACCACCAGTGGCAAGGAAAGGAAAGAAGGAAAAGATAATGCCTTTGTAATAAATATGTATAGTTGAGCCCCTTAATGGCTATATGCAAATACACACACACACATACATATATACATATATGTGCATACAGACATGCACACACACACACAACATATAATATTTTCCCCCTCAAATCCTTTCCTTCTCAGTAATGATTCATCAATGGTCCTCTGGAATCATGAATGGTCATTATATTAATCATAGTTCTTACAGCTTTTCAAGTTATTAAGCTCTACAATGCTACTGTATAAATTGTTTTCCTGATTCTTTATTTCATACTTCATCAGTTTATAAGCATTAAATATCAACTTTATGAAAATACAATTGCTAAATAAAATCATGGGTTCTAGCTTAAGAACCTTTGGTTTATAGGTTGCCTTTTTTGGGGCAGGGGGGAAGGCAAGGCCATTGGGATAAGTGACTTGCCTAAGGTCACACAGTTAGTGAGTGTGTGAAGTGTCTGAGGCCCAATTTGAATTCAGGTCCTCCTGACTCCAGAGCTGGTGCTCTATTCACTACACCATGTAGGTTGCCTTTTTATGGAGGAGTATAAAGAGACAACTCACCTCCAAATGATCTCACGACTATAAAAGCTAACCAGTCCATTCTCCAGTAGTCCAAGGGCAATCCACTATTTTTCAGAGGACAACATGGTCAAAATCAGATAGAAAGATTTACCTCCTATACACTCATTAAGCTTATTGGAACTTCATAAAATCCCTACATATTGTTCCTGGGGTGGTTGTAATACAAACATAATTGTTAATGTTAATGCAGATACTACAAATAAGTGTGTTTCTAGTTGATTGCTACTCAGCCAAGAAGTAGGGATAAATATCAAAACTCTCAGTTTGTGAAAACATAAATTTGGGATTTAAAATGTTTTTGGCATTCTCTGACTTGTGACTTTCAGTTTAGTGAAATTGCCAACAATCTCATGGAAGAAGCAGGGGAACATATTTGAGACACATTTTTAATTTATTCACAGGCAATATATTCTGGCAATGCCTCCAGCTCTAAATATGTCCTTTTAAATTCACCTATATGATTCCTCTGAGAAATATTTTGTAGACAGATGTTAGTGTCACATTGACATTGCATAATGCTATAATGATGTTTTAAAAGATTGGATTATAAGATAATTAAAACCTTAGCTATAAATGATTACATATGTAAATATAATATGTATATGAATGCAAATTTTGACAGTGAACATACTTCTGGAAAGGAAAAACAAATCTTTGTCTTTTTCTATGTACTTTTACAATGTTTTCAAGGAAAGGCAATTAGAATTCACTGTTTTCTGCAAGAAAAGTGCTATAGCAACTGTAAGCAGGGAAAATAAAGAAAGACAAAAATTATTATCATCATAATCCATTGAACTTGGGTTTTCCAATGGAACTGCATTATTTGTCACCAAACAGATTTTTACAGGCCCTAGCAGTTGTCTACAAAGGAAACCAGGAAACAAAGAAAGAGCATTTAGGCCTAAACAAAGATTAAGGACATTCCTCAGAGTTAAATGATTTAAAATTCAACTCCTTGAAAATCTAAGGGATTTTTCTGTTAAAACTCTGAACCACTAATTTTAAATCAGAGGATTTAAAATAGCTATAGTTCATGTCTTGTGACTACATTGTGGTCAGTGCAAAGGGCCTGATTAGTGCTTGATTTTCAGTCAGAGGGCTAGATTTTGATTGGATTCTGTCACTCCCTGTCTAATTCCTGGGCAAGCAGAATAACTAAATAATAATAATAATAATGATAATAATGATAAAGTATTTACTTAGTACTTTATGAAAATTATAACTTCTCCTGATCTATATTTTCTTATCTGTAAAACAACAGTTTGGTTGAGCTGACTGCAATATACAGATGCTTCCATAAATCAGATTTGTTATTATCATTTTAAAAGCCATTTGTCCTTTTTTTTTAAAGGTATTTATGTTAGGATGGAATCAACTTGTCATCTGCAAATAGGGGTGGTGTCAGTTTTTAAATTAATCTGAAAAAGGAAAGATATCAAAGGCTTAGGAAAAAACTTATCCTCATTGTTACCAGAAATGAGACTAAAATAATATTAATTCATATTGACCTATATTTACCATATAAGCAAATTGTTGTGAGAATAATCTGTACATTCACCTAGTCACCTTTAATTCAAGTACAAGAAAAAAACAGGTATATTTTTACAAATTGTATTTTATAGCTGGCCACACCTTTATAGTCACAGAATTGACTGAAAACTATAGAGGACACAATATCATACTATGATTTTTTGTTTTTTGACTATCAAAAAACATGCAAAATTTCTCCTTCAAGGCACTTTTCCAAGAAATTATTTCTCAGGTATGTGTCAAAACCATACATGATATCTTGACAAATGTAACAGAGAGATGTTGTTTCACTACAATCTACTCTTAAATACACAAAGAGGCATAAAAGAACTAGTTCACTACAGATAGATGCAAATATCCTCCTGATGATCTAGCCTTTTTCATGTTGATGTGCTTAAGCACAGGAATAGAACAGGTTCTTTTAAAGGAGCTTCTAATACTCAGAGAAAAACAAAGCTTACTATTCACGCTGGGAAAACCAAACCAAACCAAACTAAGTGGAGAAAAATAATACATTTGCCAGACAATTGTATAGAGTTGCAGGGGCAAAGCATAGAGTTGGGTCATCAAAATATATTTCGCAGACTATCACTGCTGATTGAAAGTGAACAAGAAGAAAAATAGAACAATTGGTCTGCCTTAGGGAATTTGTGAAGAGCTTTTTATGACCCCAAAGGCCTCAATTATTAACAACAATATTCTGGCAATGCTATACACACGTATTAGTATACTCCCAAGATTTAGCATGATGTCTATACACATACAAACACAATAGATAACACAATCTCTCAAGAATTAAAATGGCAAATTATTCAAAGTGCAATGTAGGGGATAGAAGTAGAAGAGAACTGACTACCATAAATTGTAAAACAAGTATGTAAGAGATGTTGCATCACAGATATGATTAGAGAGAGGAGTGGCAAGAAATGGTTAATAGATGAGATGGATGAAGTTAATAGGTGGATTTAGTGAAAAAAAACTATGCATCCTAGGAGCTACACCATTATTCATGCTATGTCATGAGAACTAGAGGAAGGTTCCCAACCCATTTGTGAAGGAAGTATATTGAGAATATCAAGAAGATCAACACAGGGTGACAATATACATCTACACAGGGCATTCTCAACCATGCCATATAAACAGTATCACCATAGGGTTCACTCCACTTCTGGACTACTCCTAACATTTGAAGAACTCTCTACTGCTGAGGTCTCACTTTCTGATTGGTTGGTTCCTTCTAGAACCTGCAGTTTAAGGAGGAAACTGAAACCAAAAGAATCTGCCTTTTTCTCCAGGCTGGATTGCTTACCCATCTCCACAGAACTTTCTCATCATGCCATCCTACTGGGTACATTCTCTCCTTCTCCCCCTTTCAGCTCCTTTTTATACCTTTTATGGGTTGTCTTCCTCCATTATAATATAAAGTCCTTGAAGGCAGAGATCATCTTTCTACATCTATATGTACTTGCAGGATTTAACAGGGTGTTTATCTCACAGTAAGCTCTTAATAAATGATGTTTGACTGATTGTTGACTCTTAGGATCTTCATAATGTTTGCACTGGTGTATCCATGCTGCCTAACACTATTTAAAGATATTTACTTGCATACTAATTTTAAGGCCGATCAAGTAAACCTGAAACCAAGTGGTGATGTTGTTTTTACTGGGATAGATCAAAGATATACTAACAGGGAAAAGGTATTTTCTTGCATAACAAAATTATGGTGATTAAGAATCATAAAGCAAAAATAAAATTCAACACTTGCTAAGTGTCTTGGGAAAACTTTTTGGCTTCTTACATTTATCTCTGTTACTTTAATTGCAAAATGTAAATATTATACTAATTTAAAGTATTAGATTAATTCATGAAATAAATTATTTTAATACACTAATTAATCTTTTTGAAGAAGTCAAAGATTGGTTTTGCTTTCCTGAAATTGCTTATGGTTTCCAAAGGAAGCTTACTTTTGGATTTTTGAATACACAAACATATTTATTTATTCATCTTAATTTGGTCATATATAGTGCTTCTTCTGTCCCTTTCCACACATTCGAGAATATTATACAGCATAAATCTTTCTTTAAAATATTAGATGGCCAAAACAGGGCTAATAAATTGATTTAGAAATTAGGTCTTGCTTGGTTGAAAGTAGAAAAAGAAGTTGGAATGTGAAGCAAGAAAGTCAATAAGTAAGAAATCATATGGCACAAATTGCAGTAAAGAAAGAGATAAAAGCAGTGGAATTTACAAGAAATCTTTCATTTATTCAAGGAGATTACCCCACATTCCTTCTTTTACTCTCTCTAAACTCATATCTTTATTTCCTGTCTCCTTCCCTGCAGCTTGCAAGCCTGTGCATGCCTCTTCCACCTTAAAACAAACAAACCAGCAAAAAATCTGCCAACAATTTAGACTATCATCTTATGTCTTTCCTGCTTTGCACAGTCAAATTTCTAAAAGGAAAGAAGAGCTTCACCTCTCACGTACACGTTGTTTTTTCTCAATTAAACCGAGGTTGCACAGTGGAAGGAGTGCTGGACCTGGAGCTGATAAAGTGTTGAGTTCAAATATCATGTCAGATACTTGTTGTATGACCCTGGACAGCTCACTTAAGCTCTGTCTGCTACAATTTCCTCTTCTTTAAAATGAAAATAATAATATATACTTCACAGGATTATTGTGAAAATAAAAAGAGATAATATTTTTCAAGTACTCTGGCAACCTTAAAAGGTCATATAAACACTAACTCTTTATTATGACTGTTGTGATTGTCATTGTTATTACAACTTATCTTTTTATATACATTATATGTTTCTCTCTTTCATTTCCTATTTGTGCTGTCTATTGCTTGCTTGCTTTATATGTATTTGTTTGCTTATTGTCTTCTCCCTTATATAAGTTTCCTTAGGGCAGAGACTGTCTTTTACCTCTTTTTTTTTTTTAGCTCCAGCACTTAGCACAATGCCTGGAACCTACTAGTCATTTAATAATTTTTTATTGATTTATTGATTGATGTTGTTTCACTTAAGAGAATATAAATTCCTTGAGTTCAGAAACCATATAATCTCCCCCCCCTTTCTCTCTCTCTCTTTCTCTCTCTCTCTCTCTCTTTCTCTCCTCTCCTCTCTCTAACAGATCCTATTATAGTGTCCAGCACTGTGCTCAACATATTCAGTGCTGAATAATACATGCTTACTAATTATTGCTTGAAATAGCATTGAAAAAGCTAGGAAAGAATAAGTGCACTAAAATTATATAGGACTCTATGGGCAATCTGAAATTGTAATAAAAAAAGTAAAACTAGGCATACATTTGTAGATTTAGAGTTGTATAGTATATTGGTGGTCATTATGTCCTCTTTTTTAAATCAGGAAACCCAATCTCAGAGAAGTTATGTGATTTTCTCAGAGAGAGAAAGCTAGTAATTTTCTCTTGTAGTATTACACTTCAAGATTTCCTGATTCTTTCCTGCACTGTATCCATTAAAAGGTCAATTTAGGTTTTGGAAGAGAAAATTTCAAAGGGATCTGAGGAAGAATTATTATAATCCCATACCCTAAAGATCTGTAGTGGAAATCAGCTCCAAAGGGGTAAGAAACAATTGGAAATGAAATTCTGAACACATGAAGAAAAACAATTCTAATGAGGAGTATGGGGAAGACAGACTTCAAAAGAGATCAATGTGGATGCTGATGGAATTTAAGCAGATTTAATTTTCAAAGAACAAATAGAGATGACAGAAATAAGATAGATAACAGAAGATAAATGTAAAACTGTAACACAATCTTCCAAAAACAGAATCAGAAACACTAAAGATCAGAATACGCTAAAAATGTTTAGTATAAATAGATTTTTTTTCCTTTTCATCCTCCTTTCCCTCTTCCTCTCATGATTGACTGGGTATTCCATGACCAAGGAGTTAGGAGAAGAAAATCACTTCCCTCTCACCCCTTATATAAGTCTTCTACCATAGACAGGTCCTTTCCAAAACTCTCCAAAACTTCCCTCTAAGGCTCACATAGTAAAAACTCTGCAAATGTGTGTCCAGTTTTTGCTCATACAATGAAGCAGATTGTACAGCTACGTGGTACAGTGGATAGAGTGCTGAGCCTGGAGTCAGGAAAACATCTTCCTGAGTTCAAATCTGGTCTTTGAGACTTACTAGCTGCATTACTTTGAGCAAGTCACTTAACCCTGTTTTCCTCAGCTTCCTTATCTATAAAATGAGCTGGAGAAGAAAATGACAAAGCACTCCAGTATCTTTGCCAAGAAAACCTCAAATGGTGTAACAAGGAATCAGACAGAACTGAATAACAACTACAACAGAAAAGAGATTGATCACTTTAATTCTGTAAGCATAATGGGTATCCTGAAGAGATTACAAAGTATTATCATGCTGTTAACACATTAAGGTATCATGATTTCTATTATCTACTCTTCTGTGTCTATGTCAACTATGGAAATAGGAATGGAATCTTCTCTTCTATATGTTTTGTTGAAAGGGATATTAAGCTGGTAGATCAGCTGAATGTTGTATGTAGTTTATCTAGCTTTTAGTAAAGCATTTGACAAAGCCTTTCCCCCTATTCTTGCATAGAGAGATGTAGGATATAGATGATGCAATGCAGCTGCATTTCACAAGGAATGTTGAAAAGACATTCCTTTATCTGGGAGGGAAAAAAACCTAGGATTTTTAAAAGAATTGTTAACTTAAAATGAGTCTACAACCATAAAAGCTAATTTGACTGACTTTATAATCTGATTAAAATGACATTTTCCCAAAATGAGGAAGATTAGAAGCCCATTGCCCTCTGATCTGGTCATAATACATCATGACTCTTATGTGTCCTGTTTGAGGCACCATACTTTAGAAAGGATTATGATATTCTTGAGAGCATTCAGAAAAGATTAACACAGATATTGAAATGATTTCAGGTCACATTGTAAGAGTATTGATTGATGAAGAGATCTTTTTTGTGAAGAAGAGGTGAACTGATGACATGAAAGCCTTCTGAATCTGAAGGGATATCAAGATGAAGTAAGATTAAATTAATTAGGCTTTGTTCCTAAGAACAGAGTTAAGAACAATTAGAAGAAATCTCGATGACCCAGATTTTTAAATAATACAAAGAAAACTGATAGATGTTTGTTTTCCCCTCACTGGAAGTCTTTACATAGTAGATCAGTGAACACATGCTGGTTATACTTTGGAGTGATTCTTATTCAGGTACATATTGGGTTCAAAGAAAAAGAGAACTGCATTCCCTCCTTGCCCCTGCATCTTAGAATCCTTTTTATTCTGCAAGGCTCAACTCATATCATACTTTCTATGAAAGGCCATTCTTAAAACATATAGCAGCCAACATTTCTACCCAAAACAATCTGTAGAGGGAAAATGAGTGGACCTGTGATTTCACTGGTATAAGCAGCTCCCAGTATGGACCTCCCTGTCTGTCTCTGCTCTGCGTATTATAGTCTTAGAGAGGTACATTGAGTAATGAAAGATTAAATGAATTGTCCCACATCACACAGTATGTGTCAGAAGTGAGAATTGGACTTGTCTTCTTCACTCAAAGGTGACTGAACTATTTTTCCAATATAACATACTCTTTTTCTTCCATGTCTTAATTTTGTATATATGTTGAGTGTGTTCCTGTTGTCTTCTGTTAGAGGACCTAAGGGCCTTGAGGGTAGGAACTGTTTAATTTTTTTCTTTGGATCCCCACCTCCTAGCATTGTGGCTGCCATATAGCAAGCCCTTAAATTCTTATTAAAATATATTATAGATGTAATATATCAATGTTATTAATACCAAATTCTTGAGTTTTTATTGAACTATCACCATTATGCTAAGCTACAAGTACATCCAAATTTAATACACACACACACACACACACACACACAATTACTGCTATAAATAATATCTAGAAATGGAATTACCTCCAACAGGAATAATGAGTTTTCATTCTTTGAATAGAATATGGAATTTTGGGATAGAAATAAAAGCCTGAGAAAAGGAGTCAGGAGGTCGGTCTGAGTTCCCTGCTTTGCTCTATTCACAGTCAGCTATGTAGCTACCTCACTAAGTAATTGTCAGTCTCTGGATCCCAGTTCCTTCCTCTGTAGTATGAGGGGAAGGGGCTATATGAGCTCTAGGGTCTCCTATAACTCTAAGATTAAGGAAAATAATTTTAAAATATTTTGGTACCTAAAAATACCTTATGCTGATGGTTACCAACATGCAGGCAATTTTTACCAATTGACTAGAAATGAACTTCTTTGGTTTTGCAATGTCATGGCTCCCCAGAGTACTGTAGATCTACCTATATAGACTATATTTTGCAAAACCATCCCCAACGTACGTAATAGGTTTGGAAACAGAGTTGAATTTATGGATTTTGTTTAATGTTACTCTAACTGTTGCAATATGGTGCTAACCTTTTCCACATATGGAATCAAGTTTCTGTCTGCCATTTTAACACCTGCCCTTCAGGGATGTTTCGCATTGATATTTTAGGCAGACAATAAATGCAGATCTGTAACTTCAAACTTCACAAGCCACAAATGTGGACAAAAATTCAGTAGCATAAGTAAAAACCCATTACATCTTGTATTTAATCTTCTTTTGAAAGAAAAAGCCTTTTCCCCCCTTTCAACAGCAATAAAAATGCTACATTTAAAATCTATCTGTGCGTAGCTCCCTGCCATGGATTACAGCTCTAGTTCATGTGGCATTTTTAGCAACCTGTACAAAATGGAATTGTCACCTTTTCTGTTGAGCAAGAGTACTTTAGGTTACCTTTTTTTTTCTTCACCAGAATAAAATGAACAAGAGTTCAACACTACCTTTATAAAGAAAAATTCTGAATTAAATCATGAAGTTCACCAAAATGTTAACTTTGCAAGTAAGAAAACTTCAAAATGGCACATTCTTTGCCAAGAGCAATCATATTTTTTTGTGAAAATGAAAATTCAAAGTCCAATATATAAGCATCTTTCTGAGACTGTAGATGTCATTTCTAGTAGATCTCAGTGTTAAGTCTGATATTAATTTCCTATAAAGTCAGGTTGAATATGTTAAAATATGGAGTTTCTGTGCAGAAATTCTAGATGATTACATATGTAGATTATTATGAGGTATGATCTTTATATAGACTTTGAATACAATGCTTTTGTATAATAATATTTAACATATAAAACATCTTAAGATATGCAAAGTACTTTTCTTATATACTTATACTCATACCTTTTTCTTGTATCTCCATCCTTACATAATTTTCTTTATTTTCACTCTGAAGTGGGTGTTATTGTTAGTGCTGTTTAATATTGATTTCAATTTGTAAGGTCATTGAGTCCAATCCACCTCACTTACCAGTGTGGATTCTGGGGTCCAGAGAGGTTAAGTGACTTATTTATAGCCACATAGCTAGCAAGTATCTGAGGTGGGATTTAAATCCAGATCTTCTTTAATCCAGATATTCTGTATCCATTACTCCACTTAGCTGCCTTAATAAAACTTTGTCTCTGAATTTGAATTCAATGATTCTTAAGCACTTAAGACACTGGCATAGTTTCTAGTGATCAGGATACAAGGATAAAATATTTTTTAAAAAACCCTCCATATTCAGAGTAAACATTTGCATTGATTTCATTTTTCCTCAATTAAGAGAGAGCATTCCCTAAATGTCTTAATATAAAATTGGCTTCTTCTCTTTTTGCCATATATGGCATTAAGTTTTACATCTCTAAGCTTTTGTGCTAGCTTTCCCATATGCCAGGAATATATTTTCTTGTCATGTTTGCCTCATAGAATCCTAATCTTTCTATGAGACATAGCTGAAGAACCATCCTCTGCAGGAAACCTCTACTGAATCCATACTCTTCCCTCACCTCTGACTGTTATTCCCCACTCCCCACCCCCAAGTTAAAGCTACCTTGTGTGAGCAAGAGTACTTTGGGTTACCTTTTTTTTCTTCACCAGAATAAAATGAACAAGAGTTCAACACTACCTTTTTCTTTATATAAAAATTCTGAGTTAAATCAAGAAATTCACCAAAATGTTAACTTTGCAAGTAAGAGAACTTCAAAATGGTGCATCTGTACCACCTCATGTCTATCAATTTGGCTAATATGACAGAAAGTGTTAATGATAAATTTTGGAGGGTATATGAGAAAACTAGGCCACCAATGCATTGTTGGTAAAAGTTGCGAATTGATACAACCATTCCAGAAAGCAATTTGGAGCTATGTCCAAAGGGCTATAAAACTGTTTATACCCTTTGATCTAGTAATACCACTGTTAGGTCTATATCCCAAAGAGATTTTTAAAAAGTAAAAGTACCTATCTGTGCAAAAATATTTATAGAAGTTCTTTTTTTAGTGGTAAAGAATTGAAAATTGATGGTGATGCTCATCACATAGGGAATGGTTGAAAAAGCTGTGGTATATGATTGTGAAAAAAATATTATTATAGTGCTTTAAGAAATGACAAGCAGGATGATTTCAGAAAAACCTGGAAAAATTCATAGGAACTGATACATAGTGAAGTGAGAAGAATCAAGAGAACACTATACATAGTAACAGCAAATTGTACAATGAAGAAAAATGAATGACTTAATTATTCTCAGCAATACAATGATCCAAGACAATCCCAAAGGACTCATGATGAAGCATGCTATCCACCTCTAAAGAAATAACTAATATTATCTGAAAACAAAGTGAAGTATGCTTTCCACCCCTACTTTCTTTTCCTATTCTAGTCTTATTGTACAAAATGACTAATATGGAACTGTTTTATTGTTGCATATATATCAAATTGCTTACCACCTCAGGGAGGGGAAAAGAGAGGGAGGGATAGAATTTGAAACTCAGATCCTAAAAAAGAAACTGAAGTGTTAAAAAGAAATGTTTTAACACATAATTAAGGGGGAATATTATTATAAAACAAATTTTGCAAATGAAAACTGCTTGGTCAAATAATAATATTAACAATACACTCTTATCTCTATCACCCTCCCACCCACAATAAATGGACATAAATAAATTAGAAAAAATAAAACAACCTTGTGTTTGACTATTTTGCATGTATTTTATTTATTCACTTTATACATATGCTACGTATATTTATTTAAGCATCTATTATCTCCATTAGAAAGTAAAGTCTTTGCTAGTAGAAACTGCTTCAGTCTTTGGACATGTATCCTTGATACCTACCATAATCCTTGGTTCATGGTAGGCACTGATTAATGATTAATTGAAATTAACAAGTCATTTTGGTTATAAGCATGAAATCAAAGACAATCTAAAATAGATGCCCTAGAACATTAGGACATATTAAACTAAATATCACATAGATATCTTAAATTAATCATGTCCAAAAATAATCTCATTATCTTTTCCTCTAAACTCTTATCTTTTTCTAACTTTCTTATTCCTAATGGGGGAATCTCCATCCTCTCAGACACCCAGGCTCTCAACTTAGTTGTTCTTTTAAATTCCTTAATCCCTCTCACACTCTCCATATCTAATCTATTGCCAAAGTTTATCTTTTTTACCTATGTAATACCTTTGACATGTGTATATCCTTTTCTATCCTGCCTAAGGATAGAAAGGGCCTTATCCTAGCTAAGGCCCTTATCACCTCATACAAGGACTATTGCAATAGCTTATTGCAATTTCCTGATTCAGTCTATACTACACTCTGCTGTCAAAAGTGAACTTCCTAAAGTTCAGGTCTGACCATGTCACTCCCCACTATTTGGCAAACTCTAGTATTTCTCTTATTTGGATGATGAAATATAAAACCCTTTGCTTAGTATTGAAAGCCCTTTATAACCTACTTGGACTTTAAACCTTTTTAGTCATCTTACAAATTACACTTCATCCTGAATTCCCTAAGTATTCTGGGATCCAGTGACACTGGTCTTCTTGCTGCTGCTGCTGTTGTTATCTGTCCTTCCTTTGGGAAGAGAACCATGACATCAGGTAGGTGATGCTATGGCATGCAAGTGAATTGGACTTAAGTGAGGGAGGGCTGTGCAGTCACCAGCCTCACTTTCTTCCTCAGAGCCATCTGGCTCCGGGGGTAGGATATAGATGAGGATGACTGGAGATGGCCCTGTACAGGGGAGACCTTGAACTTTTCAAACTAAGATCTTAACCAGGTCTCAGTTTGAGAGAGGCAATTCCTATTAAGTGATTAAGGCTAGGAAAGAAAGGAGGCATAGAATAGCCTCTTTACATAGTAAAAAAAAAATCACTTTGGAAGGGGAAGACCAGAATTTCTGGCTGAAATAGAAACAATTGCTGTTTACATTTATTCTAAAGCAAATCAGGGCCCAAACAATGATCAAATGGGTCTTGGCCTGGAACCCATTGTTGACCAATCAACGAGAATCAGGAAAAAAAGAAAACAAATTCTTTTTGTTTTTGTGGTCAAAATTTATATTCTTCAGACAAAGCACTTCAAATCCCAACTCTTGACGTTTTTTCTTTGTTGTTGTTGGCTGCCCCTTATACCTAGAATTCTTTCCCTTCTTATCTCTGCCTCCTGGATTCCCTGAGTTCTTTTGAGACTCAGCTCTATTTCTAACCATTACAAGAGGCCTTTCCTGTCCTCCCCACTACCACCCTGAATGTCTTCCCTCTGTGATATAGGATTGGTGGATGAGGTGGTATTTAGGTGAAAATTTTTAAGCATTTAATATTAGAGTTATTTAAAAGTGGAATGGGCTTCTTCAAAAAAGGAATAGATTCCTTATCACATGAAGTCTTCAAGCAAAGGTGAATAAACATATAGGTATACAAAAGTTGGGATTCTTCTTCAGTTAGAGGTTGTGGTAGCAGACTTCTGGTTTTCTTCTATCTCTGTATTCTGAATATACTGTCTGTAAAGAATAATGATAGACTCATAAACAATTTATTGTTATGCAGAATTCTTCCTCTGTGCCTGGAACAATGCTAAGCAAAGGAGTATAAATAAGAAAAAGAGAACACAGAAAAAAAAAAGCTAAAATGGCTGGGGGGGGGGGGGGGACATTGTAGAAGAAGCCAAACAGAGCCATTAAAGGAAAATCAATTTAACTATAAGTTTGTGAGCCAAATTTTATAAAGGAAGACTTTGGGAGGAGTTTAATGCTCTGCTCTCTAACCCTACAAACAGAGGGGAAAAGTTATTCAGTAGGAGTTGAGAAAGTCAAAAATCAAAACCCGAGTCAGTCAACATAATGATCACACTTCAGGTGATTAGCTGTCCTTAGGGGAAGGGAGTATTCAAAAGAGTAGAAACAAAGTAGAGCTGCTGATGGCAATTCAAAATGATTATTTCTTAGACAACAATTTGGGATTCTTTATAATTAATTGTATATTTCTTAAATTCACATTCTTTTTGGCAGTCTTCAATGTTTGTACAACCCCATGGCCAGAAAACAAAAGGAGGAATGCCTTTGTTATCTGCAAACAAAGAAAGTTTGGGAAATTAACCTCTGAATTATAGGGTAATGTAGCTTGAAACTTGAAGTGGAACCTAATATACATATATTTTCCTTGTATGTTTATGGCATCATCTATGGAAGATTTCTGGGTTCCATATGTGTGGAACAGAGACCACTACCAAAAAATCCACACAATGACTTAGATACCTGAAAGCACAAATGAGTTTATTGCTTTCTCATGAGAAAGGGTACTGTGCTGCATCACTCTAATGGTGCTAGCCAGGGAAGTACAAATTGATTCTGGAAAGCAAGGTCCTTTTATATCCCAATGTGAGCACCCCACTCCCCAACTTCCTTCCCCTTATCCCACTGGCTGGGCTTCAGGAGGCACAATTTAGTCACATGAATCTTCCCCAGGCACAAAGAAGAAATGACAAGAAAAGGCAGGAAGTTTTGCAAGAGTTTGCAAGTGTGCACAGTTTAGGTTGTGTTGCAAAGCATGGTTGTTCTGTAAAGGATTAAACTGTGTTTCAATAACACAAAAACTATTAACCCTTCTGAGGAGGCTTCACTTGTGAGAAATCATCCCTCATACACAAAAAAGCACTGATTCAAAGTCTGACACTGTAACATAGTACTTGCGTGATTTGGGGCAAGTCATTTAATTTCCTTTGGACTCAGCTTCCTCATTTATGAAATGACATTGTTAAACCAGGTACTTTACAACTTTAAAGCTCTTTTCTATGATCATTGATATTTCTTCAGAAATAATATTTCATGTACCTTCCCTGATTTCCCATAGATTTTATTTAAACTAATTCCTCTTGGGCACATATTCATATGCTTAGTCTCAAATCTTTTATTAGGACATTAGAAAACATGATATTGTGTGAGATGAAAGAGTTCAGAGTCTAAATCTAAGGTCAGAAAAGGTCTTTATTCTTTGTCACAAGAAAGGACTCTGCCCCTGTCGCCCATAGGGCAGCAGAGAGAGAGCAACAGATAGAAGCCAGCCCATGGTTATATAATATTCTAATGCAGAAACCCATCCCCCCCAACTGGCCTTCAGTCTTATTGGTAGGGTGGCTGACCCACAACCTAAATGTGGGAATCTCCCTGAGACAAAGGACCCTGTGCAATGACAGCAGTCTTAACTTTATTTGGCATATCTTGTGCTGAGCTGGCTCTGGGGGAGGGTCTCAATTGCCCTAAAATTGCTTGAAGGTCAGGTGACCTGACCCTAGGCCTAGTGAATACTGAAGCCATTCTAGATTTGATTTTTCAGAATGGGGAAACTTCACTATAAATTGTCCCTCACAAATCCCCCTCTTTTCTTTTTATACCTTTTGAAGTTTACCCACTTTTCTTAATTCTAATTACCCTGGCAGCCCTCATCACATTGACAACATACAAGGGAGAAGTCCCCTTAATGAATTCAGATACAGAGATTCAAAAGAAAACAATAATAATTGTCTTTTCAAAGTCCAAAAGCCTCTTTTCACACTGCTGTCTGGATGTGAAGAAATCCTCCGGTCACGTAGGATCATCTGTCTTCAGCCCTGCATCGCAGCTTCTCTTCCTTCTGCCTTCTTCCACTCATTTACCTCCAAAGGAACCTTGGAACCAATGTAAATGACAACTCCAGAACCCTTATCATTCTTACAAAATTCAAACTGGAGTCTTAGTCAATTGTCATGACCACACATTAGAACCAGTTTGTTATATTTTGCATTAATCCATAATCAAGTCCTCCACTAGGAAGATGGGATTTTACTAAGGAATTTACATTAAGCTCACAATTAAAACAATTAAAAAAGTTTCCAAGTAGTCCAAAAATTATCCTCCTTTTTAACATTGACTAATTATAACAAAGTTGAGACAAATATGATACTAATCGAATAACAGAATAATATTCCCATAAATCCTTGACCTAGTTGTCATATGATTACAAAGAACTAAAGGACCCTGACTCATACAGGAATACCTATACTAAACCCTAAGCCTAGCAGCTTTGTCTTATAGTAACTTAAGATGTTCCAGAATCAAGTAGATTTGTTGTTGTTTTATTTCAAAATTTTTGATTATTGAAACTTGCCACCAAGAATAGGGACAAAATTATAATGAGGGAATCATATTTCCCAAACTTCAGAATGCCAATTCCAGGCACAATGCATACCATGCTACAATCTGCATTGAGCCAAGCTTAAAGTCTGCCAGGTGCTTGAGGGTAAATCCCAGTCAGAAGACTCCTACCTCAGCTCATGCTAAATAGTCGTTCCTCTGACCTTCATACCTGTATCTTACAGGATCTGGAACCATCAGTTGGTAGCTTAGGAAGCTTGGGTAGCCTCTCTTAACACTCCTATCTGGAGCTGAACTCAAAGAAACAGTCATTTAAGAGTCCCATCAAGTCTTAAATAACAAGTGCCAACAATCAGTTTAAAATGAGATTATAATCTCACATTGGTTAAGGAACATCTTTGAAGTGAGCCTCAAATAACCTACATTCATTCCTATATTTATTCTTCTTCATAAAGAAAATCAAATCTCTCATTGGGATTAAAATTATTGCTCATTAGAGCATATACTTCATAGAGCACATACTTCATCTACTTCCAAACTTCTCCACCTTCTTATAATTATGCTTAATCTGAGCTCACACTAAAATTTCTCTTCTCTCAACTAAAGGTGTCTCTGGTTTAATCCCAACAACTAATTATATTAATACCCAATTGCTCTTTCATCACTTTGAAATACACTGGGGCCCCATTTCACTCATATACACAGATATACCTTTTCTACAGCAACTTTATAATCCCAACCTCAGTCCGTGGGATAATGATTCAAAGTTGCATTTATATCCTTATTTCCTCTCCTTCTCAAATTTGATTGACCTATTAATTATAAAATCAAGTTACAAATCTTTCTGTCTTCCTAGATACTTTCTTAAACTCTTTCTCAATTTACTTAAAACCCTTTAAAACTAATACCACCATCCAGACACAGGAGGGCTTAAATAAACCCACATTTGTCCCCAAACCTTCTTATCTGCCTTCCATATTCCCAATCAAACATTAATTTATCCTTCCAAATTTCTCAAACCCATTATTCAAATTATTCAGCACTCCTTTACATTTTTAACCATAAAACAAGATAGCTCATAAGTTATTATCCTCTTATTAACATAACTGTTCTGCTTAGACAAAGCAAAAGAGGTTAATGGCTAAACCTCCAAACTGATAGATCTGACATACAGAATTATCTGATCTTGTTATTCCCTCAGAAGTTTCCACTGAGTCTAGTTCTTTAGGAGGATCAGATAGTACTGAGGATCCAACTCTATACATGTAAATATAAGTAAAAACACTTTGCAGATAGAAATTTTCTATCCTTGAGTCCAATAGTTATACAAATGAATTTACTTATAGGAGTGACTGACTTCTACTCCAGTGATCACAAAAGACTTGGGAGGATGCATAAGTAATTAATCCCAAAACAGTGCATATCAATAAATTGCTTATAATAAAACATGTTTGCACCACAGGACAGTATAAACAGGTATTATTTCCACAATAGTAACAAACTTTGAATGAAGTTGACTTTTCCATTAATACAAAAGTATTCCATAATTTACCTCCCTTTAAGAAATTTGCACCGAAACTCTTTTCCTCACATAGAAGACGTTTCTGATCGAGTTTCAGTAATTAATAGAATAACAGTTAGGTCCCTCAATCAGTTGTACCAATACTCAATCATTCTAACATGATTTTGAAACATTTAAGGACCTTACTCCATACAGACAAATATCTAGTGACAGGCAGATGACTAGGCCAAATACCCATTCACCAAGTATATATATATATATATGAAGGAATATAATCTGAGCCTGAATAGTCCAGATCCTAAACACACACTTTATTGTAGTAGCTCAGATGTATCCCGCCTTAGTTCATGGGATAATAATTCAACATTGTGTTTGCACCTTTGCTTCACAAACCTCCTTTCCCTTGGTCTAATTATTCCCATATTATTCAGAAAGAATGTTCTCGCAAGTTTGTTTATTTTTACTTCAGGAATCTAAACCTTTTACTTATACATTCAATTACAAATGTTAACTTTTACTTATACCATGTAATAACCACAAATTCAGATTAAAACAACAAAGTGTTTCCCGCAAAACATCCTTTCTAAAAGTATTTCCTTTCTCTAAAAAAAAAAGTTTGAATTTATCCTGATGTCACTGAACTTTTATGAAAGCAACATACAGTATACCACAAAGGTTTACCAGGACTCACATACATAATTAATTCCTGTTCTATATTCCAAATTGGTACCAAAAACCAATTACTAGAAATCAATTATACCAACTTTAAAGGGCCAGTTTCGAGACTGACTCAGTGAGCCTTCATCATATGGTGGGGAGTGGCTAAATTCCCTTACTTAATTTGATAAGGACTCTTTAGGCAATCCGTCTGAAATCAAAATTCACAGTAAGTTTGAATATTACAAAATCTATACACACTTAATAAAATAACCAGAAATCTTACAAAGTCTTTGTATAATTACTAACTTTCCTTTTACAAATTTTAAATTTTTTATTGCCCCTTTCCTGGGATTGATGAGGTTTCTAGGGGCCACATAACCCCTCCTTCTTTCCATATATATTAACAGTTACCTTGTGTGTTTAAAGATACTAAGGGGCAGGCTTCTCTACCTGAGCTTTCTTATCTTGTGTCCCTCATCTTAGAACAAAAGATCTTGCAAATCATTTCTTAATAAGATTATTTCCCCTTTAAAAAACCCAATTTATCCTAATATTATTAACTAATACACAATTTCTAAATTCTCTGGCCATAAAAATCTTTCCCACATAATTGACAAAATTTAGGAGTTTTCACTGGTTTTTTCTTCACATAATTACCAATAATTACTTCTCACAAATATATTTCTTAACTGAAACAAAGAAAAATTTGAAAGTTTATGATTTCTTAAATTATAATACTTCAAAATATGACACAACTGTTTACTAGTAACACGATTATTATATTCTTACATTTAAACTTTTGAATTCAGAACCCATTTAATTATCAATCCAATGACCTTAATTCAGCTGGATGTATTTTTCAAATTGAGCCATGTCCCTCTCTATATATCTATGTATCTATATATCTACATATCTATATCTATATCTATCTATATATACACATATATAGATACATATAGATATAGATTTTTTAAAATTTGCTCAATAAGAGTTCTACAAAAAAACAAACACATTTCCAATTTACCTTGCACAGAGGATCATTCAAAACCACAGGTAAAGATGTATATACCTGGTTTTCTGAATAGTAGAAGTAACAACATATAACATGACATTTTACACAATTTTTCTCCATCTTTTAGTTTCAACCCAATTTAGATTAAAACTGACACCATTCCTGGCTCACAATGGTCAGGTTTTATGATATATGAGGATTTTGCAATTTAGATACCATAATAACATGATGACATTATGACATTAATTGCATTTCCAAAATGAGTAGATGCTTTTCTCTTCCCCACCCCCCTGTCTCCTTTTCTTTTTTTTTCCTAGTGGGGGAGGGTAATTCCCTACTGTTGCTAAGCCTTCTCATTCTTATCTGTTCTGGTTTGGGAGGCTTTAACAGAAAGGCTGGCCAGATTAGGGATTATAAGGAAATGAATTTTATGGATTTCCCAAATTACAGTTATTTCAAAAAATATTACAACACTCGGGTCAGAGTGCCCCATTATTCACTTTCTATCCCTTTGAACAGCATTTAAACAAGGAAACAAACAAAAATTGCTTTTGTTACAACATAGATAATACCCATTCCTGCTCACATTTTAGATCAGTCTACAATATGCTGGGCTAATCATTCTAACTGCTTCTTTTGGTTCTAGTAATAATTACAAATATCTTTATCATACTCAGTGCCCATCTTTAAATTCAAATTTCTTAAGTACTATAAATTCCAAAACATTACACATTTCACCTATATCCAAATTAACATACATAACCATATCCTTAGATAACTTAACAGCTTCTGAATAGGAATAAGAAAATTGTTCTAATGTCAGAGTTTATAAGTATTTACAAATTACATAATTTAGGAATATTTAAAACTTATATTCGACTAAAAACTTTAGGTGAATGCATTTCCAAACCCCCTTACACAGGAATTGAATTATAACTTTATAACTTTTGAAAATATCTTTAAGCCAACACTTGGCCTTTCAGAAGACGTGGCTTTCAGGAGACACGTGTGTGCGTGTGTGTGTGTGTGTGTGTGTGTGTGTGTGTGTGTGTGTGTGTGTGTGATCTCCATTTCACCTTCAGTGGAGGCTCCACTCCTGCCTCCACCCCATTCCTAGCTCCTAACTCCATCCATAGACAAAGGGTTTTGGAACCCAGTAAACTAGGTGTGGTTATCTTTTAACTTCTCTCTTAAGTGGGGGTCTTAGGAATTTAAGATTATCTGAACTTTTAGAACTAAATTCCAATAGAGCCTGAAAGGTAGATAGACATTATCCCTTCTGTCTTTCTGGTTTGTTGGGTTTGAATTCAGGCTGAAAATTCACTAGCACTATCTTCCAACCTTCTAAAGGTGGTGGGGGTGGGGTAGTCGCTCCCCTACCCTCACTAACACAATCAGGCCTTTTGCTTCTCCTTCTACCTCTGCCTTAGGCATTTCAGACAAACAGAAAAAATAAAGTTTTACTTACTTATTATCTGCTAAAGATGTGACTTCTCTCTCTCTCCATTCTAAGTTTAGTTAACCAGAGAAGGAAGATTTTTAAACTTCCCAAGGCTTTTTTAATCCAAATGGTAATACACTTCTTTTATGAATAGACAAACTTCACACATATCCACACAAACAAACAAACAAAAAAAGAAATACAGAACAAACATAGTCTCAACCAGCTTTGCCAAATTTATCTCCCAAGGGATTATCAGAGAGAGGTTGAAGGAAAAATTCCTTCTCAATTGACTAACAGCTTGTGGGTAAAAGATGAAAATTTCCCTTTACCAGAAGCAGGTGAGATAGCTTGTCAGCTAGCCCCCTCCTTCTGGATCCAAGGTCTGGCTGGACAGGCAGTCAACCTCTTGGTCCAGAACTTGGGATGCTGAAGCACAAATTCTGAGATGCCCTCATCAGAGGCCGCTCGTCAGCATCCCTCCTAAAAACTGCCTCTTCCTATCTCCCCAACTCCTGGCCAGACTCAGTTGACCCCACCCACCATCAAATCACCCAGGCCTCTCCTTACCTGGGTCTGTGCATACAGACTTACATGATTTTCAGTGATCTTTGTTCCTCCCTTTTGGCGTTTTCTGATCTCAGTTTCAGATCACCTCGGGCCTCACTCTCCATAGAGGGTAGCAGCTCCCCCACCTTACCAAAAGGTCACTGGAAAAGAGCCAGCAGGACATCCTTTGCCTGGTGGTCAAGGTTGGGGAGCCCTTCCCCTCTCCAGAGAGGAGTCTGAAAAACCTCAGTGGAACCTTCAAACTGTGTGAGATGAAAGAGTTCAGAGTCTGAATCTAAGGCCAGAAAAGGTCTTTATTCTTTCTCACAAGAAAGGACTCTGTCCTGGTCGCCCACATGGCAGCAGGGAGAGAGCAACAGATAGAAGCCAGCCCATGGTTATATAATCTTCTAATGCAGAAACCATCCCCCTCCCCCCAACTGGCCTTCAGTCTTATTGGTAGGTGGGCTGACCCACAACCTAAGAATGGGAATCTTTCTGAGACAAAGGACCCGGAAACATGTGGGTATCCAGTGAAAGCAGTCTTAACCTTAGTTGACATATCTTGTGCTGAGCTGGCTCTGGGGGAGGGTCTCCATTGCCCTAAGCCCAAGATTGCTTGAATGTCAGGTGACCTAAACCTAGCCCTAGTGAATACTGAAGCCATTCTAGATCTGATTTTTCAGAATGGGGAAACTTCACCATAAATTATCCCTCACAATGACTTTGTGGTCACCAACCCTAATGATACTCTCTATAAAAATGTAGAATATCATGGTCATGGTTTCAATGAACCTTTGGATTTTTATATATAGCTAAATCAATCTTAGAAAATATAATTTCAAACATTTGGAAAATAGTATCACCCTTAGTATAAGAAACACATACATACATGCATACATATCTATACACACATATATTATGTGTTTTTGTTAAAACTGTATCATTTTTCTGGTCTCTCTGACCATCCCTCTCTCCTTCTCAGTATAGTATGCAAATTTATAAGTAGTTAGTATAAAGGAGCAATAGAAGGAAATGAGACTGCAAAGAGGGAATTTGTATAAACCTTCCGAAAGTTAAAAGGAATGTAATTTATGAGTTGGATCATATATTAACCAAAATTTATATCCTGATAATGTATGATGAAGCAGCAGAAGCCATCATTGCCACTGCTGTCAGGGTAAGACAAATTCTAGCCTCCACATTTCTAGACCAATAGAACATCAAAAAGGTGTTGGTAACTCTGATATACAACTCTGATGTTTTTGCAATAACTTTGAGATGATTTGGATACGTCAATGAATTAACCTCAAGGTGGCACAGATACGAGTTGGTCTGTTTTCCCCCCAAACCTTCAAACTCCTGTCTCTTAGTTAAGAGAGTGATATTCCCTGTCTCTCCCCATCCCTACCCTCTTCTTCACACTGTCTGCTTTCACCATTCCATTTCTCCATCCCTGAGACTGCCATCTGCCTCTGTATCTCTTTTCTCACTTGTCTCTGCTTTTACGGTCTTTCTATCCCCATCCCTCCTGTATTAAATAAGTTGTGATGACCACTCCAATTCCTACTGTCAACATGTTCTTTCCTATTTAGTACCCAAAGAACTGGGTGGGCCTGGCACCATGACATATTTTCATAAATTAATTCTCAATTGAGTGGATAGATATGAGAGAGAGACAGAGACAGAGATAGGGATAGACAGAGAGGGAGAGAGAGAGAGAGACAGAGACAGACACAGAGAGAGAAAGAGAGAGAGAGAGAAAGACAGAGAGAGACAGAGACATAGAGAGACAGAGAGACAGAGAGAGAGAAAGACAGAGAGAGAGAGACAGGGATTATGCATATGTATTTTGGAGGATACAGCACTGATGACAGGTACCAGAAATCATAGGAGTAATTTTACCAGTGCACAATCCTTAAGCACCTGTTCTTACAAACAATGAGTTGCTCAAGAGGGAGGAAAATGTTACCCAAATGTAATTGATTCAATCAAATGCTTTTTAAAAAATCTATGAATAATGGAAAACAGATGTGAAGACCGTCCATGCCATTAAGAAAAAAAGGAACAAGGAAAATGTACTTTTAGAATTTCTTGACATGTATATTCATGCATTCTTTGAATATAAAGTAACCTCAGAGATAACATCCAAGCTTGTCTAGAGAAAATCATGTGTAGGATGAGGGTATTATAGTCCTAAACCATCTGTCTCATTTCTTTAAAGTAATCACTCTTACTTTTTCTTCATGGAAGTATGACATAGTTGAAAAACAATGTATACTCTCCAGGCTTCCACGTAGTTTGAATAATAATACCAGGGATGATTAGTACTTGTCAGTGGGGCACCTCTTTGTGTACATCACTGAAGCAGGCAACATGAGAGACAGAACAATGTAGATTTGGCTGCACTGTAGCATGACTCTTTGCTCCTCCACTTTGTCATTTCTCCCAGGGTGGTTGGCCCACTTTCTGAAGCTGACATTTATTGGGAGACATAAGGAGATTAAAAACAATCCCTAAGTAAAAAATTTCTTCAGGGCTAAAATAATGCATAAATCAGTTAAAAGTGTAGGATGACTAAACTGAAAAACAAATCATTAAAGCAAGATTAGGCAGTTCTTTAAGACATCTCAGTATCTACACAAAATTTTTAAAAGAAAAAATAAAATAAATACATAGATATATAGACAGAGGGAGAGACAGAGAGGCATAGAAAGTGATCAGTGGTCATTAAAACAATACCCCTACCATACCTAGATATATCTGATTGAAACATATTATGAATAAAGTCTGAGTTGAAGAGGGAGTCCTTGTCTTTCTTTTTGATATCTTAATTGCATCCCTATTAAGAAAAACCTTTAAAGAGACACAATTTTGAAACACAGACAAGGCACAAACCGGTATCAAACAGGAATGGAAGGTGTGAAGGAATTGCAATTTGTGCCCACTCAAATAAAATCAGGCATCCATTTAAATACTCTCAAATTATAATTTGAGAAATTTTCCTTAGTCCTTTTGTAAGAAGAGATGTAGTAACAAAATTCAGAATAGGTGCTCACTGAAACCCTTGAGTAAGCAAAATGATCAGCTGGCAATTCTGAGTCATAAATAAATCATTCCAATTTTGCACATTTTTATTTCTCTTGGGTCAAACAGTATTTCAAATAGAAACCAAAATCCAACTTTGCTACAATTTTACCTAGGGTAGACCCTGTGTGGCAGTCTTGCACTTGTCCTTTAAAAGTAGCGAGAGGAAGTAAGCTGCCAATAATTTGAGCAACATGATGGTGGAATAGAGTTTTTCTCCAATTCTCATATACCCTCAAATCTTTCCAAAATAGACATTTTATGTCAAAGATAAAGTAACTTTTGCTGTCTCCATAGTCCAGGATTATCAAAACCTAAAAGGATAATTTTTTAAAAGCCTTAAGAACCCAGAAACTGACCCCTCTGATCTTGAACTCATTCCATACCCATCTCCTACCTCGCACATCAAGGTCACATTAGCAGACTCAATGATAAACATAGGCTTAGATAAAAGCACCAGGGTCCCCCCTCCCTCCTTAAATTGTTGAGGAGACCCCATCTTCAGGCTGAGGGGTCGTGACAGCTAGCATGAGTCACAGCCTTTCTGGAGCAAGAGCCTTCTGGTGGTTGAAAACTGGAAGCAGCAGTGATGAAAAGTATTAAAGTTCCAGGTTCCAAGGAAAATAGGCTCAGAATTGTCACTTCTGGGCAAGAGAACTAAAGAACAGAGGTAATGGGATAGGACCATTACCAGACACACGTGTGTGTGTGTGGTGCGTATGTATGGCTATGCAATACTGTATCAAGTCTGAAGGAAAAAAAAAACAAAACAGCAGCCAGCTGCAGCCAGCTCTGAACATCCAAATGTCACTTCAGGCAGAGATCTAGGGTAGTGAACTGTGAACATATAGCGCAATTGTCTACTATGTGAGAAGAATGAGATCCAGCTTTTAAGGAAACCATTATCAGATGGGAGGGAGTCAGGAAGTGAACAATAAATTTTAAAAAATAACACTTTGTAGCTTACAGAGAGTTCAATCAGTGGATGCATTGCATTCAACAGAGCTTCAATTATTCATTTTAGTACAGGATTAGACTTTGGATTGAATCTTTCAATGTTTGAAAATTTTGATAAAGATCATTATCCAAACTAAGACTTAAGAAAGATGATTGGCAGAAATTCATAGAATTTCTCCTGCTTCTTATTCAGGAAGCCTTGCCTGAAGCCTAAATTAGTTTGCAAATCTTTGAGTTTTTGTCCTTGTCTCTTGTATAATTAGTGATTGTAATATTTATGTATTGACTTAACTATCTGACTTGTGAACTTTGACAATCAAAGTAAACACTTTTTGAATATTTTGAATAACAACCCCGTTTGAGGCTTCTTTTCATATAGCCAAATTCCTATGCATCATAATCTGCTGAAGATTAAAAAGAGAATCTAGCTCATTGGATTTTCTGCAAGCCTATCATAGCAACAAATAAGTGAATCCTCAAACATTTTATGTTCATTGAATAATTATATTTTGCTTATTGGAATTTAAAAACCTTTACTAGACAGCTGAAGGTTTTGGGTAAGAGAAACAGTGAAACATACACAGAAAAAGATGAGAGAGCAACAGAGACATACATACAGACAGGCAGACAAACCCAAAAAAGAGACACGAAGACATAGAGAGACAAGAAGAGAGACATAGACAGATGAACAAAGAAAGAGGTGCAGATAAAAAAAAGAGAAAGACCCAGAGAGAGACAAAGAGAGATAGAAATACCAGACAAAGAGAGAGACAGATATAAAGAGAGAGAGAAACAGGGAGACAGAGGAAGAGGGAGGCAGATGTCAGAGATGAATCATAGAGGTAGATAAAAAAATGGACATTTAACAAAATTGAGGACTTTGAAGCATTTCTGATGAAAATATCAGAGCTAAACAGAAAATTTATCTTTCAAATGTAAGACTCAATAGAAACATAAAAAGGTAAACAGGAAAAAAGAAATCATAAGGGATTGAATAATGTTAAACTACTTATATTCCTGTATGGGAAAATTATACCTGAAAATCCTGAGAATTTTGTTATTATCAAGGCAGTTAGGAGTGTTCATAGACAGAGGGCTCAGGTGTAAGTTCACTGTGATGGAAGGATACTCAAAAGAAAATAAAATTAAGAGATACAAAAGAGGATTGCACTGGGATAAGGGGCTAGGGAGAAATAGAATGGAGGTAAATTAAAATAAAAGAGGTATAAACAAACTTTAACAGTGATGGGGAAACTGGAGGGAGAGTGCAGGCAACATTTGTACCTTATTCTCATCAGAACTTAATCAAAAAGTAAATAACATACACATTCAGTTGGATATAGAAATCTATGTTACCCTAAAGGAAAGTGTGAGGTGAGTGAGATAAGGGATAAGTATGGTGGAGAGGAGGGGTAATAGAAGGAAATGCAGATTCAGAAGTCAGTGGTCAGAAGCAAAACACTTTTGCACAAACAAAACTAAAGCAGTCCAAATTAGAAAAAAAAAGAAGCTTGAACAATTTTTACAGTGAATTTCTTTGACAAAGGCCTTATTTCTTAAATAAATAAGGAGCTGAGCAAAATTTATAAAAACATGAACCATTCATCAGTTGACAAAAAATCAAAGGATGAGAACAGACTGTTTTCAGAAGAAGAAATAAAAAAATTATCCACAGTTGCACAAAAAAATGGCTTAAATTACTACTGATTAGAGCAATGCAAATTAAAACAACTCTGAGATACCACCTTTGGGTGCAAAGTTTATAATCACTTTCATTTTTATATTGACCACTCAGTGATGACTATATTTAGAGTCACCTTGCATTGTTAAAAAAGAGTATTCACTATGACCAATGAGTAGAGGTAATGAATAAATTTAAGGGATTAGATCTGGTTCATAGAATTCCTGAAGAACAGTGGACAGAGTTTCACAATACTATACAGGAGAGAATAATAAAAAATATCTCAAAAATAAGAAAAGCAAGAAAGCTAAATGACTGTCTAATAAGGCTTTACAAAAAGCTCAGGAATGAACAACAACAAAAGGGAAAATAAAAAGGTAATATACCCAATTGGTTGAAGAATTCCAGAAAACAGTAAGGAGAGATAAGGTTTTCTTAAATGAGCAATGAAAAGAAATAAAAAAAAACCACAATAGAATGAAAAATATAAGAGATCTCTTCAAGAAAATTAGGCTATTAAAGGAAAGTTCCATGCAAAAATAAGCATGAAAAAAACAAAAATTACAGGGACTTAACAGAAGCAGAAGAGATTAAAAAGGGATATGAAAAATATACAGAATTCTACAAGAAAGATCTTGACATCGCTGATAACTACAATGGTATCATTACTAAGAATGGGTCTTAGGAAGCATTGCCAACAATAACACTGGCTGAAGTGATGGAATTCCGACTTAACTATTTAAAATCCTAAAAGATGCTGTTTTACTCAATATACCAGCAAATTTGGAAAATTTAACAGTGTCCACTAGATTGGAAGAGGATTAGTTTAGGTCCCAATTTTAATGAACAGCAATGCCAAAGAACAATAAAATTAGCAAACAATTGCATTCATCTCACACACCAGCAAGGTAATACTTAAGATTCTATAAGCTTGGATGTCGTAAAATGTGAACCTAGAATTACCAAAAGATCAGGATGGTTTTCAAAGAAACAGAGAAATTAGAGACCAAACTGTCAACATTAGCTGGATTATGGAGAAAGCAAGAGAATTCCAGAAAAACAAAAATCTACTGCTTCATTGATTATACTAAAGCTCTTATCTGTGTGTATCACAGCAAAATGTGGTGTTTTCAATGAGATGGGAGTACAAGATAATCATACTTGTCATCTGATTAACCTGTATACTGGTCAAAAAGCAACAGTTAGAACCAAACATGGAACAACTGAATGATTTAAGATTGGGAAAGGAGTAAGGATGGAGCCATGATGGTAGAGAAAAGTCAGGGATTTTTCTGAAGACTCTTCCAAATTTCCCTCTAAGTGACTTTAAATAACATCTCAAAATAAATTTTGGAGCAGCAAACACATGCAAGTATGGGGTAAAACAATTTTCCAGCCCAAGACAACTTAGAAAGACTGTAGGAAATTTCTGTCTCAGTCACGCAAAAGGGGAGTGCAACACTTGGATAAAAGTTCTGTGTAAATGAATAGAAGGCCCCAGCATAGGTCAGCAACTCAGGTCCCATGGCCCCAGAAGAGAAGGCCAGTGCTCAGGGGGCCAGCTGTGAGGCCATAATCCCTTGGGCAGTAGTCAAGCAGTCAGTTCCTGGGATTCAAGCATGGCAAGCTAACAACAGAGGCTCCTGAACAGTAGGCAAGTGGCCAGGTGCAGTGGCCCTGGAGCAACTAGAGGGTGGTTAGGCTTGAAAGCCCCAGCACAAGAGGTGAGTTGCTGAGAGGCTCAGCAGGTCAGTGGCCAGGTGCTTTCTTCCCCCCTCCCCTTCCCAAGAAGTTTGTAACAGTGTCCCTTGTGCCCCAGGAGCAGAGTTAAACTTTAAAAGTCATGGTATAGGAAGAAAAATGAGCAAAAAACAAATTAAAAAACAACAACAACAACAACAAACCCTGACTATAGAAAGTTATTATGGTGACAGGAAAAATCAAAACACAAACTCAGAAGAGGCAAACAATGGAAGAATGCCTATATGTGAAGCTTCAAAGAAAACTGTGAATTAGTCTCAACCCCTTTCTCTCCCCCAAAAAAATACTCCTGGAAGAGCTCATTAGAAGAAAAAAATCAAATAAGAGTGGTAGAAGAAAAACTGAGAAAAGAAATGAGAGTTATGAAAGAGAATCATGAAAAAAGAGTCAACAGTTTTGTAAAGGAAGCACAAAAAAGGGGGAAAAAGATGTACAAACATTCACTGAAGAAAATAACTCCTTAAAATTGCAGGATATAAAATAAACCCATAAATCATTGGCATTTCTTCATATTACTAACAAAACCCAACAGCAGGATATAGAAAGAGAAATTCCATTTAAAGTAATTGTAGATAATATAAAATATTTGAGAGTATGCTGGTCAAGACAAACTCAGAAACTTTATGAACACAATTACAGAACACTTTTCACACAAATAAAGTCAGATCTAAATAATTGGAAAAACATAATTTACTCTGGAGTAGGTCAAACTAATATAATAAACATGCCAATTCTACCTAAATCAATTTGCTTATTCAGTGCAATACAAATCAAACTACAAAAAATTGATTTTATAGAGCTAGAAAAAATAATGACAAAATTCATCTGGAAGAACAAAAGGTCCAGAATATTAAGAGAATTAATGAAAAGAAATGAAAGGGAAGGTGGCCTATCTGTACCAGATCTGAAACTGATTGCTAAAGCAGCAATCATCAATACTCCTTAGTACCGACTAAGAAATTGAGTGGTGGATCAGTGGAATAGGTTAGGTGCACATGACACGGTAGTCAATGACTATAGTAATCTACTATTTGATAAACCCCAAAACTCCAGCTTCTTGGATAAGAACTCAGTACGTGACAAAAACTGATGGGAAGATTGGAAAACAGTATGACAGAAACTAGGCATAGACATACAGCTTATACCATATACGAAGACAAGGTTAAAATGGGTACACATTTTAGATATAAGGGGTGAAACTATAATCAAATTAGGAGAGTAATGAATAGTTTACCTGGCAGATCTATGGAGAAGGGAAGAATTTATGATCAAACAAGGGATAGAGAAAATTATGAAATGCAAAATGCATAATTTTGATTATGGTAAAATAAAAAGGTTTTGCACAAACAAGGACAATGCACGCAACATTAGAAGGGAAGCAGAAAGCTGGGAAACAATTTTTTACAGCCAGTATCTCTGATAAAGAAACACTTCATTTCTAAAATATATAGAGAACTGAGTCAAATTTGTAACAATACAAGTCATTCCCCAATTGATAAATGGTCAAAGGTTTTCAGATGAAGAAATTAAAGCTATCTGCACTCATATTAAAAATGCTTTAAATTACAATCAATTAATGAAATATAAATCAAAACAACTCTAAGGTTGTTATCACAACTATCAGATTGGTCGACATGGCAAAACAGGAAAATGATAAATGCTGGAGGAGATGTGGGAAAATTGGAATACACTGTTTATTGTTGGCATGAATGAATGCATTGTTGGCAGAGTAATGAACTGATTCAAACATTCTAGGGAGCAATTTGGAACTATGCCAAGATATCTTTTGATACAGCAATAGCCCTACTAGGTCTGCAGCACAAGGAGATCATAAAAAAGTGAAAAAGACCCACATGTACAAAAAAATTTTTAACAGAACTTTTTGTGGTGGTAAAAAATTAGAAATTGAGGGGATGCCTATCAATCGGGGAATGGGTGAGGAAGCTATGGTGTATGAGTGAAATGGAATACTAGTGTACCATATGAAAGGGTGAATAGACACATTAAAAAAAAACTTGAAAAGATTTGTATGAACTAATGCTGAGTGAAGTGAGCAGAACCAGAGGAACATTGTACATAGTAATAGCAAAATTCTGTGATGACTTTATGATTAACTTTATTAGATTTAGCTCTTCTCAAAAATGCAGTGATCTGAGAGTTGCAAAAGACTCATGATGGAAAATGATTTCCACATCCAGAAAAAGAACTCTGTCATCTGGATGCAGATTGAATCATACTATTTTCACTTTTTTATTTTTTGTCTGATTCTTCTTTTACAACATGACTAATGTAGAAATACATTTAATATGATTGTGCTTGTATATCCTATATCGCATTGCATTCTGTCTTGGAGAGTGGAGAGGAGACAGGAGAGTGAGGCAAGAAAAATTTAGAATTCAAAATCTTATAAAAGTGAATTTTGAAAACTCAAAATAAATGAATGAATAATATAAAAAAGCAGAATTGGCCAAATGAAGAAAAAAAATGTTACAAAAATCCACTGGAGAAAATATCTTCTTAAAAAGGTGAATTGGCCAAATGGAAAATGAGATACAAAAGCTAACAAGAATATACGTCTTTAAAAATTAGAATTCAGGAAAAAGAAGCTAATGACTCCATGAAATATCAAGAGACAGACAAACAAAATCATATTGGTTAATATGACAGAAAAGGAAAATGATAAATGTTGGAGGAGATGTGGGAAAATTGAGAAACTAATGCTCTATTATTATTGTACTGATTCAACCATTCTACAGAGCAATTTGGAACTATGCCCCAACAAAAAACAAAACAAAACGTGGAACCAGAAGAAGACAACAAAGTCAAAAACCCTGCATCAAGAGGTTCCAAGAAAAATAAGAACTGGGTAGAGGACATGGAGGAGCTCAAGAAGGATTTTGAAAATCAAGTAAGAGAAGTGGAGGAAAAATTGGGAAGAAAAATGAGAATGACACAATAAAATCATGAAAAGCTAGTCAACAGCCAGCTAAAGAAGACCCCCCAAATAATGAAGAAAATGGCACCTTAAAAATAGTCTAACTCAAATGGCAAAAGAGATCCAAAAAGCCAATGAAGACAAAAATGTCTTAAAAAGTTGAATTGCTCAGAAGGAAAAGGAATTTAAAAACTCACTGAAGAGAATAATTCCTTCAGAATTAGATCGGAGCATATGGAAGCTAATGACTTTATGAGAAATGAAAACACTATAAAACAGATCCAAACAAATGAAAAAATAGAAGACAATGTGAAATATCTCATTGGAAAAACCACTGACCTGGAAAATAGATCCAGCAGAGATAATTTAAAAATTATTGGATTACCTGAAAGCCATGATCAAAGAAAGAGCCTAGAAATCAACCTTTGAGAAGTTCTCAAAGAAAATTGCCCTGATATTCTAGGACCAGAGGGCAAAATAGAAATTGAAAGAATTCACCAATCACATCTTGAAAAAGATCCCAAAAAGAAAACTCCTAGGAATATCATAGACAAATTCCAGAGTTCTCAGGTCAAGGAGAAAAGATTATGAGTGTCAGGAGGAAACAATTTGAGTATTATGGAAACACAATCAGGATAACACAAGATCTAGCAGCTTCCACATTAAGGGATCAAAGGGCTTGGAATATGATATTCCGGTGATCAAAGGAGCTAGGATTAAAACCAAGAATCACCTACCCAGCAATACTAAGTATAATGCTTCAGGGAAATGTATGGTCATTCAATGAAATAGAAGATTTTCAAGTATTCTTAATGAAAAAAACCAGAGTTGAACACAAACTTTGACTTTAAAATACATGAAGCAAGAAAAGCATGAGAAGGTAAACAGGGAAAAGAAATCATGAGGAACTTATTAAAGTTGAACTATTTACATTCCTACATGAAAAAATAATAATTTTAACTCATGAGAATTTTCTCAGTATGAGGATAGTTGAAGGGAATATATATGTACATATGTACATATTCATATATGTATGTATGGAGGGTGTATACGTGTATAAATACACATGTGAGTGTGTATATGTGTGTATGTGTATACATAGACATAGGACACAGAATCAGTTTAATAGCAAGGGATGATATCTAAAAAATAAAATTAAGAGGTGAGAGAGGAATATAATGGGATGAGAAAGGGAGAGATAGAATAGGGTAAATTATCTCACATAAAAAGGCAAAAGAAAACTGTCAGAATGGCAGAGAAGAGCCGGAAGGTTAAAGGGAATGGGTCCACGTTAGTCTCATTGAATTTTGCTTAAGGAGGGAATAACATACACACTCAATTGGGTATCTTACCATACAGGAAAGTATGAGGGGAAGGGGATAAGAGGGGGGATGGTATAAGGGAAGGAAGATTGGGGGAGAAGGTAGTTAAAAGCAAACACTTTTGGAAAGGACAAGGTCAAAGTAGAAAATAGAATAAGTGGGGGTAGGATAGGATGGAGGGAAATACAGTTAGTCTTTTACAACATAACTACTATGGTAATGTTTTGTGTAACTACACATGTACAACCTATATTGAATTGCTTGTCTTCCCAGTTGAGGTGGCTGAAGAGGGAAGAAGGGAAAGAATCTGGAAATCAAACTTTTAAAAATGATGATAAAAAAATGATACAAAATGATAAAATGATTTAAAAAGTCATAAAAAATGATAAAAAATGATAAAAATGATAAAAATGATAAAATGATTAAAAAATGATAAAAATAAATGATAAAAAATGATTTAAAAAAATACATGCTACTGGGAAACAAGATATACAGGTACTGGTGTATAGAAATCCATCTTGCCCTACTAGAAAGTAAGGCAGGATGGGGGAGGATATAAGAGAGAGCAGATTGGAGGAAGGGGTATTCAGTAGGCTCACTATCTTGGGGTAGGGGTAGGGGAAAGATGCGGAGAAATTTTGTAATTCAAAATCTTGTGGAAATGAATGTTGAAAATAAAAATAAATAACTAAAAGATTAATTTGAAAAAAAAAAGAAAAGAAAAATGCTATCTACCTCCAGGAAGCAATGATAGATTGATCAAAGCATACTGTTTTTCAATTTATTTTTTCCCAGTTAACTTTTTGTCTATTTTTTTCACAGCATGACTAATATAGAAATATGCTATTCATGACTACACATGTATACCCTATATTAAATTACTTACAAGGTTAGGGATAGGAGAGTAATAGGAGTGGGAAAGGAAATCTGGAGCTCAAATTTTAAAAAAAAATTAATGTTAAAAATTTTCTTTACAAGTAATTGGGAAAGAATTAGATATGACTAAAACTAAAACAGAACTAGAAACCAAAAACAAAATTGGTAAATGATTACCATAAGAAATGTCTATTGTCAATTTATTTAACTTCTATGCAGACTCTATCATGGGAAATGCCAGGTTGAAGCAATCAAAAAATTGTAATTAAGATTGCTAGGAGAAATAGTAACAATCTTAGATATGCTTATGAAACCTCTCTGATTGAAGAAAGTAGAAAAAAAAATTGAGAAGCCTCTTGATGGTGTTAAAAGAGGATAGTGTAAAAGTTATTTGAAGAATAACATAAAAGAAAACACAACAAAATAAGATCATGGCAATTTGTTCTGTCATTTCTTGGCCAATTGAAGGAGAAGAAATAGTAACAGTATCAGATTTTATATTCTTGGGTTCAAAGATTACTGCAGATCATGATGGCAACCATTAAATTGAGAGGCTTGTTCCTTGGAAGGAAAGTAATGGCAAATGTGGACAGCACACTGAAAAACAGAAACATCACATTGCCAAGTGGGGTCCATCTAATCAAAGGTTTGGTTTTTCTTTCAGTAATGAGAGAGTTGGATATAAGTTAAGATGAGCAATAAAAAAAAAAGCAATGCTTTCTAATTGCGGTTCTAGAGAAGGCTTTTGAGAATCCCTTGGACAGCAAGGAGATTAGATCAGTGAATTCTTTAAGAAATTAATTAATACTATTCTGGAAACTTAAATACTAAAATTAAAACTTCTATACTTTACCAGGTAATAACAGCACACTACTCACTAGAAAAGACCCTAATGTTGGGAAAGATAAAAGGCAAAAAGAGAAGGGGATGGCAGAGAATGAAATGGATAGATAATGCCATGGAAGATATAAAAATTAACATGGACTGATTTTGGGAGACAGTTGAAGACAGAAAGTCTTGGTGTGCTATGTTCCACAGGGTCTTAAAGAGTTGGACAAAATCAAATGACTGAACAACAAAAATACCACATCATACATGCCAGATTGGCTAATATGACGGAAAAGGAAAATTACAAATGCTGGAGAGGATGTGGAAAAATTAGGGAAGTAATGTCCTGTTGGTTGGGTTGTGAACTGGTTGATACATTCTGGAAAATGATTTGTAACTACATCCAAAGTGCTATAAAGCTGTGCATACTCTTCCACAGAGCAATACCACTACACTGTTTATATTCCTAAGATATTACAGAAAAGCAAATAAAGAATTTTTGTACAAAAATATTTATAGCAGTTCTTTTTGTGGTGGCAATGAATTAGAATTTGAGTGAATGTTTGTCAATTGGCAAATGGTTGAACAAGTTGTGGCATGAAATTGTGATTGAATGCTATAGTACTATAAGAAATGAAAAGCAAGATGATTTCAGGAAAAAAAAATCTTCAGTGGCTTGTATGAACTTGAATGAAGTGAAGTAAACAGAACCTGCAGAATGTGGTACACATTAACAAAAATATTGTAAGGATGGTCAACTGTGAAAGATTAAGCTACTCTCTTGAAGACATTGATCCAAGATAATTCCAAAGGACCAATGATGAAAAATACTTTTCATTTCTAATGAGTGAACTGATGAACTCTGAATGCAGATTGAAATATGCTTTTTTTTCTTTTAAATTTTTTTTTGTCGCTATGTTTTCTCTTGCAAAATGGCTAACATGGAAATATGATTTACATAATTTCACATATACAAATAATGTCACATTACTTCCCTTCTTGCAGGGGGGAGAAGGAAGGAAAAAGAATTTTGAACTCACTCCCTCCTTATTTCTTTTTTTTTGAATTAAAACTTTCATTTAGTTTAGTTTACATTATTCATTTCCACGAAATTTTGAGTTACAAATTTTCTCCCCATCTTTCCCCTACCCACTACCCCAAAACAGCCATCCCATTGTATAACCTCACCCCCAATCTATTCTCTCCTATGTCCTCCCCCTTCACCCCTTTGACTTTCTGGTAGGGCAGGATGGATCTCCCTACCACAAGTTCCAATTGGATGTAGTTAATATTAATAATGATAATAATAATAATAATAATAATAATAATTGTATATATATACATTTATATTTTTCACATTTGATTATAGAACTTTAAATTCTAGATTCATTCTCTTCCTCCCTCGTCACCCACCCCCACTGGAAGGACAAGCAATCAAATACATGCTGAACATGTGTAATTACACAAAACCTCTCCACAGTGGGCATATTGTGAGAGATTGATTACATGTCCCTTCTTCCTATCCCACCCCCCCATCCACTCTCTATCCTGTCCCTGT
>CM053584.1:69212770-69238516 GCA_028627135.1 Pseudochirops cupreus | reverse complement strand
ACACACGTGTATACACACAGATACACAAATACACACATATATACAGATACACACATGTATACACACAGATACACACACAAATACACACATATATACAGATACACACATGTATACACACAGATATACACACATATATACAGATACACACATGTATACACACAGATACACACACAAATACACACATATATACAGATACACACATGTATACACACAGATACACACACAAATACACACATATATACAGATACACACATGTATACACACAGATACACACACAAAATTGGTAATTAAGAAAGACTCAATCTCAAATCTCACTTTAAACACTTCTTAGTCATATGACTTCAGGCAAGTCACAGCCACTGAGCTTCAGTTACTATATTTGCAACATACGTAGAATAATACTTGCAGTATCTATTTTTCAAACTATCATGAGAAAATAATTTTAGACATCTTTAAGCATTATACAAAAATGATTGTAATGAAGAATAATGAAAAAAGGATGTGCTAATTGGCTGAAACAATATATCTGCGTATAATTAACTTCAGTGGTTTCTGAGTCCATGATTTCATTGTTGTGAGTACTACCACTATGGATTCAGATCACAGCTATATTAAGGTTTAATAGACAATTGTTCATCATTAATGCTGTTCTTCTTTTCCCTCATCACCAAAACAAACTAAAAAACATGACTTTCCTGATGAGGCTTATACTTAAAAGCTTATTATCTTGGTAGAACCTACTAGGATTTTCACTCAGTTCCCCAAATCTCAAGAACACAAGGTAGCCTCTGTTTTCTATTCTACAGTAAGACATAGAGTAGGATTCTTTTTTTAATCTATCAGAATTGGAAATCTCTTATTTTTCATCTTGTAAATTATTTCTGATTTATCTTTACTAGATATGTATGTATGTACATTTGAATTTATATATGTGTGCAAAGTGTATGTAAAATTTCCCTGGACTTCTGGGTTAGTACAGAATAATACATTTTCAGATATGAACAAAATTTACAAAAATCATTACCTTAGGAAAAATAAAATCTACAGTAATCTCAGGAAATTCTAGTAAGTCTATCATGTTCTCTTGTTCACTGCATAATAAAAGTAAACCTGGTTGTTTCAATGAAAGATTTCCAAAAAGTAAAAGAATATCCTCTTCTAATTCATTCAGTTATTTGTACTGGACAAATACCTATTTCAGAAAAGATGCTGAATAATATCTTATGAGATTATTAATAATATTACAATTGGAGACTACCTCAAAGGACCAAGCTACATTACCTAATGTACTACATTATTTTAAATGTATACAGTAGAAAAATTTTAAAATAGGATGATGTTTTAAAATTCAAAGTAAAATTGTAGAATTTCTTGTAATTATGTGTATTTAAAGTTGATGTACATGGAAGAAAATAATAAATTAGAATAAACTTATTTTTAAAATGGAATCAATTAAGGGGACTTGGTCCTTCAAGTGATAAATACTTTTGAAAGTACTACAATGTTTGATGGTCAGGTAGCTGTAGAATCATGGGTAGCCAAAAAGATGCTTAATTTAATTACTCATTGAGTAAAAGCATAAAGAGCTTGGCTGGAGCCAGAAGTTTTGCTAACCGTACAGAGTGGAACACAACCCTGAGGATGCAAATTACTGCTGCTATATTTGTTCTGAATTATAAATGAAAATGAGTATCACAATATTTACAGTAGCTCCAGCCAGATCCATTACTTTTTTGTTTATATTACATGAGCATTCTGTGTATGCTCTGTATATTTAAGTCTGCATATATTTGTGCATATGACAGAACACAATTTATGTGTTTAGTTCCTCAGCTGTGCTTTTGCATCATAATTACACACAAGTTTTAATATTCGGCAAATTTGTTTAATAAATGTAACAACAAAAAAATCCCTAAAGCCACATTACAGCAACACAATTAACACTCAGAAACTCCAAGTTTGTCTTAAATATCTCTTAAAGGGGACTCAAAAGAAATGAATGCTTTACTAAGCCATTGCTATATCCATTCAGATTTGGGGGGGGGAAGGAAAACCTAAATAAAACTGTACTATTGCATAACAAAAATGCAAAGGTTTTATGTGAGACAGAAAGTGTACGGTGACTTTCAGATTGATTATGCTTATACTGCTGCTATTACTGTGCATGGTGTTACATGTCTAATGAGTTATGAGATACTAATTAAATGCCAAATCAACCAACAAATACCAAAACCTGCTGGTGATGCAGTGCTTATTTTCTTTTAATTCAGTATTTGGAGGAGAGGGTACATGTGTTAATGGCACCGAAATAGTTGGCTGAGGGAGAATACATTTCCTTCGTTTACGGATGTGGTATAATCCATGTAATGCAATATGCCTTGACACCAGTATGAGATTGATACTTCATTTCCTTTGGCATCTCTTATACTTTTGAAGTTTCCATTTAATATTCAGTGAAGTAGCTTAGGTAATAGAAATTACTAACTCTTTGTACAGCCTTTCAGTCCAACTTCCTTCAAAAATGACAAAAAGTCATCTGGTAAATGTGATTGTAATTACATGCAGTATGTGACAACTCAAGGCCTGATAAACCATTATGTGACTTATCTTCAAATGCCCCTTACCTCTACCCCACTACCCCTCTAAAGCCTATCTTTTGTCAATTTCATTTTTATTAGTAGTTCACATGAGGGAAGACAGAGCCAAGATTAAAATTTAATGCTATCCTGTGGTACTTAAAATGACATTTTGCATTTAAAATATCAGTTTGCACAGCCATCCTCAGTCAAATCCAATTCACTTGCAATTCATGGCATCACCTTCCTGATATCATGGCCCTCTTTGAAAGCAAAGGACAAATAACAACAACTAGTTTCACAAATGTAAGGCAAAAGGACTGTGACTAGACAACAATTTAGGTGATAAAGAGCTCAGAGTTAGGAGACTGCAAGACCATTATGGGTCAACAGTGTGAAATGACAAGCAAAAAAGTTAATACCTTAGACCTCCTTACAATACACCATAAAGAATAGTGTATTTAACAGTCCCAATAGTCGCACTATATAACCTTGACCAAATGAGATATCGCTAATAAATTTGGAAAGTTTAAAGCAATATTATTCTTTTTTCTTATTGTTCTCATTATTATTTTTATGTTATAGTCAGTGGATTTCAGATAGATTTCAGAGAATACAATTCACTATTTTAGTATTTTTTCTTTTATTCCTCAAGTGTAGGTAGATGAAATAATTCTTTTTAATGTAATAAAAAATTGGAATGTCAGGCAATAAGCATTTCTTAAGCCCCTACTATGTGACAGGTACAGTACTAAGAGTTTCTTTTGCTCAATGAAAGCATTTTCAGTACTATACTAGGAGTAGAAAAGGCAAAGGACATGATATTTTTTATAATGTATTCCACTAACAAAATTTAATCCATCCATATTCTTTCTTTCTCTTGCTAATAACATGCACCTCAAATTGAACTGAATACTTGTTCCTCTAGGAATCCAAATAGGCAGCTAGGTAAAGCAGTGGAATGAGTGCTGGGCATTCAGTCAGGAAGAACTAAGATCAAATCTGGTCTCAGAAATTTACAAGCTGTGTGACTGAGCAAGTCACTTAATCTGAACTTATCTCAGTTTCTCATCTGTATTTACATAATTATTTAATTAAATAATAATACTAACCTCCCAAGGTTGTTGTGAGGATCAAATGAGAAAAAATACATAAGGCACTTGACACAGTGAATGTCACATAGTAAACGCTTTATAAATGTTAGGTATTATTACTATTCTTTGATTGTAGATTAGACCAAAACTTCTTTCTATATCCAAAATCTCATTTAATTTTGCTTTTTACTGTTTCACATGGAATTCTTATTATCATGATCCCATTATATTATTTTATGCCCAATGCTATATATATATGTAGATAGATCAATTTATTGATATTAAGGTAAAACTTTTCCCACAAATACTAGATTAGTCTCTTACCCTAAATCTAAACCTTATCCATATATAACTTACTTTCCATGAAAATATTGCCATGGAATCTTTCCCACAAACTTTAAAAAACTCACAGAGGGAAGGAAAAGTTAGTTATACCTTGTTCCTTAGTGATATTTCCAGATCAGTGATTCATTACAACCATTGTCCTTTTTGGAACTCTATTTCTATTTGCAAGGTCTAGTTGTGAATAAGAATATGCTGAACAAAGGTAATGGAAATGAATGTTGTAAGGAAGGGAAAGAAACTAGTTTTAGTTGTTGTCCTTTGCTTTCAGTGGACCAAAATGACATCACCACGTTAAAATCAAAGTACAGTGTTCTCAGAAGACTGTACTCCATGCCATACACAAATAGTCCATATGAATTTTTGGAGTGCCAATGTCTCTAAATTTGCGCATTTCACTTTTGTTTGAGTTACTGAAATTTTTTTTGCTCCTAGAGCACAGTGCCTTTGTTGATGCGTACACATAATGCTGGGCATTCCTGAACCATTATCTGTCAGGTGTCACAATCAATTCCAAAGTTCTTCAGAGAGATCTTGAGAATATCCTTGTACCACTTCTTCTGATCTCCATATGAGTGCTTGCCTTGTGTGTTTTGCATAAAATAGCATTTTAGGCAAAGTACATTTGCCATTTGAACAATGTTGTTCATTAACATTATCTGCCAGTTTCATGACAGCATACTGGTATGGGTTCTGGATATTGAATGATGATCTCATGCTTTCCTGCTCACCAATAGAGTGAAACAATGGTAAATTATTTAACTTGAAAATGATATAAGCCAAGGCTAAAGTAGAGAGAGAGTTGGTGTGCAACTATTTGTTCACAGATGATTTTGCATTCAACTAACCCTCTGAGGCTGAGCTGTGAGAGAGAATCGATTGATTCTCTACTGGTAGTATACTTTCCAGGGATGTACACAAAGATGGTGAGGTTGATGCACATGTTGCTAGAACTAGCTCAGTGTTTGGGAGGCTCCAAAGGAGAGTGAGGGAGAGAAGAGGTGTTAGACTGTCTAACAAAGTGAAGGTCTGCAGAGCTATTGTGCTGACCTCCTCATTGTATGCTTGTGAATCCTGGATACTATACCTAGCATCATGTCAGGAAACTGAATGACTTCCATTTGTACCACACAGTGGTAAAGCCTTTGGACTTTGTATTGGTTTGATGAGCCACAGTCAGTCTCACCACACTGAATGGAAAGCTTTTAAGATTGAGCCTCTCCAAAAAGGCAGTATTAGAATGCAAATTGGAAGTTTTGTTTAGAGTGGACTAGAAGCAGACCAGTCTCATTTAATTACCAGAATGCAGACGGGAACTTTTTTTTTTTTTTGGAAACAGGCTAGGAGAGGCAGACCGGAACTTTTGTTTGGGAATAGAGTGAGGACAAAATCCCATGGGAGTTGCTTCTCTAGGTAAGATTGTGCGCCCCACCCTTTGCTCAAGCAGAAGCAGAGGATAGTGGGACAGCGGGACAAATTTTTCTTTGTTTAAATTCGCGCAGAAACGAGACTCTGCCCCTCCTCCAATGAGATATCAGAAACACGTTTGACTTTCCCTGTGCGGAGTCTGTACCCTCGCTCTCACCCAATAGAAGTTAGGTATAACAGAAATAATATACTTTTTATGACTTTTTTATGACTCTCAGGTTTTTTAAAAGAGGGCTCTTGGAGGGGCTTTTTCTCTTTTCTTCGGAGCTTCCAGGGTATTTTTAGAAGAATAAATATTCCTGTCCAACCGCAAGCTCTCTTAACATTCCTTTGATTGGATAAGTGGGGATATCTGACCCACACAATACCTTGATCCTGACATAGTGATGTCATTTTGGTCTTCTTGGAGCACAAAGGACAACAACCTACTTTCATGAAATGACATCTCCTCCACAGCTGAGCATTCAAATGGAAAGGCATCTCTCATAGCTTCTACTTAAGCAATCCCCCAGACTATAAGACTCAAACTAAAATTCTGATGGGATATGTTTATGCAATCACTTTTAATTGTTTGTTTTATATTATCTCTTCTATTGATATCTTCTAATGTAATTTAAATTGTGTTTCCCCAAACAGTAATCAGCATCATGAGGACAGGGACTATACTTTTTCATTTATTTTTCTTTGTTGTTTTTTTTTTTTACACCTCCTATTATTAGCATGGTTTCTTGAACACAATAGAGGCTTAATAACTGCTATTCATGTTGCATTTCATTTAGATTCTATTTTCTAGGATATCTCACTTGTAGCACATATATTAATACGATCCTCCCAAAAGCTAAAGAGGACCTTGGATTCATCCTTCTAAAAATATTAGTTTTTGTATTTACAGGAACTGATGCAAAATGACATGAACAGAACTAGAGAACGTTGTACACAGTAACAGCAACATTGTATTGTGGGGAGCCAAGTTTGGGGAGCCCTGCTGTCCTGCGGCAGGACTGAGAAAGTGTGGGAGCCCTGCTATCCCATCCCCAGACAGGGCTGAGAAAGTGTCACTGACCCAGAGGTTGCTAGTGAATGCATAAAAGAGAGACGGGACTCCTGAAATGGTGAAAATAAAGAGCCAATTTTATTACCCTGAGTCCAGGCTTTTATAGGATGCTTCTTCACTGTTTTCCCTTGTAGACCTTGTGTACTTCTTTGTCTCAAGCCCTGGGTATAAATGCTATGCTTATCTCGAGGATCTAATCCTCACACCCATATGTTTGCTTGGGGGTTGGGGAACCAATCCAGGCCCATCATCAGGCCAAACACCTGAGAGGACTTGTTCAGCCATCAGTGTCAGAGTCCCACTGGCCTGTGGTCCTCAACATGGTATGATAAATAACTGTGAAGGGCTTAGCTATTGTCAGCAATACAGTGATCCAAAGAACTAAAGATGAAGCATACTATCCCCCTCCAGAGAAACAACTGATATTGTTTGAATACAGACTGAAGCATGCTATTTTTCACTTTCTTCCTTTCATTTCTTTTCTTTTATTCAATGCATCTTGTATATAATTGCTAATATGGAAATATTTTAATGATTACACATATATAACTTATATCTGCCTACCATATCAAGGAGGGGGAGAAGAGGAAAGTAGGGATAGAATTTAAAATTCAAAAATACAAAAAATGTTAAAATATCTTAATGTGTAATTGGGGAAATAAAATATATTTTTAAAGTATTAACTTTTAATTTTTATTGATGAGGAAATTGAGGAGAAGGATAGTTGTCTAATGTGGCATAGAGATAAAATAACAGACCCAGGACTTGAACCTAGATTCTCTGAAACATCATAATGCAATGGAAAGAGTGCTGCAGTCTGTGGAATAAGAGGATCTGAGTTCAAAGAATTTCTGCTCCTTGTTAATTGTGTGACTTCATGCAAGTCACTTCATTTCTTCAGATCATAATTTCCTCCTTAGTAAAATGAAGGAGTTGAATTACATTTTCTTTAGTGTCTCTCTTCACTTCAAACTCTGGACCTAATTGTCCTATGACTTCCAATTCAATGCCTCTTTCCTCTGTATCATCTTTTTTTTTTCTCTCACAAAAAATCTTAAGTACCTACTCTATTAGATTCTTGAGCATAAGAAATGAGGGGGGATAGGTTTATATTTTATGTGAAAACAAAATAAATGGATCCATACTTAGAATGGTATATTGGATATGTATTCATTTAATATTTTAGAAGGGAAAAATATATCAGAAGTATCCATGGTCTGTCAAGTTGACCCAAATAAATACTTTAGAGAAGAAGAACATCAGTCTTTCTTGGCTAACATTCAAAGACAAAATGGAGTGAGATCACAAGTAATTTAATAATGGTGAAGATGAATAACTGAAAATGGGTCATAGAAATAATTATAAAAAGAGGGATTTTTTAGAATTTGGCTTGTTCAAATGAAGGTAGTTTTTGTAGATAGGAAGAAAATGAGGTGGTCAGGAAAAATAATTACAGGACAAAAATTTTATCTCGTGCTTACACTCCATAATAATATATTGTACAAATTCTACGTGTATACACAGACATACATGCATAATAAAACCATACCAAATCACATTTAGATAACCCTCTTTGGTTTACAACATGACAGCCCAGGGAGGTAGGTTGTACAAGTTGAAAATTGTTAGAAAATTAATTTTTGTCAAAGGATTTTTTTATAATAAATTTTTTAAAATACAGCTAATTTACCTACTGACTAAGGTGAGTAATAGATGGCTATTAATGTAGGACATTTGTATCTCCCAGTTTCTTCCCACTTCCGTACTTCACTATTACTGTCAAAGGTATTCTCTGGGGGCAGCCAGATGGTGCAATGAATAGAACACCAACACTGGAGTCAGGAGGACCTGAGTACAATTCTAACCTCAGACACTTGACATTTATTGGCTGTGTGACCTTGGGTAAATCACTTATTCCCAATTGCCTTGCTTTCCCCATTCCAAAAAAGAAAAATCATTCTCTGAGTTCCTCAGGCTGGCAGCCTAAATGCTCTGCTTGACCTCTCATTCTTCCTCACCTTTCCCATATCAATGCATCACTATTACTTTTGTAACATCTCTCTTACATGTTTCCTTCTTTACTCTGATTCTATCACCGCCTTTTCATATATTTCAATTGTTTATACTTCACAAGATATCTTAGAGTTTGGAGCTAGATTTTTTTCTTCCGCATTTACTTATTCTACCATTTAAAAAAATGGGGACAATGAATTCTTTTGTCTCATGTTATTTTCATTTCTGATTTTTTGAAATATAGCTCTCCTAAACCAGGCTCAGAGAAAGCCCACTGGGATTCAAATGAGCCACTTGACTAAGCTCTTAAACTCAAATTACTCTGGTTCTCACTGATTGGTCAATAATAGATCCCAGTCCAAACTTCACCTGCTCATTGTTTGGGTTTTGATGACTCAGAGTGAGTGTAAAGAGCCATTGTTGTTGTTTGTCCTTAGTTCTCCAAGAGGGCCATGACATCAGGGAGGTGATGCTGTGACATGCAAGTGAATTGGATTTAAGTGAGGGAGAGCTGTGCAAAGTCACCAGCCTCACTTTCTCTTCTGGAGCCATCCGGGTCCAGCAGCCAAATAACGATCAGGATAGCTGAAGATGGCCTAGTATGCAATGGGGGAACCCGACCTTTTCAAACTAAGGTCTTTAATAGGTTTCAAACTGACTGAGGCAATGCACATTCAGTGATTAAGACTTAATAAGAAATGAGGCAGAGAATGGCCTATTTACTTAGTAAAAAAAAAAATGTTCTGAGAGGGAAAAACCTTCTGTGTTTCTGGCCAAAATAGAAACAATTGTTATTTACACTCATTCTGAGCCAATTGGGACCCCAAAAATGACCACGTGTGTAAGGCATAGGAAGATTTTCCCTGTCCATTAATAGGCATATATGACCACATGTATCCTCCTTTCCCTTGGAACAGGAGCTGCATCCTCAGGTCTGAAGATACACAGGTATTTCAATCATGGATATCTTGCTACTTTCACAGCTGTGATACATCCTGAGTCACATAGAGTCCATAGGGGAGCAACTCGCCTAAGGAGGAGCTTGCTTAAGAGGAGACTTGCCTCTAGAAAGACTTTCATACTTTTTTGGTACAAATCTAATTAGCCACTGAATCATAAGGGTTGTGGTTTCTTATGATGCTGAGCCTATTAGTTGAAAACTTAAATACTGAGAGGTTGGCATTTTACTTTGGGGTTCACTCAAGAGAAGACCTTTTGATTCCCTGGACAGGACTCTGAATAGCCATCTGTTAAGAACCCCCCAACTACTCAGATAGTTGTGTTCTTCTGATCCAGTGGTGTATATATAGGTGGTTGTATTACTTTGTTCAGAAAGTATGAGTCCGGTGTGTTTAATCTCTGCTAATTTCCCCGCTTGAATTTTCTGCTTATTTGTAATTAAAGTAAGATTTTTGACCCCTTTAAAAGTTGTCTTTCCTTCAGCAAAGCAGATCAAAGAACCTGTTCTAGGAGGCCATCCTTGGTGGACTAGGGTGCTTGCTAATACACCAAGTAGGGTGTAGCCTGGGACCTATTGTTGGCCAATCAATGAAAAAGGAAAGGAAAGCAAAAAGAAAAGGAAAGACCCATGTCTTGCCACTGGACTCAGATGACTCAGGAGGAGAGAATGAGATTTAGGACTTTGCAAAGCCCTGCTATACTTAAATCCAATTCACTTGTAAATCCAGATATTATCCTTCTGATGTCATTGGTCCTCTTCTAGAAGGAAGGATGAACAACAACAAACAACAATCATCCACCATATTGAAGTGTTATCAAATGTGTCAGTTTTACTTTTGGAACATCTCTCAGACAGGCTCCCTTCTCCTTCCTCTCATCCTGCTACCACCTTCATCACAACACATTTGGACTATTGCAACAGATTGCTGGTTGGTTTTTTGCCAAAAGTCTGTCCTTATTCTACTCTATCTTCCATTTTGATGTCAGTGATTACCTTAAACACAGTGCTGGCTATGTCACTTCTACTCTATGAACTTCACTGCCTCCATACCACTTGCAAGGTTCAATATAAAATTTTTTTTTGTCATTTAATGATTTTCAGAACCAGCCTCACCTGAGCTTTCAAGTCATTTTATATATTAACCCCCCCCACCTCCCCTCCCCACACATACACATACACCTACTCTTAGATTCAGTGACGTTGGCATCCTCATTCTTCCTTGAACAAAATACTTTATCTTTCAAATTTGGGTATTTTAACTATTTGTATCCCATGTCTAGAATGCTTTCTCTTCTCATATCCACATCTTGGCTTCAATTCCCAATAATTACATTTATTGTTTGTGTGACATTGAACAAATCATTTAACCTCTATGGACCTTAGTTTTCTATCTTTAAAAATGTGAAGCAATGGAGTTTAGTGGTGGTACTCTTGGAATCATGAAAACTAGGTTCATGTTTCACCTCAGACACTTAGCACTTCTGTGACTCTGAACAAGTAAAAACCTTTCTATACCATAATTTCTGCAAAATAGAGTAAGAATTAGACTTGACAGCTTCTGGAGTCTTTCTTAGCTTTACCTCTATAATAGACCAGATGAAATCTGAGTCTCTCATAGCTCTCTACAACTATGAACCTATCAAATATTATTATACCCATTTTACAGACATAAAAACTAAGGTTTAGTAATGCTAAAAAAAATTTACAAAACCATATTGTTAGTTATAGTCAGATATTATTAACAATCCCATCTATCTTGATGATGCATCTGCATAGATACATGTATGTAACCACAGATAGATATATTTTATTATTGTTGTTCAGTTATTTCAGTCATGTCCAACTCTTTATTAATCTGTTTGGGGTTTTCTTGGCAAAGATATTGGAGTTGTTTGCCATTTCCTTCTCCAGCCATTTTACAGATAAAGTACTGAGGTAAACACTTGCCTATAGTTGCACAGCTAGTAAGTGTCTGAGGTTGGATGTGATACCAGCAAAAGAAGTCTTCCTGACTCCAGGCCCAGCGTTCTTAACACTGTGACACTTATCTAAGTATAGATACAAATAATTATTATAGATGCAAATAACTGTAGATACAAATTATTATTATAGATATAAATAATTATTAAGTATAGTTGCAAATAATAATTTTATAGGTAATTCCTGAAATAAGAAAACTCCCTCAATTTATTCAGAAAGCATTTCCTCTTTAATTTTTTGGATGACTAATTGATTAATGTGTCAGATAGAGGACATGAATTCAGATCATCCTGCCTTTGAGGATGGAATGCTATCCATTAGGACATGCTCTCTTTTGAGTGTGTATGTGTATACATTATATATTTTAATATATGCCTATATATTGTACCTATCATATGTGTAAATATGCATTTGTACAATATGCACACATTTGTTTATCTGTATATATACACACAAATATATACATATAATACATATATAGACACAAACATATGCACACATATATGCACAAAACATAATCTCAGAGTTGTAGTGAAAATTAAATGAAATAAACTATATAAATCTCTGTAAACTTGAAAATACTTTATCAATGTCAGCTATTATAAATTGGAACATGACGAATTTAATTATTATGATGAAGACTGACTGAATTCTCATCAAGGTGCCATTGTTTTGCGCTGAAATTGTTGTAATACAAATTGATGTATCAACTAACAATTCTCATCAGCAGTTATAAATTGACTATAGATGCCTTGTCCTTCTATCTCCTATAACCTTCCTGATAGGTGAAGACTTAGTTGACTAAAATTGAGAAATTGAACTCTACGTTTTCTATGTATAAGACTTATGTTCTCAAATCATTTCAGCTGTGGAATAGCATCCTTCCTAGCCCTTAGTAATTTACTAACTAAATTATTTTGTGGGACTTTATGCTGAAACCTTAACCCCAGTTGCAAAAATTATTATGCTTTCCAAGACTGAGGAAATTAGAATTGCTGTGATGCAGGCAAATAACAACAATATGATCATAGTAACCAAATACACAGCACCTGATAGTTTTCCAAACCATTTAACTTCATATAACATTCTATACTTGATTATCATGTTTATATTTCCATTGTTAAGGTAAGGAGTGCAAATATTCCCCATATCTTAAAAGTAAGAAAACTGACTTTAGTTGGAAATTAATAGGATTTAGAATGAAAGGGATTTCAGAGATGAAGGTCTATCTGCCCACTTTATAGATATAGAAAGCAAGGCACAGAGAAATTAAGAAAAGCATCCAAGGTCACAGAGGAAGTTAAAAGCAAAGCTAGAATGTCTAGGACTACAAATCCATTATTTTCCCCTAAATTAACCTGATTGCCTCCTAGAAAGAAGAACTGCTATCATATCAGAACTTTAGAGCTGAATGAGACCTTGGAAAGATTGAATGAATGAAAAATAAACTAAAGAAAACAACCTTTAAGTTCTTTTCACATGCCAGGTACTATGTATACAAACAAATGAGCCAGCTAGTTCTTGCCAGGAAGGGAATGAATACTAATAGGAGAATATAACACAGAAAGGAGAACTAGAGTTGGAAAGGAGGTGGGGAGTGGGGGGAGAAGGTCATCTACTCCAAACCTTCATTTTATAGATGAGGATGTGAGGATCAAGGAGATTAATTGATTTTCTCTAGATTGCATGTATAGTAAGTGACTGATCTAAAATTCAAGCTGTGGCTTAATACTCCAGATAAGACATTTCTTTCCCCTCTGGACAACAGTACCTTGCAGGAGAGGGGAGTGAGAAATTCAAGGCCACCTGTTGGATAGTATTCACTAAGATTTTGAATTGCAAAGACAAAATTCTCAGAAAAATTAAGGAAAACACTTGGAATATTAAAAAAAAATAGTAAAAGCAAAATGCCAGGGTTTCAATAAAAGCAAATTCTGCTTGCTCATTAAGCCAATATGCTGTCTCCAAATCCTGATTCTAAATCACTGTCCTTTTTGGGGAGAGGACATTTAATATAGAGAATAGAAAGGCAATCTTGGAATGAAATAAGCTCTTTTTCATGATCTGCTTCTGACATATTAGCTGGTATGTAAATAGGCAAGTCACTTAACCTCTAGATCTCAGGCAACTCTGAAATTACAGGGAAGTTGCTGAAGTACCTCAAGGGGTAGAGTGTGTATATTGGTAGTTCTTTACACTGGTAAAACACTAAAATTACAAATATAGAAAAAAAAATACAATTCATTGAATAAAACTCTTATAAAAGAATGTTAAAAGGATTGATATTAATAAATAACTTAAATTTAATATTGTGTATCATTTGAATTCTCAGTGAATACTTGTCCAAAGGAATTTAAATCATTGCTTATCAATGTGCATCTTTCTCATTTTCTTAGTGAGACTATGACAACAGGAATTAACCTTTTCTTATTCTAGTTAGTATTTAATCTTTGTCTAGCAATAGCAACTTCAGGCTTTACTGCCGTTTGGTGAGATATTCATTGTAGTTGAAAGTTGGAAGGCAATATTGATTTTTCAGTGTGTGAATTCTAATTGTTCATTTCCTGCTTCAGTTGTTGTAATTGTTCAATAATGATTTCTTTTTTCTTCCTTAGTAACACTAGTCTATGATTTTGTCTCCCAGATAAGATAAAAACTATATCCTTTGCAATAAAGGTTACTTACTCCAAACTCATTTTCAGATTACCTAAAACCAGAAATGTTCACCTAATTTAGGGGTTTGGATGCCAACAGATTAGTAATTCTGCTTAATATCATGAACTGCAGGTGAAAGGTTTAATCCATTTTGAAAACACTAAATGCATTTTAGCATTGTAAGATTTTATATGCATATTTTTTTCCTACATAATTTTGTCCCATTCACACCACTGAAACTGCCCTTGAGAAAGAAACATGATCAAATATATGGTAACCTCTATTCCTTTTTAAAAACTTTTATGTAAATTGTTGTTCTATCATTCTCCCCCCCACCTTTCACCTTAAACCCAATGGCTCTTCATTCAGAGAAGGTAGATTTACATAGTGGATGAAGTGCTATACTTGCTTGCACCTAGAGTCAAGAACATCAGAGTTCAAATCCCATCTCCGATACTTATTCATCTATATATGCCAGATGAGTTTCTAATTCTTATCTATGAAGTGATCACCAGGTTGTGATCTGTTCTGGTTGAGAGGTTTGTTGCACTGAAAGTTCTCTACAGTAATGAAATCACAGCTCTTTTGTGTATTCATTTACTACAGGAGAAAAGTCTTTTCACAAATCAAATAATATTTGAAATGTTTATGTATGATCATATTTCTTTTTTATTTACATTTCCAAATATGTCTGACAGGTTAACTTCCATCTATTTCATTTGTATCTTGTATATGTCATTTATATGCCTGTTTTCTTCCTGTTTAGAATTTTAGTTGCTATATAATAGGGCCTGTTTATGTCACATATATAGTAAGTACTTTACAAAAACTAGATCAATGATGGATTAATTAATCATTTGTTGTTACTTTGAGGGCTTTAAGTTACCTCCCCTTGTTTTATTATTTTAGTAATTACATAAATTACTTTTCTGGTTCTGCTCATATCACTTATGAATCAGTCCTTATATCTTTTATCTATTCCTCTGAAATCATCACATTCATCATTTCTTATAGCACAACAAAGTTGTCTTCATTTAAAAAAGTCACATTCTCATACAAAAATCTGTTCAGTCACTCATCAATCGATGGATATCTATTTTCTGTCTTTATTTTCTTGCTCAAAAACTGTTGTTATAACACTGATGCACACATGTATTTTTCCTCCATCCTTAACTATCCTGTAGTTCCTGTGTAAAAATTTTATCACTGATCAAAAAGTAGATACAGTTTAGTGCCTTAGGAATTAAAATTTCATTTTTTAAAATATGACTGAATCATCAGTGCTACAGTGTTCCCATCCCATTCAACAATTTCTATTTTCTTCTTACATGAAAATTATTCTTTTTTTTTCTTTTGCAATCATATCTATTGCCTATTTGTGGGAGAATTCTCTCCTCTAGTCATAATTTTTGAAGATGCTATCTTTTTTGTTGGTCTTTCAATATTGTTATGACAGGAGTTTTCTTATTTTTTATTTTATTTTTTTTAAAGCAGGTAAACTCAACTTGGAGTTTATTGGGGTATATGACAGAAATTTTCCTCTTATTAACCTTAATGTCCATCAGAATGATTTCTGGTTTTCTAGTTTGTTGTTAGAGGATATTTATCCTAGTAGTTGGGGTCCTTAGATGTAATAAGTATTGTAGTACTATTCTCAATTGCATTTGGGCTCTTTGTATCTAATATGACAAATGATCCATATTTTTATTTTTTAAGATCTAAAAAAGTGCCTTGATAATTCTTGCTTTACAGTATGGTTTTAGACACAGTAGCACTAGCCCCACTTCCTTTACACCCTTTTCCTCCCATTTTATTTGCTTCAAAAGCCTGAGACTTTGTTCTACTGGATAAATGATATTATTTGTCTAGATATATAAAAAAGATCTGATATTTTGATTGTTATAACACTAAATCTAACAATAAATTTAGGTAGTATTGTCACTTTTACATTATATTAACATGGTGTAACCATTAACAATTAATAATTTCAAAATTCTTTTTCCTTCCTTCCTTCCTTCCTTCCGTCCTTCCTTCCTATCTTTCTTTCATTGTGGTTAAGTGACTTGTCCAGGATCACACAATTATTATCTGAGATCACATTCAAACTCAGGGCCTCCTGACTCTGAACTATCCACAGTGCCACCTACCTGCTTCTCTCCTTTATTTTCTTTAAAAAAAAAATATATATATATATATATACATGCACATATATATATATATATATATATATATATATATATATATATTTCACATTTGAATAAGTCCTGAGTATGTATTCATTTAAAGACTGCATTATCTTGCATTTATTTTGGACAAGATTAATCTTTCTATTTCTTACATTTGAGTCTTGTCAGTGATACACAAAAATAATGTGGAAGTGATTACAATACAAGCTGCTACAAATAAAACAAAACAAAACAAACAAAGAAAAAAGGAGCAGGTAAAAGATCTAGAACCCAGCTATAGAAATAGAGGAGACTAGGGTTAATCTTCAAAGGAGGATAATGAAGCAGAAAAAAAAAGTCTCTTTTACCCCAAAGACTGATGGAAAATGATCACCTGCAAAAAAAGAATTCAGAGGATAGAGAGTACATCTGTAGGTGGAATGGCCTGTGGTTCAGATGTGATAGAGGATTATTTGTAGAAAGCATTGGTCTATGAATCACGACTGATGACTTGTCAACATAGGTAAATAGAAAAAGATAATACCATAAAGCAAATAATCTTTTCTCCACATAAGCCTATTCTCAAGTAATGAACAACCTTATCAGGTTCAGGGAAGGAATTTTAATTTGCTAATTCTCTTGATCAAAATTATATTTTCAAGATGAAGAATATCATGTACCCCCGAAAGTTTCAAAATATGGGACTCTCAAAATAATGAGATTTTACTATGCTATCAGCAAAAAGTCTCTACAATAACTTCGTTAGCTCCATGTTGTATAGTATTTGCTTAAAACAGAAATTCTCAGCCTTTTTCTAGATTATCGGCAGAAATGTATAGTTTGCAGTTTTCACTTGTGGTCCCTGGAAATTTTGTTAAATCTGGATGATCTTGCTTGGTTATAAAAGGGAACTAAATAATTAACATATAAATTAGTAACAGAACTACTCTAAAATTCACTATATTATTTTGGAATAGATTATGTCAAGCTGTGGATGGGCTAGGGAAAATTTAACTTTATACCAATGTTGCTAATAATTATAAAGTTTTGAAATAGAAAAAATAATTTCATTACCACTGTGCCATTGATCAAACATTAATTGATTATCTAATTCAAGAATTCCATTCAATTTAGCAAACATTTTATAAAGATTTATATGTGGAAGGCACAATGCTTCATGCTGCTATTTTACAACAATTTATTAAGATCTAGATCAAGACATCAAGTATATAAGTTCATTATGGGAGGTAAATTACTATCCTACAAATTAAAAAGCTTTTGAATATTTTAGGATGACCCTCTCTCCTTTTGTATATAGTTGAGATATAAGTAAAGCTGTTCTCTTTCTGACTGGGTCTACTAAAAGGATTATTGCTATGGGCAGCTAGGTGACTCAAGTGAGTAAAGCACGGGCCCTGGAGTCAGGAGGACCTGAATTCAAATCCAGCCTCAGACACTTAACACTTACTAGGTGTGTGACCTTGGGCAAGTCACTTAACCCCAATTGCCCCTCCAAAAAAGAGGCAAAAAAAAATAAAAGGATTATAGAAATAATAATTACTGACCTTGATTCTGACAGAATTAGGTGAAAAATAATGTTAAAATAATACCTAACAAATAATTTGTATTAGGTAAGAACTTTTATTTCAGTCATTACTTATTAAACATTATTCTGTGCCAAGCATTGTTCTAAATTCAGAGGATACCAAAAACAACAACAACAACAGAACAACACAACACAACAACAAAGCAAAAGACAGTCTCTGATCACAATCTAATGTGGGAAAGAACAAAGAAAAAATGTACAATCTATATAGTGGAGAAACAAGAATAAGAGAGGGAATTTGAATTTGAATTGAGAAGGGTTGCAAAAGCTATAGAAGATCGGATTTAATTTGTGAGTTGGAGGAAGCCGGTAGGTACAGCTGAGGTTAGAGAGCAACTCTCCTGAGGATTGCTGCTGTGAATAACTTTTAAAGATTTAATTGCATAGTATAGTGAACTCTCTATTCAGCAATAAAATAAAGTAAAACATTCAAGAAACTAAAGCACAACATTCACAACAGAATAATATAATAGCTTATTCCTAAGGTGGCCACGTCGTCTTAAACAAAGCATATCACTTGGTAAGTTACAATCTCCTCAATCGATATAAAGTACGCATCTAAAGTCTTTCATCTTGACTTGAGGCTGTATATACATACATATGTATATGTGTGCACACATATGCATATATACAAATAGGGGTGTGTGTGTGTGTGTGTGTGTGTGTGCATATGGAGACAGGGATTCTGATATCTTCTTTGTATTTTCCCAATAAACCTTATGAATTATATTTAAATCTCTTGTTTCCTGTCAGTTACTAATAATTTCCAAGAAAGACTGGATACATTTTTTTTTTCAGAGAAAGAGGGGGAAATGGGTTTGTTACACACTTGCTCCCTCTAGTGTATAAAAACAAATTGATTGCAAAAAGTTGTTGTACAATATATTTACTTGTTAACTATTATTAATGACTGAAACAAAAAAAATGTTTTTTTAATGTTTGTTAAAATGTTTTAAGAATGAGGAAGAAAAAATATGACTTTCTATTGCTAAAAAATTCACACTTATTTAGACCTGACTTTTTAAAAAGTTATGCTTTCACGAATCATATCCAATAGTCCAATTAACATTTATTGTGGCTACTACTACTACTACGTTGCCAGGCACTGTCCCAAGTTCAGGGGATACAATTAATAAAAAGAAAAATAGTCTCTGACCTAAAAGAGTTTACAGTGTAATGAGGGGGGCAAAACAAAAGGAGTCAGGAAAGAGGAAGTTGGGGAGAAACCAGAATATCCAGAATGAAAGCATCTTGTTCTGTGGAATTGAGACCAGGCAAAACAGCAAATGTTGAGTGGAAAATTCTGCCCTTAATAAAGGCAGAATTCTGTATTCCATCGTCTAGACCTCCAATTACAGGAAGAAGAGGTTGAGGGAGGTATTGTCAATTAAGAATTGAGTTACTCTCTTAATGATGAGGTAGGGGGTAATGAGCTTAACCTTGGAGGAGCATGTTGTTCCCTGAAGTTGAAATCAGTTAGAACATATTTCCTGATGCATTACATTTCCTGAAATGGTAAAATTGCCTTTCAAAATGCATCTAGGATCTATGACTCTGTTCCTGGACCTCTTCCTCCAATTGGAAGTAGGAACTCTGCCTTCAATGAATCTCAGACTTTATGATGTGCTAGGGATTTGCATGAGTCATGTGCATGTAGATTAAGTTACTTACCCAATCACACAACGGGTAAATTCTAGAAGCTAGATTTGAATCTAGGTATTTTGGACTTTTAGAAATATATTATGATTGTTCTATTTTTTTCAGACCTGCAATCTCATTAGTATGTGAAACTCTTGTTTGGAAATTTCCTGAAAGGAAGCAGATCTGTAATTTCTCTGTAACTCAGTTTTAGTAAGTTGCCTCAGGCACTCAGTAGTTAAATTACTGTCCCAACATCATAAAGCTTATGTCAGCTGCAGGACTTACTGACACCAAAATCAAACCTCCATCCACTATAGCAGCATGCTTTCTCTTAAGAAAGTAGAGATGGAAAGTAGAGATATAGATAGTAAAATCATATTCATATTTGAAATGTCCAGAAATACCCTGGGCTTCATTATGTGAATACAATCAAATATAGGTTTTATTCAATATGGGTTTCATTGCTTGATTTCTGAGACCTCAGTGTAAAGATTTTTTTTTTTATTACCTAAAGATTTGATTTTCCAGGAGTGGTGATGAAGACTTATAATCCCTAATACTTGATATTGGTGAATTCCTTTCAGTTAAGAGTTCTGATGTACAGTAAGGTTAAGGCAATTAGGTGTCTGCAATAAATCCAGCATTGTATCAAGTGAAGGGAAAGAGGAGGACAAGCTACCAATGGACCAATTACCTGGCTCAGATCAGAAATGAAGCAGATTAAAGCTTCTAGTTCAATCAGCAGTGGTATCAGACTTTAAAAGACTGCTATACTTCAGTTTTGGAAAAAATAAATCAGAGCAATCCAGCCTTCCTCTATCATCAAGTCCAAAAAAGGAAAAAAAAAGATTTCATTACATATGTCTGAATATTATCTCCAGAGTCATTGAAGGATTGTGCCTAGGTTAATGGATGGAGTACCCATAACAATGAAAGAACAATTCTTGAAGAATTGAAGTGAAGATTTGATTAGGGAGCATTATAACCTTTTTTTTTTTTTACAGTATGATCTCAGTTCACTGTTCAATTTAATTATCACTATACATGTAATGCATACAATTCTATCTTTGATTTTCTTTTCCATAATATTGTCCCCAGCTCTTCAGTTAGTTATATGTACACATATATGTTTTACCCATCTTTAATACATGTAAATATGAAATGTCAAAATATTCATGGTAGTTATATTTTTCTTTGATAACACTTTTCTGTTCTTGAGATTTCAGAGACATAAGGAAAAGTTTAGTTAAAAAGATACAGATATGATACTACATTAACTAAATTTGTTATTTGTAGAGCATAGTAACAATTGTGCTTGGAGCAAGATTGTTATTTTCATTTTTTAGCTTTTTGGAGGGGGGAGAGAAGGGCAATTGGGGTTTAGTGACTTGCCCAAGGTCACACTGGAAGTTAAATGTTAAGTGTCTGAGGTCAGATTTGAACTCAGCTCCTCCTGACTCCAGGGCCAGTGTTCTATTTACTGCACCACCTAGCCTCCCCATGCTTGAAGCAATGTTGAGGAAGTGGAAGGGCTGAAAATTTTATTGCAACTTAGTTACTACAGTCTAGAAGATAAACAGCACTCTGAATTGGTTGGTGCCATTTACAGGAATCTCCAAGAAGCTTAAGCAGGTACCATGAAATTGTCAAAAGAAGATACTTTAATTGAAAAAACAATAACAACAATGTCACAAAAATGGTTCTAGGAAGGGAAATTTCATTACCATCACTCAATGAATTGTATTACAATAGACCATACTGTTCTATACCATACCTTATCATATTATGTCAATACCACACCATACCATACCATATAAAACAATAAACACTTACTAAGCACCTACTATGTGTCAGATTCTGTGCTAAGTACTGAAGATACAAATAAGAAAAAGAAAGATAGTCCTCATCTTCAAGGAGCTTACAATCTAACAAGAAAAGAAAATGTATGAAAGAGATGAAAAGTGAGGTAGTGCTAGAGGGTCCCCAGCCTGGAGACATGATGTTAATGCAGTCAAAATCAAACAGAGTAGCTAGTAGGTGACAAAGAATTGGCTAGAAATTCTGAGCTCTATATAAAGGAAGATTCAGGTAGGAGACTTTTGCTTTATTCTCTAGTCTTCCAATCAAAGAGACAGAGCAAGTAAATGTGAGAAACAGAGCTGAAGCCATTAAGCCATTTCCAAGATGATAAGTTTATTGGTGATGAGCTTATCCCTGTTGGAAGCATAATGTTGGTGGAGTCAAAACCAAATAGAGATCAGAAGGATGTCCCAGGGATTAAATAGAGATTATAGGTCTTGACCTTTCTTTCCTTCGAATTTAAATATTTCAGTCAAGTCACCCTTTTCATTGCTGCTAAGACCCATTCCACATGTTGTGTGTGTGTGTGTGTGTGTGTGTGTGTGTGTGTGTGTGTGTGTAGGATGGTTGGTGATTAATATTTTCCACTGAAAGTCCAAAGCAATTTTACTATTCAAGGCTCCAGGTGGGCATGAATTTGGCAAAAACTGGGCTTCCTTTCCAGAAACTTTGCCATGAAGGTGTAATTTCTTTGTGAGAGGAAGCCATTCAGCCATGCACATGAGGAGAGATGAAGAAAGTATGAGGTGAAGTTTCAATTCTCTATAAATAGGAATGGTATTGTTGACTCTCTTGTGACCCATGACAGAAAACAACCTGCAAATGGAAGGGGGAAGGAGTAGCGGTACGTCATTCTATGAGGTTATCACAGAGATATCTGTCACCATCACTCTTAGTGGAGTACTTAGTGTAGACAGACACAGTTAGACTCTAAACTGAGGAGAACACATGCCAATAATGAAATATCACTAAGAAGACACTCCATTGTCAAAGCTTTGGGTTCTTGAATGAAATGTAATCAGTGGATAATCAAAAAACTCTTAAACTTCTATTAATATCTGGGTTACCCATGGTGGGTTGTAGGTGTCCTGAATATCTAAAAGTTAGGGTCAGCCAGATGAAGTCATGTTTCCTGCTGAGGACAGTATAAAATATTATTCAATAAAACAAATATTAAGCACCTATTATGTGTAGGGCACTGTACTGGACACTGGGCTTTAAAGATACATATGGCCAAAACCATTAGAGAGAATGCTTCAAAAAAGACAACCTTCAAGGGATCATTTCACAGGAAATTCTGCTAAGAAAATCTACTTTATTCTGTGATTGTAATGAATTAAGGCATTGTAGATAGTGGACCTTTGAGATATGGATTAACAGAAGTTTTCTTCTTGTAGAACATATAATGATTATTTTTATTTTAATTAAAACTGTCACCTGAAGCAGTGTGATGGCATTTTGATAATAGATATAATAAAGATAATAGCACTTCTATCATGGATGCCAATAGTCTGGTCTCATGAATGCAGAGAATTAGGTCTAGACTCCATAATGTGAGGGGAGGGTAAAGAAAAGCATAATATTTCTAAAACATGATAGGAGTCTTCTTGCCAGGGGTGTTTCTCATACACAGTAGTTGAATATCTATTTGGGGAAACTGAAGTATATTAAATGTATAGTATCTGTAAAGTATCGAAATAAGAATATTGAAGTATATTAAATATGCATGATAAACACTGTTTTTAGTTCTCAAATCATAATCTTTTTTTAAAAACTAAATTATCATTATCTTTTTTAGAATAACTTTCCAAGAGGAATAGATACCCAAATGTTCCCAAGAACAAAATCAGGAATTTGAGATTAGCCAAAAAATCTTCCACGAACTTAAGGTTTGTGCTCACCCCATTCTTTCCCAACATATTTTAGTGTTTTAGAAATTCAACCCCAAACATATTATTTTTTAAACATTTGCCTTTAGATAAGACTGCACAATTCCATTTATAAATGTATTCAATGCCAAATGAACATACTGAATATTGCAAACCATCTACTGTTGTGCTAATTAAAATTTTAGAACAGAATTCTACAAAAAAGGGTAGCTGGCACAACCGTGCAATCTGAAGGCCTGTATTTGCATCAGCTGGCAAGATGAAAGGCCTCCACATTTGTCTGTTAACACATGTATTTTTAAAACAGTGCAGTAAAGAAAAAACAAAACATAAACTAATGTTGCTGATCTCACTGTCATTGTAACCACATAAGCTTACTGTCCCTAGATCATTCTTTTAAGATTCTTATTTTTATAAAGTAGATTTCAGATCTAAAGCTGGGTGCAAAATACACACATATGTGTATTTGTATCTCTATCCATATCTCACCTATAGGAATTGTCTACATATACATTGTCAACATATATATTGTGTGCATATATATGCATATAACACACATATGCACACATTCATATATATGTATATATACATGTATTATGTATGCATGTATATTTCTCCTAATTTCATAGAAAGTATATCTTTCAAAAATAAAACTATGCATCTCAGCATTTGCTATGGTTTCAATGTTAGCCTTTTTCTTTTTGCAACCCTTTTGCCTGCTGTTCTAGGTTTTGAGAGAAAAATATTGCAAACTACGTGTGAGTACAACCTAATACTCATAATTTGGCTCTTTTCAATATATGTGCTGTGATGCAATATTTCCAAGTAATTCGCAATAATAATGTAATCCATATAATAGTGTATTGTGGCTGTATTCACTACATTTTCAATAAGCATGAAACCACTGAGTGAACTCTATCTTTCCTGTTGCTCAATCTGATGGATAATGCTAAGGGATTATACTGATTCTGCCATATTTGATCATTGTTTTAAACATGCTTAAATTCATCCTCCTTTGGTGAAACCAAATATGTTTTTAACAGAATGCAATATTCATGAAAGGTAAAAGACTTAAGTGCTGGGGAGTGAGGAGGCATGTTCTTTCTTAAATATGGCAAAATATGGATATTCACAGGTTTGTTCACACATTCAGATGAGAAAAGATCATCTAATGATTAATTATATTACTCAAGTCTGATCCTGAACCAAATTATCCAGAGAGAGAAGACTCCCTAAACCTTTTCTTGGATTATGTTACCTCAAGTAATTGAATACCAGTCTTGTTTCAGTTTAACCTGCTAGGGCCCAGGGATGCTATGTTTTGAATTGAAAAATAACTTCTGAGTCTGATACCCTCAGAGACAAGATATCTATGCCTTTCAGAATTCAAAGTGACAAATAGATGATAAATTAATCTATGCAAATATGAAAATAAGATGAAATAAGAGGAGGACCTTGCAACTTTCCTTTTTCTCCCAGTAAATTTTAAGCAGTCTTCTGGAGATGATGTTGCTTAGCAACTGAAGTCAGAGATTCCGGATTATTTTTGTTTCCTCTTCCACGATACGGCTCTTTGAACTGCAGGTGGTTGTTGGTCTTGTTATTGTTGTTTTGATGGGGTAGGGGTGGGAAGTCTTGATATGTGATTTTATCTGGGTAGACTGTCTACTGGGGCAACTAGGTGGTACAGTGGATACAGTATCAGGCCTAGAGTCAGGAAGACATGTTCAAATACGACCTCATACTTTTACTACCTGTGTTTCCCAGCTCGTTACTTAACTTTGTTTGCCTCAGTTTCCTCATCTGTAAAATCTGCTGGAGAAGAAAATGAGAACTATTCCAGAATATTTGCCAAGAAAACTCCAAAAAGGGATCGTAAAGAGTCAGACATGACTGAAAATGACTAAACAATAAAGATGAGAGTGCATAAACTGATTTACTGTATTTGCATCTTACAGATACTCTGAATATTCTTATCCCAACTCTCAATCTCAAAACTGAAACTCAGGTCACAGAACAAAGCTATACCTCCCCTTCAGGGATTTAGAAGAATAGGGGATAACTGTCTAATAATATTTTCTCAAGCCTCAACACAGATACTTCCCCCAAATTTATAAGTTGAGAACGATTTTAGATAGTCTTAAATAATTTTTTTTTTTAAATCAAGGGGAATTTTCTGAAGTGGTGCTGCAGAACATTGTGCATTCTGATAATTTTTCATTCAGTGTCCTGAGTAAAGTGGGCTTAAGCTTAGGAAACACATATAAGATATGTATAACTCACACTTCCCAGTTCTTGGAAATACTTTTTAAAATATATATTTTATTTATTTCATTAATTATTGCCCAATGACATGTAAAACAATTTTAAACATAATTTTAAAAAATTTTGAATTCCAAATTCATTTCCTCTCTTCCTAACACCCTCCTTGGGAAGGCAAGCAATTTGAAGTCAATTATAAATGTGAAGTCATGCAAAAGGT
>CM053584.1:69195787-69212270 GCA_028627135.1 Pseudochirops cupreus | reverse complement strand
TTTTCTGCTTGGTCACAGAGACCAAATCCTTGAGCAAATGGTTTCAAGTTGTAAAGGAATAGATTTAGGTTTGATGTAATGTAAAGGTACATAACAATTGGTACTACGTCAATATGGAATAGCCCACTTTGTATGTTTCCCCTTCCTTTGGGATCTTAATTTAAAATCTGGAAGACATTTTTCTTTTGGTATAAGAAAATTAAGTAATTACTGGTCACAGATAGCCTATAATATCCTGTACAGTTGTTTTAGTTCAACTCCTCACAATTAATTGATGAGGAAAAGAAGGCACAGAGAAGTTAAATGACTTATAGATGGTTATAGTACCTCTCTCTTTACACATAATAAGTGGAAAAATTGTAACTTGAACAGAGATCCTCTATTTCCAAATCCTCTGTACATAAATTTTCCAAGATCACATAGCTTGTTAATAATAATAATCACAATAGCATTTATTTATATAGCACTTTAAAGCTTGAAATTGATTCATATGGATTTATGTAATTTCATCCACAAAAGTAACCTGTGAGTTCGATGCTATTATTATCCAAATTTTACAAAGGTGGACACCGAGGCTGGGAGAGGTTAAGTAATGTACAATTAGAAGGTGTCTGATGTGGGATTTTATTTCAGGCCTTCCTGGCTGCAGGTCCCCAGCTCTTACCCACTGTACCATCTAGCTGCCTAGTAGAGGATCATGAAGTGACATCAAATGTAGGACCTAAATAGAAGACTGTTAAGAATGAAGAAGCAAGAACATAAATGCTAGCATTCAAAATCAACTGGGTATGGTGATGGAGAGAGAAGGGGACTTTTAAAATTCAAAACCAAAGAGGCTCCAAGTCCACAATAATTCCAAGAGACTTACTTTTTTTCAAAATAGTATTTGATTTTTTTCCCAAATTGCATGTAAAGATAGTTTTCAACATTCATTTTTTTGTAAAATTTTGCCTTCCAAAATTTTCTCCCTTCCTCCTCCCAAAGACAGCAAACAATCTGATATAGGTTGTTCATATAAAATCATGTTAAATGTTTTTTCCACATTAATCATGTTGTGAAGGAAGAATCATAACAAAAGAGAAAAACCATGAGAAAGACCCCCTCCCCCCCCAAAAAGTGAAAATAATATGCTTTGATCTGCTTTCAGACTCCATAGTTCTTTCTCTGGATGTGGTTCGCATTTTTCCATCCACTAGTCTTTTAGAATTGTCTTGGATTATTGTATTGCTAGGAAGAGTTAAATCTGTCCTAGTTAATCATTTTGCGATGTTGCTGTGGCTCTGTACAATGTTCTCCTGGTTCTACTCACTTCACTCAACATCAGTTCATGTAAGTCTTTCCAGGTTTTTCTGAAATTCACTAGCCCATCGTTTCTTATAGCATAATAATATTCCATTACATTCATATACCACAACTTGTTCAGCCATTCCCCAATTGATGGGCATCCCCTCAATTTCCAGTTCTTTGCCACCACAAAAAGAGCTGCTGTGAGTATTTTTGTACATATGGCTCCTCTTCATTTTTTGACAATCCAAGAGAGAGACTTCTAGGAAAAAGGCCAGTCTTTAATTTGATCTTCCTGTTGCATACTATCTAGATTATGCTAGGTTTTTTACTTGCTAGAAGGTTCTAGGTTTCATGTGCTAGAGTGGAAAGAAAAATATCTGTTTGTTTTTTTCTGAGAGTAGGTTGTTATTGCGAGTTATTTCTCATAGGCATCACACTACCAAAGTTATAAGAAAAAGCCCCCAACATTAGAATTTGGCATGAAAAGAGAGAGGTTCTATAACCATCTAAAATACTCTGATACAGAAACTATTTGGAATTTCTAAAGTACAGCCCATGATGGTTTTCCTGATTTAAAGCCTCTATTTCTTAATGGAGAGTTAGGAGAGGGGCATGGATTTTTTAATCTCCATCTCATAGAAAAGATCTGATAAATTCTGTTACCAAAAATCTCCAAAGAGAAAAACCTTCCAAAGAGTGAAATATTTAATGCAAAGCTCTTTTACTGCCTTTCTAATTTCACATACTAACCTAAGAACCAATTCTTCACTGTGAAGTGAACTGCCCCAGGGATATTTCTAAATTGAATAACAATAAATCCCTATGGAACTAAAGTATTTTCTTTTGCAATTTTATGTCACTGTTCTTTCAGACTGATGGGCTATCTGTCTTTTCTTCAAAGAACAGGAATGCTAATAGAGTTCCTTGGCTTTCCTTTAGTTATATGCTTGTTGAATTGAAGCTCTCTGAGGACTAAATTAACAATAACGTTTCTGAAGGCTTTTAAGATTTTCTGAAAAGAATTCTTGTTCTTTGTGCCTTGTGCAGAAAAGTGGGTTCTGAGTGATTCACAAAAAAAGATTTCTTACTAGAATGTCTATTCCTCAAACCTATGTAAGTCTCTGAGAACTTGATCTTCATTATGTATTTTTTTTTTTACTGGAATTATGGTTAATTGGTCAAGGAACTTCTCAGGAAACATCTTGTACCAATTTGAGTTATCACCTGCTCTACAATATATTTTCTTAAGGAGCTGGCTACAGATAAAGTTTGCTAAGAAGTTTAGTTACTAGCTCAGGTCACCCTAGTCAGTATGTATTAGAGGTGAGACGAACACAAGTCTTTGAATCCAGATCTCAATTTGTTACTCTATATTTTCCCACAGGATTTAGATACAAAATATTTAAAGTAGCAGGTTTTTTTCTGTTTTTTTATTTTACAAATTCTCTAAAGATATATGTGTATATATGTATACACATACACATATACATATGTATATATGTGTATTAAGAGTTTTTTGTAGTTAGTACTAATTCAAGAGGGAATTATAGAGAGAACACAAGATTTGGAGAAGCACCCAACGAATACTCTCTTTCACATATACCAAGGAAAACCAAGGTATTTCCCAACTGGTACTAAAATAATACCAAACTTTTAAAACTATCAAGTTGATTATCTTTATCATCATCATCATCATCATTATTATTAAAGAATTAACTTCATGTTTGTTTGGAAGAAAGTTAAAGTACCATTTCTGAGTAATGGGATTATACAATTGCAGCATTAGCTGCAAAGTACTAAGCTCATAGAGACTCATGTTCATGAGTTTAGGTGAAGGTAAAAAAAATTCCATTAACATTGACAGCTTGAAAATTTAAGTAAAACAAGACTAAACAACAACAAAAACAGCAACTCTTTGCCTTGAGATGTAATGCTTGGTTTGCATTCTTCCCTAAATTAGCTTCCCTGGGGAAACATCCTAATTTTGACTCCTGCTAGCTGGTCAGTGAGTGTGAAAGACTCACTGCCCACTCTGGATTGATAGAAAGCTGACCATGCTACAATTAGGGCCATAAAAGCACAGTCTGTAATATATTGAGCTATATTCCTGAAGGAGCATTTCCTGTTCACTTATGTTTTCACTAAAACAAGACATCAATCAACAAAATAGCTGGAGCAGCTGCCTGTTTAGCAAATAGCAATTGAAAAGGGAATTGCAGAGAGAATATTTGAGGTCAGGAGAAGCACCCAGTGCCCTCTTCCACATATCCCAAGGAAAGCCAAGGTATTTTTTTCCCATTGGTACTAAAACAATATCAAAGAAATAAAACAAAATAAAAATGGAAAAAAACAAGTGAAGTTTCAGCCTCAGTAAGTACACACTCAAAAAAAAAAGCAGGACTGGTGAAAACCTCAGCAAATTTCTTTTTCTGGTCACCAGCAAAGTCAATCTTCTTCCCTTTTCACCTTAGAGCTACAACTTTGATAAAATCAGTTTCTTGCCCTGGATTTACTAAGACTTGGTATTGATTGGGTACTTTATCATACCCACACAGAAAATATAGGAAACTTCAGCTATGAAAGAGTTCTGTGACATCATACAATGCCTATATCACATTAAAAATATTATAGTTATTAATATTTATAGATACTTTAATCTATAATGGAAATATTTAGAGGGATAGAAAATGAAAGCACATGACATTTGTAAATCATGAATAATTCAGTAAGACTCCCTTAGACAGCAATATAAAATATACCATAATCAGCACTGGGATACAAATAAATGCAAAACCAATCCCTACCTACTGGGAGCTCACAGTCTAATGGGAGAGTCAATATAAAAACAGTAGAGAGAATAAAATGAAAATAATCTCTGTAGGAAGGCATTACCATTATAGAGGACTGGGAAAAAGATTGTTGTTTTTTTTTTAAGGCAAAATTTTAGATGAGGCTTTCAGGAAATCAGGGATGTCAAGAAGTAAATATGAGGAGTAAACTAATTGAAGGGGGGGGGGGAAAGGGACATCCAGTGGAAATGCGCAGAGATAGGATTTTAATTAGAAAAGAATTACAAACTTGAATCAGAATGTCATTTTAGAGCTGGAGTTTAGATATCCTTAAACCTACTGATGTAATTCTCTTGCCATAAAGCAATTCTTCCAGAGATTTTTTTATTGGTTATTTATTTTTAGTTTTCAACATTCATTTCCACAAGATTTTGAGTTCCAAAATTTTCTCCCCATTTTCCCCCTACCACCACCACCCCAAAATAGCAAGCCAACTGAATACCCCTTCTACCAATCTGTTCTCTCTTGTATCTTCCTGATTACTCCCCTCTCCCCATGCCTCAACTTTCTAGTAGGGCAAGATGGATTTCTATACCCAGTGTCTGTATATCTCATTTCCCAGTTGCATGTAAAAAAAGAAACAAGCACTTTTTTTTTAACATTTGTTTTTGAAACTTTGAGTTCCAGAGTCTTTCCCTTCTTCCCTCCTCACCCACCTCCACTGGGAAGACAAGCAATTCAACATGGGTTGTACATGTGTATTTATGCAAAATGTTTCCAGAGTAACTATATTTTGAAAGACTAACTATATTTCCCTCCATCCTATCCCACCCCCCACGTATTCTATTTTCTACTTTGACCCTGTCCCTTTCCAAAATATTTGCTTCTAACTACCCTCTCCCCCAGTCTGCCCTCCCTTCTATCATCCCCTCTCTTATTGCCTTCCCCCCCCAGCTTTCCTGTAGGGTAAGATACCCAATTGAATGTGTATGTTATTCCCTCCTTAAGCCAAATTTAATGAGAGTAAGGTTGATCCATTCCCTTTCACCTTCCTGCCCTTCCCCTCCATTGTAACAATGTTCTCTTGCCTCTTTTATATGAGATAATTTACCCTAATCCACCACTCCCTTTCTCCTTCTCCCAGTATATTTCTCTCTCTCCTCTTAATTTTATTTTTTAGATATCATCCCTTCCTATTCAACTCATCCCGTGCCCTATGTTTATATATACATGTACACACATATACACACATTCACACATATATTTATGCACACATACACCCTCCTATTCATACATATATATTCCCTTCCACCATCTTCATATTGAGAAAAGTCTCATGAGTTACAATGATCATTTTTGCATGTAGGAATGTAAATAGTTCAATTTTAATAAGTTCTTTATTATTTCTTTTTCCTGTTTACCTTCTCATGCTTCTTGTATTTGAAAGTCAAATTTTTTTTTGTTGAGCTCTGTTTTTTTTTTCATCAAGAATGCTTGAAAATCATCTATTTCATTGAATGACCATATTTTCCTCTGAAGCATTACACTTAGTATTGCTGGGTAGGTGATTCTTGGTTTTAATCCTTGCTCCTTTGACCTCCAGAATATTGTATTCCAAGCCTTTTGATCCCTTAATGTAGAAGCTGCTAGACCTTGTATTATCCTGATTATGTTTCCATAATACTCAAATTGTTTCTTCCTGACACTCGTAATATTTTCTCCTTGACTTGAAAACTCTGGAATTTGGCTATGATATTCCTAGGAGTTTTCTTTTTGGGATCTTTTTCAAGAGGCAATTGGTGAATTCTTTTAGTTTCTATTTTGCCCTCTTGTTCTAGAATATCAGGGCAATATTGCTGATAATTTCTTGAAAGATGGTGTCTAGGCTCTTTTTTTGATCATGGCTTTCAGGTAGTCCAACAATTTTTAAATTATCTCTTCTGGATCTATTTTCCAGGTCAATGGTTTTTCCAATGAGATATTTCACATTGTCTTCTATTTTTTCATTTGTTTGGATCTGTTTTATAGTTTCTTGATTTTTCATAAAGTCCTTGGCCTCCAGTTGTTCCAGTCTAATTTTGAAGGAGTTATTCTCTTCAATGAGTTTTTGAAATTTCTTTTCCATCTGGAAAATTTGGCTTTTTAAGGCATTCTTCTCCTCATTGGCTTTTTGGACCTCTTTTGCCATTTGAATTACTCCACTTTTTAAGGTGTTGTTTTCTTCAGTATTTTTTACAGTCTCCTTTAGCAGGCTGTTGACTACTTTTCATGATTTTCTTGTCCCATTCTCATTCCTCTTCCCAATTGTTTCCTCTACTTCTCTTATTTGATTTTTAAAATCCTTCTTGAGCTCCTCCATGACCTGTGACCAGTTTTGGAAGGTTTTGAGGCATGAGTTCTGACTTCATTGTCCTCCATTCCATGCTTTGATCCTTTTTGTCCCCAAACAAGGATTGTGTGGTCTGATTGTGCTTCCTCTGCTTGCTCATCTTGCCAATTACTTGACTTTTGAGCTCTTTGCCATGTAGAACCCTGCTTACAAAATGGAGAGAGTTTTGTCCCAAATCACTGGAGTTTTTGCAGCTGCCAGCTATTAGTTGGGTCTTTCTACAGCTCCCAAAAGCTCTGGCACACTGTCCACACTCCCCAGTACCACCACCCAATACTGCAATCCAGATCCAAGCACGTTAAAGCAAGAGCAATTACCTTCTGAAGGATTGCTTGGTCCCCCTACAATCTGCAGTCCAGGAGCTCTAGAAGTACCCATGCAGTGGCAGCTGCAGCTGCTATGGCTCAGCCACTTCTCACCCCAGGGCCAGAGGCTGGACTGCTCTCTTCCTTTACCCTTCCAACAGAGTTCTCACTGATCTTTTATTTTCTCTTTGGTGTTTATGGGTTGAAAGGTCTGGAAATTGCCACAGCTGCTGGTGATTCACTCACCTGAAGACTGCTCTGGCTGGTCTGGGCTTTCCTGGGGACCAGACCCACAGCTCATGGGGGTCTGCTCTTGGCTCCTGGCACCCTGCAATAGACCTTTCCTGTTGGCCTGCCGGCCTGCCTCCAGGGGGAAATTCATTTCTCTCTGTCACTTTCTGTGTTCTGTAGCTTTAATATTTGTTTAGAGTCATTTTTTATAGGTATTGGAAAGTTGGAGCCACAGCCAATGCCAATTTTGTGCTTTCATTCTGCCATCTTGCCTCAGCCCCCTGGCCCAGCTCCACCGTGATTTTTTTTACAAAGGAATTGATGATTTAATGGAACCATGCCTGAATGCCTAATCATATCAATAAAGAAACTCCTGTTTAGATAAATTTCAACACTTTTCTATCTTCCCATTCTATAAGATTCTCCTCTCTTTCTTTTCATAAATCCTCTGTAGAAGATCTAGCTAACAAGCTCAGGATCATAAGATAAGAAATTTAGAGGAGGACTGGATTTTAATGATAAGAGAATCCAACCCCCTCATTTTATTTGGGGAAAGTATAGAAAAACCTAAGTTAGGGGTGCAGAACATACAGCATCTAGGCCACGTGTGGCCTTCTAGGTCCTTGGGTGCAACCTTTTGACTGATTCCAAATTTTACAGAATGGGTTTTTTTAAGAGGATTTATTCTGTGAAGTTTAGATTCAAAGGGGGCACTTGAGGACTTAGAGAGCCACATGTGATCTTGCTGCTGTAGATTCCCCACTCCTAGTCTAAGCTGCATTAATGAATTGCCCAGTGTCACACAGATAATAAGTTGAACCCTGATTCAAAATCAGGTAATCTAATTCTGAATCCAGATTTCTTTCCACTGTATCATTCTGTTGGCTAAAAATCTTCATCTCATCCTTTTGCTCATTTTTATATATTATCAAAATACCAGGCTGGTGATTATTGCTCATTCATGCTGGTTGCATGATAAGTTCCTTGCCTTTCGTGGTCATATATATTTAGGGAATTATTTTTGTATTACATTATGTAGGTATGTTATCAATAACAATATGCTCCCAATTATTTGTAAATAGTATGTTTCACCTGAGGTATTGATTATTAGAGATCATGACAGTTCATAGTAAATTAAAATATGAATTTCTCAGAAGATACTTATATTTTTTGAGCACCTATAATTATATGTTTATTTGTGTATATGCATATATATGTATGTATAGCAAGTTACTATATATGTGTGTTCATATATGTATATGTACACACACAAATTGAGAGAGAGAGAGAGAGAGAGAGAGAGAGAGAGAGAGACAGAAACAGAGGGAGAGAGCGTTCACACCTATTTTTTTTTATCTAGAGAAAGTAACTTGGGCTCACTGTAATATCTGTACAGTTTCCCGGATGTGACATGATAAACTTTCTTCTTGCTCTTTCTAATTGTTCAGATAGATAACAGATAGATTAATTTTCTTCACCAATTTTATTTCAAACCTAGTCTCAATTTAGTTGAAATTTCAACTCCACCCCTTCTCAAACTCTATAGTGAATACTTTCATGATTTATATACTAGATTCTTTCGCATTAAATCAATAAGTAAATATTTCTTAAACAGTTACATTGTGCCAGCTACTGTGTTAGGCACTAAGGATAAAAAACAAAAACAAAATCTACCTTCAAATAGCTTACATTCTTTTAGGTAAAAAATACACGCCCATGTTTGAGAAGTAAGTAGATTACAGAAACAGTGTTCTATGAAAAACAGGCAGGATTTCTCCAAATTTATACTATATTTTAAATAACAATAGAGCAACAAACAAATAATCTATATTGCCCTTGACTACACAGCAAAACTAAAGTGTTTTGTGACTTAAATAGTGCTTGTGTTTGTAACTCGAGCCTGAAATGAATGTGGTAGTGTTAAAAAAAATTTTTTTTTGGCACAATACCCTTTGACCCAGCAATACCACTTCTAGGGTTGTATCCCAAAGAGATCATACAAGTGGGAGGAGAACCTGTATGTACAAAAATATTTTTATCAGCTCTTTTTGTGGTGGCAAAGAATTGGAAATCAAGAGGATGCCCATCAATTGGGGAATGGCTGAATAAGTTGTGGTATATTAATGAAATGGAATACTATTGTGCTATAAGAAATGAGGAGCAGATGGACTTCATAATAACTTGGAGAGACTTATATAAACTAATGCTGAGTGAGGAGAGCAGAGCTAGGAGAACTTTGTACACAATTACAGACACATCATATGTGTGACAACTAGCTTTGATAGACTGGACTCCTCTCAGCAGTGCAAGGTTATAAGACAACTCCAAAAGACTCATGATGGAAAAGGACATTCAAATACAGAGAAAAGAACTACAGAGTCTGATTGCAGATTGAAGAAAACTACTTTCTCTCTGTCTTTTGCGTTTTGTTTTGTTTTGTTCCTTCTTTCTCCTTGTTCACTCCTTTGGTTATAACTCTTCGTTTCAATTTGACTAATGTTTAATGCAAAAGTATTTCTGGAACCCGTATTTGAATGCATGCCACCAGGGAGGCAAGGGAAGAGGAGAGGGAGGGGGGAGAAAATTTGGAATTCAACAGATTGTGGAATGGAATGTTGCAAGCTAAAAATAAATAAATAAGTTTAAAATTAATTTTAAAAATTGGCACAGTCATAGAACATAAAATTGGGTGCTCTTGCTGGTAAATATACAAACCAATTATATAAAGAAACTCAAACTGATGTATGTTTGTGGTATATTTCTGGGCTGTACAGAAATTGGTTGTTAGTCTGTTCATAATATGAACAATTATGAAGTAACCAGAACTAGGAATCAAGATACCTGGATGAGGTGAAATTTGAAAAAGAAACCTCTCTGTGTTCAATTTCTTTGTGAAATGACGATATTCATAGATGATCCACATATTTACTACAATATTGTTGGGGGAAAAACATAACTTGTTTGTATGAAGGACATAGGATGGGAATGGACCTATGAATTCACTGACATAAGGAACTCTCAGTGAGGAAACACCATCTTGTTGTAATGTGCATTTATTATAATTAGATTGTTTAAACTTAGGGGTGATATATTGTCCCCTAATATTCACTTGCTTTCCTTTTTTGACCTTCAGGAGATAATATTAGATGAAAAGTTCTTAGTTCAGTTAGAATTACTCTTAACCCATAGGTAGAAGGTGGATTTTCTTCCTATTTATATAGATTTTCCTTTAATACCTGTTCTCTTTCTGGTTGAGGGAAAAATTACATATTTTGGTAAAGAAACAATAGATTTTATTATAGTGTCTGTAAATATAGATATCAGGAGAGGAAATTAGGTAAAGAGTGAAACTTTTCTCAGAATTTACCTTGGTCTATTTTCTCCTTTCTATTATCACAGAGTTAAAGACTCCTTGATATTTCCCTTCCCTGCCACAGGTCAGATTGACTTCCTTTTGCTTTCAAGTCTTGGTTCTCAGATAACTTCCTCCTTAAAACTAGGGCTGGATGAAGTCTCTTACATATTGGCTCTGATTGATTCAAAGAGGTATACAGACCCCATTCATATTCAATTCTGATTATTTAATTCACATTTCATGAAAAGTGTTCACACCCACTTAAGAAACCAGAAGATATATGGAGTGGCTTAAACAGTACTCTTACATTTACAACCTTGTGGAGAACTGCTTGGGAGATACTGAGTGGTTATTTCTTTTGGCAGATTTAAGTCCATATAAACAAGGGGTGGGACTTGAAGCCACTTCTTCCCTAATCTGAGAATGACTCTCTATTCACTATACTACAATGCCTTGTGAAATTCTATACAATTCATGTTGAAGTTTTCTACGGGTTACTAAGTGACTCTCTCATTGTGTTATTCTATACTGATTCCAGAATAACCCTGGACAATTACTACGTTTTCATGTCTTGTATATGATCTTATGAGAAAAAAAATGGTATAATATACAGAAAACTGTCTAAAACTAAGGAGAATTGGGTTCATATCCTGTTTGTGACACACACTAGATTTGTTACTGTGGTTATATCACTTAAACTCTAGGCAACTATGCAAATCTATAAGTTACAGAGAAAGTGCCTACCTACATTGATGAAGGAAGTTTTCACATGTGTCATTTCCTTGTATTAATAAAATCATATGTCTATTTCTTGTCCCATATCTAAATATAGTTTGGTGGTGATCACCCTTGCACTTAGCATTCCCTTCAAAAATTCTGTTACTCCAATGTACATGTGATCAAATATTCCCCAATTAGATAATTATTTGCATTTGCATAGTGCATTTGTAAATGAGATCCCAAGGTAAAATTAATTGGAGTTAGAAATTGAATTCCATTTATTTTATGTGTATTTTTTATTTTTTGCTAATAACCCTTATCAAAGCACTTAAGTAGGCATCTTCTTAATGTAGATTAACTTAATTAAGTGGCCAAAGTATTAATTTTTATGCAGCTGTTGAGGGGAAAGGAGATAGTTCCTATGTGCTTTTTTAGATCCTTAATGAAATACATTGAAATATTATCTTTTAGCCTGATTACTACTACTACCACTGTATCTTTAGGTTTGGTTGTCCTCTCTTTCCTCTGCAGTGTGGTGCTATATTTTCTAATTCCTCCTGGACCTATTAAAGTAGTTTTTATTTTGGGAGAGCAGTGAGGTATGAATTAAAGTCTGTGTATTAGCAAAAAAACCCAGACAAACACATTTTATTGTGGCATGTACAAAATGCATATTTTAGGGCATTAAGACTACACTTGTATATTTACAAAGCACTTGTTCTCCGTTAGTAAAAATGCTATATAATCATTAACTAGTACTTTAAAATATTTTCAAATATGGGGCAAAATATAGAAATGCATTGTAAATTAACAAATAAAAATAAATTAATATAATAATATTATATAATATAATATTATATATAATATTATATAACATAATAATATAATATAATATAATAATAAAAATAAATAAAATTAACAAATAAAAATGTGAAATTCAACCACTATGTATCTAATAGTTTCATTACTCATATTATCTCAATTCTTTGTGATTTACCTTCCAACCTCATCACTCAACTGAAACCGGTTTCTCCAAAGTTAGCAATGATCTTTTAAATTTAAAATTTAAACCTTACAGTCTTGTCTCAGTGTTCATGCTCTTGATTTTGCTACAGTTTGATTCTAAACACTACTCATATACCCCATCCCAGACAAATAAACCAGTATTAATTTTTACCATGAGGAATGGAACAGAATATGAGATGAAGCTAGAATATGTGTACAAATTCACAATTTTCCTCCTTTGTAGGGAAACTGAAACATATTTTGATAACTATTCCATTAGTTATGCAAAGATAAAATACAATAAATGCCTCCTCTAGTTAATGATGGATTTTTAGAACTGAGTCTTTTTTTTATTTTGGTCTTTTTATTTTAGAGGGGGAAGGCAGTGCAATGGGGGTTAAGTGACTTGCCCAAAGTCACACAGTTAGTAAGTGTTAGGTGTCTGAAGTTGAATTTGAACTCAGGTCCTCTTGACTCCAGGGCCAGTGCTCTATTCACTGCACTCCCTAGCTGCCCCAATGATTGATTATTAAAGAATAAAAATGTTGCACTATATGAGAAGGAGGTGATGGAGGGATCCAACTCCAGTTAACAGGGATGACCTAAACAAAGGCATGGGAATGGAAAAGTTAAGTTGAAATGGAATATTTTGACTGGAAAATGTTAACTGGTAGAAAATTGGGCATCTCTGAAGATTTTTAAGTGAAGGCAATGAAAATTTCCTATGAATCAGCAAAAGTGGAACATTGAAAAATTACTTTTGTGAAAATTTTGAAGTTTAGTCGAAGAGAGATAAGTAAAGAAAAGAAGTCCAGTTAGAAAGCTTTTAGAATAGTTCATGGAAAAGGTAAGGATAATAGCATGAAACAGATGGTTGCAGTGGGAATAAGAAGAGTAAAACATGTAAGTAAAGGATATTTTACCAATCAATCAATAAGCATTAATTAAGCTCCTACTAGGTGCTAGGTACTGTGATAAACATTGGGTTTTTCAAATAAGATTCCTAAAGCACATTTATTAGTATTATTTTAATTGAGTTTTATTTTTGGTAAATTATTTATTTTAATACTTATTTTTTAAAATTGACATCCACAATATTAGGAAAATTATCAGCATAATTAATCATATCAACAGCAAAACTAATGGAAACCATATGATTATCTTAATAGATGTCGAAGAAGCTTTTGACAAAATATAACACCTACTTTTATTAAAAATACTAGAGGTCATAAGAATAAATGGAGTCTTGCTTAAAGTGATAAGCAGCATCTGTCTAAAACCATCAACAAGGCTTAAATGTAATGGGGATTAGTTAGATGAATTTCAAATAAGGTAAGGGACGAAACAAGGAAGTTCATTATAACCAATGTTATTCAATATGGCTCTAGAATAGGCAAAGAAGAAACTAAGTTATCACTCTTTGCAGATGATATAATGATCTACTTAGAGAATCCTAGAGCATCAAGTAAAAAACTACTTGAAATAATAAACAACTTTAGCAATGTTGCGGGATATAAAATAAATCCACATAAATCCTTGGCATTTCTATATATTACTAACAAAACTCAATAGCAAGAGAGAGATAGAAAGAGAAATTACATTTAAAGTTACTAGAGATGTTATAAAATATTTGGGAGTCTACCTACCAAAACAAGACTAGGAACAATATGAAAGCAATTACAAAACACTTTTCACACAAATAAAGTTATATCTAAATAATCGGAAAAAATCAGTTGCTTGTGGGTAGGCTGAGCTAATATAAGAAAAATGACAATTCTGCCTAAATTAATTCGCTTCTTTAGTGTCATACCAATCAAACTACCAAAAAAATTGCTTTATGGAGCTAGAAAAAATAATATCAAAATTCATCTGGAAGAATAAAAGATCCAAAATGTCAAGAGAATCAATGAAAAGAAATGCTTGGGAAGGTAGTCTAAGCAGACCAGATCTTAAATTGTATTATAAAGCAGCAATTGTCAAAACTACTTGGTACTGGCTAAGAAATAGAGGGGTGCATCAGTGGAATAGGTTAGGTACTCAAGACATAATAGTAAATGATTATAGGAATCTCCTAGATAAGAATTCACTATTTGATAAAAAGTGCTCATAAAACTAGAAAATAATGTGGAAGAAAGTGGGCATAGACCAATGTCTGGCACTATATAGCAAAATAAAGTTCAAATGGTTACACAATTTAGATAAAAAAGGCTGAGACTATAAGCAAATTAGGGGAACAAGGAATAGTTTATCTGTAAGATTTGTGGAGAAAGGATATGAGATGAGATATTGATTATGATTATGAGATTATGAGATATAAAATGGATAATTTTGATGGCATCAAATTGAAAACTTTTTATGCAAAGTCAATGCAACCAAGATTAGGAGTGAAGCAGAAAACTGGGAATTTTAACAACCAATATTTCTAATAAAGTCCTAAATTCTAAAATATATAGAGAACTGGCTTAAATTTAGAAGAATACAAGTCATTCCTCAACTGATAAATAGCCAAAGGATACGAACAAGCATTTTTCAGAGGAAGAAATGAAGATATCTGTAGGCATATGAAAAAATGTGCTAAATCACTGTAGATTAGAGAGATGCAAATCAAAACAACTCTGAGGTACCACATCACACCTATCAAATTGGCTAACATGACAAAACAGGAAAATGATAAATGTTGGAGATGTGGGAAAGTTGGAACACTAATTTGTTGTTGGTGGAGTTGTGAGCTGATTGAGCCATTCTGTCGAGCAATTTGGAACTATGGCCAAAGGGCTATAAAAATGTACCCTGTGACCCAGAAATACAGACTGTATCCTGAAGAGATCATAAAATGGGAAAAGGACCCATATGTACAAAAATTTTTTGTAGCAGCTCTTTTTTTGGTGCAAAGAACAAGAAATTGAGGGCATAGTCATCAATAGGGGAATGGCTGAACAAGCTGTGGTGTATGAATATAATGGAATACTATTGTGCTATAAGAAATGATGAATAGGTGAACTTCAGAGAATTCTGGAAAGACTGATATGAACTGATGCTGAGTGGAATGAACAGAACCAGGAGAACATTGTACATAGTGACAGCCACAGTTTGCAATGCCTGACTTTGATAGACATCCGTTCTCAGCAATGCAAACTTCCAAAGGACTCATGATGGAAAATGCCATCTACATCAAGAAAAAGAACTATGGAATCTGGATGAAAAGTGAAATAGACTATTTTATGTTTATTTTTTTCTTTCTCATGGTTCCTCCCATTCATTCTAATTCTTCTATACAACATGACTAATGTGAAAATATGTTTATTAGGAATGCATATGTAGAACCTATATCAGATTGCATGCCATGTTGGGGAGGGAAGAGGAGAGGTAGTGGGAGAAAATTTAAAACTTATGCAAGTGAATGTTGAAAACTAAATATAAATAAATTAACTTAAAAATTGAATTTCAAATTCTGTTTCTCTCCAGTCCCCTTGCCCCAACATTGGTGCAACTCTCCCCCAATTAATTCTAGTTTATATATAAGTTAAGAAATCACCCTGTGATAAAATTAGTCCTCTCTGTAAAATGAAGGATGAACAACAGTCTTACTTTATTGGTATTACTAAGCACAATATTCTCTTGGCACAGGAGAACTTTGTACACAATTACAGATACATCCTATCAGTGACGATTAACTTTGATAGAATGGGCTCCTCTCAGCAATGCAAGGTTATAAAACAACTCCAAAAGACTCATGCTAGAAAAAGATATCCACATCCAGAGAAAAGAACAAGAGTCTGAATGCAGATTGAAGCAAACTACTTACTCCGTCTTTTTTGTTTTGTTTTGTTCCTTCTTTCTCATTGTTCATTCCATTGGTTATAATTTTTTACAACTTGACTAAGGTTAATGCAAAGGTATTTGTAGAACCTATATTGGATTTCATGTCATTATGGGGAGGGAAGGGGGAGGAGTGGGAGAGGGAGAAAATTTGGAACTCAAGGGATTGTGGAACTGAATGTTGTAAACGAAAAGTAAATAAATTAATCAAAAAATTAAAAATATATATTCTCCTGGTTCTACTCATTAGACTTTGCATCAGTTCATATAAGAATGCCCAGGTATAAGGGGCAGCTAGGTGGCACAGTGAACAGAGCAACGGCCCAGGAGAACCTGAGTTCAAATACAGCCTTAGACACTTGACACAACAACTATCCATGTGACTTTGGGCAAGTCATTTAATCCCAATTGCCCTCCAAAAAGCAAAAACAAAACAAAACAAAGAATGCTCAGGTGTTTCTGAAGTCATTCTGCTCCTTATTTTGTGTAGTACAATAATATTTCATCAGAATTATATACTACAACTTGTTTATTGAGTACTCAATTGATAGAAATCTCCTCAATTTCTATTTTTTTGCTACCA
>CM053584.1:69177529-69195287 GCA_028627135.1 Pseudochirops cupreus | reverse complement strand
AAAAAAATAATTTATTATTAAAAAAAAGAAAAAATTCTCCATTTTATCTCCTGTTTATTGCAGGGAAATGATTATATGAGTTTTAAAACAAATGACATTATTAAATGTAATTTTTAAAAGTAATTCTTTGCCCAATCCCAAAGTAGGCCATCCTTTTGCAGGAGAGCCATTTCATTTATTCTACTCTCATGCTTCAAATACATTTTCCTGTGGAATTCATTTCTGCTTTCTTCCTGAGTACCAAATGCACTTCTGGACCTGGATATCCTCTTAGATTATTCCCATGATGTAGCTTTCATTAGGCCTCATTATTTATGCTTCATGTTTTATTTATTTTTCTAATTAGAAACCCAGCCAGGTACAAATGCTGAAAGCAGCAGGTAGGCTGCAAGGGACCCACATTTCCTTTTCTGAAATCTTAGGTGTGCATAATCAATGTCCCTTGCAGAAAATGCGCAACGTGGGCTAATTTTTATAAAACTGGAACAAGCAATCTCATATAATTTTATAATCCTATAAAACCTAATGTTATGTTAAATTATTTTTTTTATATTCAACAAGGACATTATGAGGAGGCACATTAGAAAGAGTAGTATTTTCAATGTACCTTAAGCCTTATTCTAGTAAGGCTACCCTCTTACATGTCATTTTTCTTATCTTCATTATCAGTATTGTTAGATGACTTATCCTTCATTTGAGAAGATACATCCTTCTTAGGGAACTTGCATATTAAAATTGAAATGATATGTGTGTATATATATTGAGTATGTGTTTTGTATGTGCACACTTTAAATAAACTCATATACTGAGCACAGCATAATGGAAAGAGAGCTGGTCTCAAGACTTAAAAGGCTTTCATTCAAAACTTCTCTCTGACAAATACTAGCTATAGGACCCTTGGAAAAATTACTTAACCTTTCAGTACTCTATGTACTCTCCAATACCTATAAGTTGTAAATATGGCACTGAACTTTACTGTTAGAGAGGATAACAACAAAATCAAAAGTCTAGTCCCAAAACAAGTATCTAACTAAAGCTCTCCAGTGATATAAGGAAAACATATTTAGATATCGTATAAACAAAATACTTATCTATCTATCCATCTGTCTATCCATCACAGAGATTTGGATAAAGAAAAGAAGAAATTTTCTTTATCAATGAAGATGAAGATCTGTTCTATAACTTATGGTTTTACAGAGTTGCTTGGAGAACATAGGTTCCAAATGAGTTGCCTAGGTTTACAACGGACACAGTCCCTCAGAGGAAGGACTGGAACTCAGATACACGTACACACACACACACACACACACACACACACACACACACACACACTCCTATAACATTTGAGAATACAAAGCACAAACTCTTTGAAGATTAAATCCAAATTCTACCACAAAAAGATACCTGCCTATTCTGCACAAGTTATTTGGATAAACCAAAATTCCAATGTTCTAAGAGTTTACAATCGAGTTCTAGGGCCAGTGCCAAGATGGCAGAGTAGAGAAAGGACTCAGTTGAGCTCTCCCAACATTTCCCTCCACACAACTTTAAATAATATCTCACATTGAATTATGGAGCTGCAGAGCCAATCAAAGTTCAGAATGAGACATTCTTCCAGTCCAAGTCAACTTAAGAGGTCAGAAATAGGGATCTGTGACACAAGGGTTCAACAGGGATTGAAGCAGACCCAAAGCCCATGTGCATGAAACCTCATTGGTGAGACCGGCAGGTGGTGAAAGGAGCAGCAGCAGTTTCAGCAGCTCTCAACCAGAGATGGTAAAGAGACCTGACAACTGATCAGAAAGACATAAAGCAGGACCCTTGTGCTCATACTGAATGCAGGAACAGACATCATTTGACAATTCTATTGATTATACTCACTTCTTAGTCATAGTTCAGAGAAGGAGAGGAGCCCTTTTTTTCAAGAAAGAGAAAAAACGCTGAGGGGCAATATCATTTTTGGTCACGAGGGATCAGTGACTCTGGGGAGCGCTACTGATTCACAATCCCTAGGAATCAGGGATCTTTGCTTTGTAAGGAGCACAGAGCAGAACAGAACAGCAGTGACTACACTTCTCCCTAGATCACACTACCTTAGAAACATAGAAACCATCCAAATCTCCAGAAGGAAATGGCAGTGTGAAAAAAGGTTGAATCTTGAAGCAGTGTCCCTCCCCCAACCCCCAACCATGAAAGACTTTGCTACTCTGATCAGTACAATTATCTTAAACAATTCCAAAAGAACCATGATGAAAAATGTGATCCCCTTTGAGAGAAAACTGATGAACTCTAAATACAGATTGAAGTATACTTTTTTAAACTTTATTTTTCTTGGGTTTTTTTTGGTCTGTGTTTTGCTTTGCAACATGGATAATGTGGAAATATGTTTTGCATGACTTCACATGTTCAATTGACATAAAATTCTTTGCCTTTTTCAGGAGGAAGCAGGAAGAGAGAGAATTTGAAACTAAAAATCATTAAAAATGATTATTAAATTTTTTTACATGTAACTGGAAAATATTTAACAAAAAACAAAATATATTTTTAAAAAGTATTTATAATCAAGTTAGAGATATGAGACAGAAATTTTAAAAAACAACAACTTCAATACAAGTTAGAGGATGGTAAGTACATGTATGCAAAGCAGGTGTTAATGAGAGAGCCAAGGAGGGGAGGCTATGCAAGACTTGGAAACTGAGTACCAGGGAAGGCTTTATTAAAGATGTGATTTCTGAGTAATGTCCGAAGGAAGAAAGATTTCAACAGACAGAAATGTGTCCTTGAATTCATAGTGTCTGAAAATTATAAAATTCCAGTGTTGAAAGAATTTAAGGTAGTTGTGATAAGACCAATATACGGTTGCTCCCCATCTTGCCCCAAGCAACATAGGTTAGGGTAGTTGCATTTTGTTTGTTTGTTTAGTTTAGGTGGTTTTTAAAATTTATTTTTGATATTATTATTATTTTTTTTTTACTCAAGGTGACAAAAACAGAACTTGATTGCTCCAGCATGGAACAATGTTCAAGCTGGGTATTCCTAGACACAGAATCCTGGTAGCCTCTGACCATATATTTGCAGTTTCCTGGCAACCTAGGAACATAAAAAGGCCCATCACCATTGGGATAGGGCTCTCAAGACTTGGTGAATGACACAAGACCAGTCAAGAAATAGTTCCCCACACCACTGAACAGTGTTGAAAACTTTGCATAAGAAGAAGGGAGCTGCGCAGACATCCAAATTCAATGCTACTATAGTCTTGCTATGTTAGGGTTAAGGAAACCCTTCTTTTATTAATTGTTGAATTACTGTAACGATGCTGGCATTTGAAGATCATCCATGTCCCTCAAACTTGCTGACATAGCAGGAAGGGATGGAGCAAGAGAAATCTGGAACCAAGCTAGTGTCTGTGAGGTGGCAGTGGCTGCAGCTGCAGTGGCAGAGCGAACTCCTTCTTCTTTTAACCTGCCAGAATCTCTGCTAAGGACTCCTGCTGAGGACTGCCAGGAATGGGAACTTCAGGGGAGAGAGGTGGCAGAATGGCTGGGAGCAAGCTTCCTGGACGCTGAGCAGTTGTCTTGAGTGAAGAGGGGAGGATATTTGCCTGAGGTAGCCTGTCCTGTTTTGAAGGCTTGAGAATGTGGGTGTTTACTACTTTAACTGCATGTGCCAACTTCATAACTACTGTGTTGGCTTTGACTTTCTGGTTTGGGGACTCAGTTTTCTGGTATTTAAATAAATGCTCTACCTATATTTCTCATGTAGAGAGCCTATTACATTTTGTGATTAATAACCATATCAGCATACTTATAGTTACTGTAGGCATTGTGGATACTGCATTGCTGATACAATTACTTATGCATTTCTCCTTTCGTCCCAATACTGAAGCTGAACTAATATGGTGCTGGTTAGAGTTAGGCTTGTTTTGAACATTAAGCAGAGTAGGTATGTGGGACAAAATGGTCTTATGACTCACATTGTGGCTGAATTGGTAAAAGGGTGCTGCAAATATGAAGGGCAATTAATTGGATGGTCAGAAATAGTAGCTGACACCCAATATCAAAGGCCCTTCTAGAAGGCTATAAGGAGTCCTCTCAAAATAATAGAAAGTGAGTCTACTGTTTCCTCACTGAAAGAGGCTGCCAGAATTTTTTTTTTCCAAAAATGCATTCTCTAGTTGAGACCATGCTGTAGAAACTATTAATATAAGACACTGAAAAGAAACTAGGCCAACACATTTGGCCACTGGGGACAAAGCTCAGTTAGGTTACGACTAATGGAACTAATGACTGCTCAAGTGAATGAAACTCTCTAGATACATATGGGTTCTGACAGGCTGGGGACAGGAACCTATAGGCCTGGATGCAGAAACATAATCTTCTACCCAGAGGTTTTGTTGCATCTCACTGAGATCAGACCAATGAGATAGGCAAATGAGAGCAGAAGTGAGGAAGAGACTTGGAAAAGAAGTCTCACTGGTCTGGTTTTGTTGTTGTTGTTTTTCAGTTCAAGGTACATGTTATTTACTCTTCTAGAGAGGAGGGTGTTTTCTTCCACTGAGGGAACAAGGGGTGAGTACATGACTTTCACTACCAAGGAACTGGGAGGTTGTCAGAGAAGTTCAAATAGCAATCTGATGTGTTACTGGAGCAACAGCTCCTAAGGGCATGGTCTAATAGAGCCAATGCTGAAACACTCTCCTCAGCAGTATTCCATTGGCTTAGGGAACTCTCTGAGCACTTACTTTTATAGAAGCAGTTAAAGCAATTAAAGGTTCCAATCCTTATCAACCCTTCTCCCCACTCCCCCTTTTTGAGGTTACTGATGTGTGGAGTTACTCATACTTGCAATTTTATATTCTTCTCATTTTAATTTTTTTTTGTTTTTACATTTTCACTTAAAAAAATGTAAAAAATATTCTTAGTTCACTTGCCATAGGAAAACAACTGGTGGACTGGTTTGGGCCCTTTCACAATAGCATCATATTTTTCTGAGCCCCAATTTAAAGCCCTTGCCTCATTTGGATAATTCAGGGAAGATAACAGAGGGCAAACCATGGAATCAATGAATATTATGAGCTTTTGGGAGTTAGTAACTGTGAGGTCCCTTTTGGCAACCTCCCTGCAAGTTACTTTGGGCAGAGTCAAATGGCAAATCTTGAAGTTGCTCAAACTATCACGTGCAGTTAACTCCAAAATGTATTGAATCCCCAGAGGGGTAAAAGATATTTTTATCTCATGAGCAGGATGCTCTCAGAAAAACCTAGAAAAACATTACATAAGCCGCTGCAAAATGAAATGTACTGTGTACAAAATAACAGCAATTATTGTAGGATGATCAGCTATGAAGGACTTCACTATTCTCAGCAATGCAATGATCCAGGAAAACTCTGAAGAACTATGATGAAAAATTCTGTCCATCCCCAGTGGGAACTGATGGGGTCTCCATTGCAGATTGAAACATGGTTGTTGCTTTAACTTTATTTTTCTTGAGGTTTTGGGATTGGATTTTTTTTTTTGGTCTGTGTTTTCTTTCATGGCATGACTGTTATGAAAATGTTTTTCATGCCTGCACATGTGTGGACTATATTGAATTGCTTGCCTTCTCAATGGGGATTGGGTGGAGAGAGGAAGGGAGAGGATTTGAAACCCAAAGTTTTCAAAATGAATGTTGAGATTGTTTTTACATGTAACTGGGGAAAAATAAAATACTGAATACAAAAAAACAAAAATAAAAACAATTAATTAATTTAAAAAAGATATTTCATCTTTAATGGTGGTGTTGAAGGAAAACAGGGAACTTTAATACACAGCTCCCCTTACATTAATCCTGTATTGCCCATGAGAAAGGCAGATGGCATATAAAGAGGTTTACTGTAGACTAAAAGGAATTGAACAGAGGCTATCTGGAAATCTTGACCCATTGGTAATAAATGTGCTTTTATCTTAAATCTTTCCTTTCCTACTCCTTTCATCTTCTGACATACATTGAGACCTGGCATCCCTTTTCCTACCAACCTACTAGGAAATTTCAGCCTATATATGGATACTTCCTTACATAGCACAATTTCGTAGTTCCTTAACTTATTTTCCATGACTTATTTCTTCATCCCACCATTAGCTACATACAGATATAATTGTATCTTTGAACTTGCCATCACCTAAAAATGCAACACATCCATTTTCATGATTCCCTTGTCTGATCTCAGTCTGTTGTCTTTCCTCTCCACTTTCTGCATTTCTACCCCGAAACTTTTTCTTCAGCCTTACAAAGTTTTCCAATCTCTCTATCTCTCAATCATTTCATAGCTCCTTACTTCTTAGCTATACCCTCATCTCTTACCAATATCAATCCCTTGATAAATAAGTTCAATTCTACGGTCTTCTTCTCTCTTGTTCCTATTGCAGGATCTTTCCATGCTCAGTTTCTGTCTTAGATTACCTCCACCATCCATTGTTTTTGCTCCTGTTCAAGTGTTGCTAAAAGAAGTTCAAGAGAATAATGAAACCAAGCTAATTGGATCTACTACAAATTCAGATGGCCCATTAAAACAAACAAACTAATCAACTCATAAAGCAGGTAAGTGGCTCAATGGATAGATTACTAGACTGGAGTCAGGAAGATTCATCTTCCAGAGGTAAAAACTGACCTCAGATATGTATTAGTTCTGTGATTCTAGGCAAGTAATTTAACCTGATTGACCTCAATTCCTCATCTATAAAATGAGCTGAAGAAGGAAATACAAACCACCCCAGTATCTTTGCCAAGAAAACTCCAAATGAGGTTATGAAGTGTTGGATATAACTGAAATTACTAAACAACAACAATCAACTCATTATCCTACTCATCACAGTGATATTTCCAAACATGTGCAATTCCCTGCAAGTATTACTCCCTATCCCCTCTCAGCTAAGGCTCAACTCATGTTTCATGGGAAAAAATTGTGACCATTCCCCTAAATGTCTCTCATTTTTCTCAGCTCTCACCAAACAGATGACTTCCGCCAGTATAAAATGACCTAGAAAAGGAAATGGCACAACCTTCTGGTATATTTGCCAAGAAAATCCCAAATAGAGATTTGAAGTATTGGACACGACTGACATGACTAAACAACTAATGTGTAACAGCTAAAGGTCAAGGAAAACCCCTTCACGCTTGAGTTTGTTGGAACTGGACTGGAGCAGAGCTCTAAAGGATTCTCTTGCTATCATCCTTTACTGTGTTTTCTCAGTGCAGAAATTGTCCTTCTGTTTTTTGCTATTTTCCCTGGTCACACAAATCTTCCCAGGTTTTTTGAATCCTTCTCCTTTACCATTTCTTAGGTCAAGTCAGTAAGCACTTAGAAAGTGGCTGCTTTATGCCAGTTCACAGAGTAGCATGCACAGAGCTTACTCCCTGGAAAAAACATGTGGAAATTGGGCTAAAAGACTAGGTTGAAGATAACCAACAGGTTCCAAACCTGTCAGTGAGTTACTTGCCTCAGCAAAATGGGAAGATAAGAACAGTTTGTTCCAACAGCCATGAAGGTAGCTGAAGCAGATACTGCATAGCACTTAGAGAATGGTCAGATATGCAAGATGACAAGGTCATTGACTACATCCCAGGCCATCACCAGTCATCTTGACTTCTGTCTTGCCATTGGACTTTGATGAATCTGAAAAATCAAGTTAATCTGATGGCTTTCTGCACCTCTGTCTCACTTAAACCCAATCACATACAAGTCACACTACTGCCCCATGATATCTTTGGTCCTCTTTGAAAACAAAAGTAAAACAATAGCCACGATATGTTGATGATCCTCAAATCTACACATCCAGCTCTCATACCATTTCCAGCCTCCACTGTGACATCTAGATAGCTGTATATCTTGTAGACATTTTATCTTCCCTGTTTCAAATTTCCCTACCACCATCTTCAGAGTTATGCAGGCTTGCAACCTAGGTATCATCCTTGACTTCTTACTCTCACTTCCCATATCCAGTCAGTTGCCAATTCATGTTGGAGAAAAACAGGCTCTGATAAAGCTCCTTAGGTTTCAAATGAAGCTATTTGACCATGCCTTAAACCCAAATCATTCTGGATCTTACTGAAAAGCCAGCAATAGTTCCCAGTCCAAGCTTCACTTAGTCATTGTTTAGGTTTTGATGACTCAGAGTGAGTATAAATAGTAGTTGTTTCTGCTTTGGCTAGAAACACTGAGAGGCTTCTCTTCTTGCTTGGAGTTTTTTTCTTTTTTATATACGCAAACTAGGCCTTCTTTTGCTTCATTTCTTACCTACCATTACATCACTTGATGGGTGTTGCCTCAGACAAACTGAGACCTGGGAAAGAATTTAGCTTAAAAATGTCAGGGTCTCCCATAGTGTTTGAGGTCATATCCAGTCACCCTGATCTATGTCTTGTCACTAGATTTAGATAACACTAGAGAAGAGAATGAGGCTAATGACTTCCCACAGCTCTGCCTCACTTAAATCCAACTCACTTGCAAGTCAAAGACATTCATCACCCTCTTGATGTCATCAGTCCTCTTTAAGAATGAAGGACAAATAGCAACAATCTATTATATCTATCTTCATTACATCTGTTGGGTATCCCTCATTCTCTCTTCTGATACTCCTACCACCTTACTGCATGACCCCAATCATTCTTGGACTATTGCAATAGTTTAATGGCTCACTCTGTGTAAAGCTAAACATAAGCATCTCTCCTGAGGACTGCTACTGCAAATAACTTTAAGGTTCTGATCATGTAGTATAGTGAACTCTATTTATTTAGCAATAAACTAAAGCAAAACATTCCCAAAAACCAAAGTACAAGATTCATATATGATGACATGACATATGATATAATGATATAACATAACAACTTATTACTAAATTGACCACATAGTCTTAAACAAAAGATATCATTCAGTAAGTCACAATCTGAATTAATCAATATAAAGTACCCATCTAAAGTCTTCTTTCATTTTGATTGGAAACTGGCTTCCAATCATCCTTAACTCAATCATCCTTAAATAGCAAGCATCCTTAAGGGGTATTAAGTATAAAAGTCTCCCACCCCTAGGCTTATTAGCCAATTTTGAAATTCTTATCCTCATGTGAATAAGATATATATAAAAATGTATTGGAACACCCAGAGTTGCTGGTTGTTAAATCTAGGGTATGTCTAATAGAACTGGAAATTTCTCCCTTAGTGAACTCTGTGTTGAAGTGTCTTAAGTCAGAAGGCCTCACCAAGACATGCCATCTCATAAAGAAGAGCCCCTAAACACTGCCAGTCTACTGTTCCATCTTAAGGTTGTTTTTTCAATGTGGGTGCCACAAAAAGTGGATATGGTTTCTTCTGGTTCAAATCCTTCTTAATAAAGCCCCAAATCAGTCAACACAATACGGCCCTGGCAATCCAAAAAAATGTTCTTGGGTTTCAAGTCCCTACAAATGGTGTTCAGAGAATGCAAGTATCCAATAACACTTGCCACCTCAGCAGCATAGACTTGAGTTTGAGGTTCTAGGAAACCTTGCTCCCACTGCAAGTCAAAGAAGAGCTCTTTTCTACTGATTTAGTCTAGCACAAAATTTCTCTGGAATCTGAAAGGAGTAGTGAAGGCCAAAGGGAAAAGGATGTGTCATATTCTTTAGGAGCATGTTGCTCTCTTCCATGATGTGATTTTATTCTTTCTTTTTCAAGATTGATTTATTCTATAAGACTTTTACAGAATAAAATTCCCTATCAGACTTGAATTTGGCCAAGAGGACTTTTCCATAGCTCCCTTTTCCAATCAGTTTCAAGAAGTCAAAATCTATTGGCCTGGCACTGTTGGAAGAGAACACTACCAAAAAGTCTCTTGTTCTAGCTTCTGGCATATGGGGGAGCTATCCAGATCTTTTCTGGCACAAATCTTTATCCATCTCAATCCATTCTTCACTCACCTCTCAAACTGATCTTCCTAAAGTCCATATCAAACCATGCTACTGTTATTCAATAAATGCCAGTGTCCCTTTGTCACCTTGAGGATAAGATACAAAATCCCCTTTTTGCATCCCTTGTGGCATCCAAAGTCCCTCCTAATATATACCTCCTTTACCTTTACAATCATCTTAGATCCTTTACCTCTTCCCAAATATCCCACATAGCTAGCCCATGATTCATTGACACTGGCCTACTTACTATTTCAAGAAAAAAGATGCCTCATCTCTTAACTTTATGCATTTTCCCTGGCTTTCCCCAATGTCTGACATTCTCTACTTCCTCATCTCTACCTTTCCATGGCTTTCTTCAAATCTCAGATCCAATCTCACTTTCTACGAGAATTATTTTTTTCTGTTCCTCTTAATGTTTGTACCTTCCTTCTATGGACTATCTCCAATTTATTCTGTCTATACCTTGTTTGTATGTAATTGCTTACAATGTTATCTCCCTCCTTGGATGTCATCTCCTGGAAAGTAAAGTCTGACTTTTGCCTTTCTTGGCATCCCTAGCACTTTACATGTTTGTCTGACCTATAGTAGGCACTTAATAAATGCATACTGACTGATGGAATAAAAAGAATATATGTGAACATTTTCTGTTAGATCATTTTAGGAAAATTATAATCAGTTTCCATTTAAACACGTTGGAATGTTCAAGGCACAACTATGTAATTACTTTTTCTTTTTAAAACAGTTTCACTTTATTAAATAACAATTACTTATAATTCTCCTTCCTTTATCATGGGATAAGCATTTCTCTTCTGTACCACTCTAAGAGTGACATATGGTGACAGCAATGCACTGAACAATATATCAAAGGGAAGCAAATCTATATTTACATGTATAGTTGTCAGTAAATTCAATCTTCTGTGTCTATTAAATTAGTTAGCCCAGTAAGATATTTACATTTCAAAATAATCAGTCACTAAACAAAATTTTAACACTATAGTATTTCTCTTATGGTTTCATAGAAACGTGGAAGATCAATTGAATTATTCTATGAATATGACACACGGTTTGCCTTCCTTGCTACCCCATTGTTTCTATTGAAAGGGAAGGTATATGACTGATAATTCTTAGCTGCATGACCTAGGACAAAATGTAGCATGGAGTGACCATTATCATAGCTCAGTCTTGCTACTAGCAGACAGACAAGACAAACAAATGATCTACCAGAGAGAGCTTTCTACCCTACAGGAATACACACATATAAAAAGAAGCCCCATGGGTCTGAATCTCTAGGATTCAAGTCACCCCTGGAACCATAGGATCATAAATCTAGACTTGGAAGCTATCTAAAAAGTTACCTAGTCACACTCCTTTACTTTACAGACAATGAAGTTGAGGTACTAGACAATATTTCTAACTGTATTCTCTAATATTTCTTTCAAAGAATACTTTGCTTCAGTCAAAGTCAGTACCTTTCCCCTTCCCACACCCCTGATCATACTATACTCTCATTACTCAATGCCTTTAATCAAGGTATTCCAAATCACTGGAATATTGTCCCTCCCCATCTTTTCCTTTTATAGTTCTTTCTATTCTGTCACTTTCAGGAATCTCTCTTTAACCCTTCATCATCCCAACCACATATGTTAAAAACACCTTTTGGTAAATATCTTCTATGCATATCAAATAAGATAACTTATTGTGATGATATATGTTGGTTTCTTATCCTCTTCTTAGGAATTAAAAGATGTGTGGTCAGGGACAATGTGTCCATGAGCTTGTATCCATCTGCTGTGCAAGTAATGTAACTAAATTTGGTGCATGCTTACTCCAGCTACACGAGGACAAACAATTGAATTTCAGGTCATTACCATCAAGGAATATTCTACTTCTATTAAGTATACACACACACACACACACACACACACACACACACATACATTTGTTATATTTATATATGTATATATACAAACACTTATAAATATATTCAATTATATGTACATATATGTGTGCATATGTATACATATGGATGTACACTATCTATCTATATGTATGTGTGTGTTTTTGTGAATATTTTACAACTATTTAAAGATTTTTCTAAAATGTTATATAACATCCCTTTTTCCTCTACTCTCTAGTAAACCATCCTTTATAACAAAGATATAAAACAGGAGGGTGGGATGTAGAAGGGAAAAAGCATTTATACAGTAGCTACCTTGTGCCATGTACTGTGGTAAGTGCTTTACAAATATTATCTTATTTCTTTCTCCCCACAATAGTATGAGGTAGGTGCTGTTTCACTTTCCATTTTAAAGTTGAAGAAACTGAGGCAATGGTTAAGGGACTTGCCCAGAATCACATAGCTAGTAAGTGACTGGAGTGGTCGAGCTTCATGACTTCAGGACCAGTGGTCATTTCACTGCCTCAGAAATAAAACAAAGAGAAATAAAGAAAAAAATGAGAATGAAATCGTTAAGCCAACCTGACCAAAGTATCAGTTTTGTCTGAAATTGTATGCACTATTCCACAAGCGTATTCCCCCATATCAGTAATGAGTGAAGGAAGGAAATTTTCTAAAATCTCCTCCATAATTAAGCTTGGTAATTTTCAATGTAACGTGCATTCTGAATTTTTCTATTTCTGTTTAAATTGTTGTGCTTATTGTGTATATTGTTTTCCTTAGCTCGTTTTACTTTACTCTTCATCAGTTAATGTATGGTTCCTAAAAATTCCTTGTAATGATTATCTATTATATTCATGTTCCACAAATTGTTTAGCAATTCCTCAATTAATGGATATACTCAGTTTCTCATTATTTACTAAGAAAAAAAGAGTCGTGCAATCTCCCCTCATTCTAGTCCGTTCTCTACTAAGATACCAAAGTGACATTTATGAAGCACAGGTCTGAGCATGTCACCCTTTTAATCAATAAACACCAATGCTTCTCTCTTGCTTATAGAATTGTGTGTGTGTGTGTGTGTGTATGTGTGTGTGTACACACATATAATCTATCTCTTAAAGCTCTTACTAACCTAAATCCTTCCTGCTTTTCCATGTTTCTTCTACATGATTATTCCCTGCTGTATGATGCAGTTACACAGGCCCCTATGTTGTTCCTTATACCAAATCTTCAATCTCCCAACTCTGTGGATTTTCACCTGTTTTCTACAAAAAATTGGAATGTTCTCTCTATTACTACTATCTTCTGGATTCCTTGTCTTCCTTAAAGTCTAAGTTAATATTTCTCCCACTGAAAGAAATGTTTCCTTCTTCCTATGAATGATTTTTTTTCTGAGAATACTTCAATTCATCCTATATATATATTATTTTTATACAGTTTGTTTTGGGATGTTGTGTCTCCTGTTAAAATATGAGTTCCCTATAGGCAAGAACTTTTTTTGGTTTTTAAAAAAATCCTCAGATGTTTTTCTAATGCCTGACACAAAGTAAATAATTAATGAATGCTTATTGACTGTGAATCTCGATTTTTTGGACTTCTTTGGTATATACATACAAGTGGGATTTCTGAATGTAAGAGCATGGTCATTTAACCTATTTTTTAGTATAAATTCACAATTATTTTAAGAATAATTAGACAAACTAATAGTTCCACTAATAGTCTATCAGTGTTTCTAACTTTACACTACCCATTGAATATGGTTATGGGAATATTTTATATTTTTAGTCAATTTGATCAATGTGAGGTTAAATTTCAAAAATGGTTTATTAATTTCTTAATATTAGCAATTTTAAGCATTTCATATAATTAGCACTGTGCAGTTCTTCATTTGATCATTTTCACTTGAATTATAGTGTTCATGTTTTTGAACTGTCGTGTTCTTCTAAAAGATCCATGATCCTTGTCTCTACATGCAAGTATTGAAGAGTTGAAACCAATGTGTTATACTTCTATAAAATTCATTTTTAACATACTCATCTTTCTTCTATATTACCTATCACTTCCATTTATTTGTATTGCCAATCATTTGTTCTCTCTTTCACTTTTGCGGGGAGACTCATTACCAAGGATTCTATATTTTCTGTTCTGCTGACTCTACTATGTAAGATGTAAAAAGTCTGCTTTCATGATTGTTATTTCTCTCTTGAACCATTCAGGAACAAATTTGTAGTTCCATGTTCTCTTATACCTCCAGAGGATTCTCTGCTTCATCAGATTTTCATTCAATTCCCTTTGTCTTACAACATGTGTTTAGAATATTTGGGCTCATTTAGATATCTTATATGTCATCTTCCTTCCCATTATCAATATCTTTCCTATTGGTTTATCTTCTTATACTCAAAATTTTTAACTGAAATTTCTTTCTTCTTAGATTTTTGGCCATTTGAATCATCCCTGTCCCCTTTTAGTCTCCTACCATTACTTTGTTTTTCTTCAATATTGACAGCATTTTCTCAAGGTGGGATCTCAAAATTAACTCATTTTTTTCAAGTTAAGGGGTATAGGTGGGACGCAGAACTGGCTATAGACAGATTTCATTCAGGGAAATTTGAGCCTACATAGACATTGTCTGTATGAGGTAGGGTATAACTGAGACCTACTGTTTGGTGACATAAAATGGTTGCTTGAGGGCAGGGGTAGACAATGCAGGTAGAGACTGCTGTCGCAGCAAATAAATGGCTAAGTGCAATCCAGAGCACAATTTCTTCAGAGGTTCACTCTTTACTTCAAGTTAGTGGGGAGAATTAGTGTCTGCAATTCCTCTGAGTTTTGAGGTGGGAACGGAGATTTCAGATACAGTCATTGTTATAGGGACACTGAGAAGGGATCCCCCAGATAGATATGGAAATTCAAATGTTTCAAATTTTAGACCTGGAAATAACTTCAGAGGCTATGTAGTCTAAACCCCTTATTTTAGAGTTGAGGAAATTCAGAACCAGAGAGGTTGTAACTTGCCTGAAATCAGAAAAGCAAGTAAACAGTAAAGAATGAATTTGAATTGAGGTCTTCTGACTAGAAACCCATTGTTCTTTCTGATGTACCCTGTGCATAAAAGGGTTAAGATTTGATGAAATGGGCAGAAGTTTAAATATATTTCTCATATTATTTCTTGAGACTTTTTTTTTACCTAGTTCAGTATTTCTGACTTCTTATACTATGAATTCAATGTTAAACTAACGTATTTTTTTCTCTTGATCTCTACACAATTACTTTCTCGTTGAATTAAAATATTAGAGCAGATTTTTACTTAATTTTGTGAATCTTGCCTACTTCTTGGAATTATTACGTCCTTTTTCCTTGCAATAAATGTTGGTGATATATATGTTGCAATTATATTCATGGCAGTCTTTTTAAATATATTCATATAATATGCAATGACTAACTATTCCTTGAAATTATGCTGCTTGTTGCTTTTGAATGTACAATTTAACTGCTTAATTTTCCATTCCAAAGAAAGCCTCCTTCACAAAGTCCTACTCCAATTTCTCTTCATCAATATACATAAATATACAGTGACTTTGATATCCTATAACCTCAGAACAAAGATGGGAATAGGTGAGATTAATGAGAAATACATTTGGAAGAATGAGTTAGGATGAAATAAAGACAGAAGACTAAAGAATAGATAAATGTCTTACATCTTTGCAAAATGAATAATTTCTTTGATTAAAAAAATGGTAGTGACTATATGATGAGCATCAAATAGTATAAAAGAGAAATTGATTACATTTTATTAGAAAGGAAAATATTAGTTATTGAAGTGAGACATTGTGAATCAAGCATGTTTAGACAAACCAACTTGGCAAATCAAAATCATACTTGGTAAAAATGGAGGAGAATTAGAAAAAGATATGATCTCAAACTTAAATAACTCAGTTCTTTACTTTATAAATAAATTAAATTTAAAAAGTGGATAGTCAGTAGTGTGAATGAATTGTAAAAAAATGTATGCAGAAGTTTAAGCAATGTAGTATCATTTTAAAAAGATACAAAAAGACTATAAAAAGTATATCATTCAACACACACATGACTTATTTGTCAGGTGGATAGAAGTATAGTTCAAAAGCAATACTGTTTTGAAATACACTGTATTTTTAAAATCTGACAAAGAAAGACAATGGATAATTATAAACAGCGACATCCCATAAAACATTGAGAAGCAGTGGAGGGTAACATAAATTAATGAAAGATATTTAAGATATCCAACTAACATACGTCCTCTGGAGAGCATTTAAAGACCAAATCTGAGTGGGGGGAGTGGGAAACCAAAGAAAAAATAAATAACAGCTTCAATGATTGTATTATTGTTATATTTCTTTTCATCAGCAAGGAAATTTGAATCACTACAATTTGACTGTATTATTGAATTCCCAAATGTGTTTAAAGGAGTAGTAGAAAAGATACTGTGAAAAAAGAAGGTTCAATACCAAAGACATGACAGCAAAAACTCCAACATTATTAACACCAAAAGAAAGGCTTTCTGACATACAATAATAGAATACATTTATAGTACTAAATGTAGAGACACTAAATGTATGTAAACAAGTGAGAGTAGAGTATGAATAGTGAGGTCAGTGACAAAAACACCAACCCATGATCTTTCAGTTTGATATTGGCTCATGTCCCAAAAGAAAAAGAGGAGAACAACAACCATAACAACTAACTTTTATATATGTCTAAAGATTTACAAGGTACTTTACATCGGTCATCTCATTTGAGTCTCATAACAATTTTGTGAAGTAAGTGCTATTTAGCCCCATTTTAGAGATGAGGAAAATGAGGCAGAGAAAGATTAAATGATTTCTCCATAGCCACACAACTAAAAAGGGTCTGAGGCTAGATTTGGATGCAAGGATTCCCAACATCAAGTTCAAAACTCTATCCCGGCTGGTCCAAAATACTAACAGTTCATGTTAGAGATGAAATGGAAAAGAAAGAAATGCTAATGCATAATTGAAGGAGGTCTGATTTTGTCTAGTCATTCTAGAACTGATTAACTGGTGGTGGGGGTAGATGACATTCTGAAAAAAGAGAGATATTAAGAAAGTCAGTAGCTGTCCTTCATGAACTCAAGTCATCTAACTTAGATGTACTAAATTCTTAGGTCCTAAAGGTACTATCAGGCGTGACTGTGTCTCCAAGACCAGTACTATTTGAAATATATGAAAAAACAGAAATATAACAGCATTGAAGAAGAACAAATATTATTCCAACTGTCATTAAGGAATGAGGTCAGTCAAATCACAAGCCAGCGAGCTAGACTTTTATTACTGGCCAAGTTCTAAAATAAATCACTAAGGAAATTATTGTTGAACAAGCTATAAATAAAATACCAGAGTATGGGGTGGGGGGAACCACTAGAACTAAATGTATGGACAAATAAATTCTATTGAACATTGAAAGAACAGTCAGGATAGCACAAGATTTAGCTATTTCTACATTAAAAGATCAGAAAGCTTGAAATATATATTCTAGAGGGCAAAGGATGTAAGATCACAACCAAGAATCACCTAGCCAGCAAGACCGACTATAATTCTTGGGGGAAAAAATAGATATTTAATGAAATAGAGGATTTTCAAGTATTTCTGGTTAAAGGACTAAAATTGAATAGAAAATCTGACTTCAAATATGAAGACTAAAGAGAAGTATAAAAAAGGTAAACAGGATTTGATTGCTTTTCCTTCCAGTGGGGATGGGTGGTGGGGGAGGAGGAGAAAGAATCTGGAGTTCCATAATCAAATGTTATGAATGTGTATCTATCTATCTATCTTTGTATGTATATATATATATATATGTGTGTGTGTGTGTGTGTGTATGTGTGTATATATATATATGCAATTATTATTATTATTATTGACTACATCCAACTGGAACTTGAGAT
>CM053584.1:69138246-69177029 GCA_028627135.1 Pseudochirops cupreus | reverse complement strand
AGTAAAAACATGAACCAAATATGCTAACTAGATGATGTGGGGTGAGATTAGGCAGTGGTTAAGGAATGATCAGTTCTTAAAGGAACATGCACTTTTGTATCTACTGTACAGGCATATCACTGGGAAAAAACCAAGTTGGGACACAGGGAGGTGTGGTTTTAGGCCTGCTTCCTCACTAAGTTAGCTAGTAGTCAGGGCAACTGAGGATTGTTCAGTACAGGATACATATAATGAAGAGTCCAGTATACATATAATGAGGTAGGGAGTTGGTATAGATAATCCAGTAGGTACAGAATAGCTTTATGAGCTAGTATAAAGCCAGTTCAAGCTAATAATTCTTACTGGTACAGTTTGTTACTGTACCAGGGAGAGAGTTAAGTATTTTGCTAGTGCTCATTGTAAAGTTAATGGAATCTGATCTTCTATGCCCCTTTGTATTGGCAAGCAAGCAGGTAATTAGCACCTTGTTTCAAGTTAACATCTTATTTAAGCTATTTAATTAACACAGAAGTAGTTAACACCTTGGGAGGAAGTTACTGATGTAACAGGAAGTTGCAGAATAGGGAGGAGCTAAGGCTTGTATAAGGAAAAGCCCTAGCTAGGAATGTAAGAATTTCCTGAAGTAAGCATCTAGAGCCTGGAGCTTCTGCTGAGACATTTCCCTTGGAAATTTCTGCTGAGCACTTCTAAGAACCAGGCTGAGGAGCTACTGTAAGTGAGAGAGGAGGATCCCAGCTTGAGGGAACCTGTTCTGTTGTGAAGGTTTGGGAATGTGGGTTTTCACTACGTTAACCACGTGTACCAACTTTGTGGCTACTGTAATGACTTTGGCTTTCTGGTGCTGGGACTCAGATTTCTGGTTCTGTGACTCAGTTTTCTGGTATTTGTATAAAGTCTTTGGTTCTACCCTCCATGTGGAGATTCTGCTACATTTTGTGACTCACAACTATACCAGCATTTCATAACCACCGTGGGTGTTGTTAACATTGCATTATTGTTACACACACTCATGAATAATTGCTGAGCATAGTGTCCTTGGGATGTGGAGAAGCTACCAGGGATAGTGTTTTGAAGCCAGGGAGAAATGTGATTTTGGAATTGGGGTTCAAGCACAGGCACCCAAGTACCCCATCCACTAAGGAATATGGTCTATATAGTTAAAAGCTTATGTGCTCTGGCATAGTTCTTACTTTTGTAACAATGCTTTGCTTTGCATATGAGCAGATGGCCTAACATAAAGGAAACCAAGAGGAAGATGCTGGAGACATACTTCTGAGAAAAGAGTTTCTGTGTTCCTCGACTGCCTAGGTGGAAATGGTTTCTTTCCACTGACTACATAGCCAGAAGAGAGCATGTTCAAAAATTACCAGAATGGGACAGTCTTGCTCTCATTTTGTGAACTGCATCCAGAGGGGTGAAGATCCTGTTCACTTAAAGACAGACACCATGAAGTAAACAAGGTAAGAAAAATCATTCCCCTCCTCTACCCCACTTATATCTGTAACCTTAAGAATCAAGCTTGCAGTTTTGTTCTGGTCTGATTAATTAGTCATTTGCAGTTCTAAGTGCAGGCGGTGGCATCCTCTGAGCTGAAATTGAGCAATGGTGACCTGTGAGGCAGAATCCTAGAGCAGATGTTGTCAGTCTAGCAAGGTAGCCCTGAGAAGACAAGAGTTCTTAGGACTCAGATTGGGCTTTGAACTTGAAACTTGGTAGGACTAGCCAATATAGGGAATAAATTTAGCTGTGAACCTAATTACTTTCCTATATCCAGTGACTGAGATGATGCAAGGTGTTAATGGTAATGTGTTTTTATGGCCTTGCTGTGTCTTTGTAGTATTTCTTTGTAAATACTAATCTGATTTTTTAATGGTTAAATGGAATTGGCATACAAGGTACTCTCTAAATTTGATTGGACACAATTGATGCATTCTGAAGTCAATGATAAAGAAACTGGACACCCTCAGAAAGCTTCCCTGAAGGATCTGAAAAATCTCTGACCTTTTAGGAGTGTGGGCTAGGATAATCACTGTTATTCTTTATATGTAATGTTTTTATGATGATATTAAGAAATTATTTTTCTTGGTGAACTTTAATATGCAGTTTTGGAGGATAGATTTGACAAGTATGATTTTAGGAGAGGAGAAAAAGGTCAGTAATTGCAAGAGCAAAAATCCTTTTGTGGTAAAAACATAAACAAAACCCTCCAAGTCATACCTTTAAAAAGGACCAATGTGACTCTATCAAGTTATATCTTCTTCAAGACTAGCATTTTATGTAAAACCAAAATGGGAAATTAAGTCAATTTTCCACCTTTGGCATTTGTCCCTGGAATGGCACTTGAAGCCAATAGGTTTTGATACCCACGGAAGTTCATTATTACAATACCATTTAAAAATGCTTGGCACATCAGCTTTCAGGGGGGGAACATTTTAAAACATAAACTAATTAAACTCCTAGAAGTCACTAGCATACAGTTATTTTCTATTTTTTTTTTTAAGCTTGGGGGTCTATACGGGAAAACTATTATCCTTTCTCATAAGACAATTTGAATCAGTTGGACGTTCACTGGGATATTTATTAGGTTTGCTTTGCAAAACTAGGTAATATCCCTTGCTTCCTCTTGTCTATGTTTCATCAGTTGACATTGTTCCCCTTCTGGTATTATCCTGATTCAATATTGGAATGTAAATGAATAAAGCATATATATTTAATAATTCAGAATTAAATTTGAAACTGGTGGTTATGGCTGCTATGGGCTGAATTTTTCAGCAATAGTCATACTTATAGATGCCATGTACTTTTTTTTGGAGATGCTTTTTCTTTAGTTTTCAAGGGAACTCTGGTAATGTAATATTTTGAAGGAAAAAGCAAAATCCTAGCACTAAAATGGATGCTTTAGTGTAAAACACAGAATGGAATTATCCAATTTTAAAACACACATCTAGATCGAAAGTTATAACTGTATCTATAGACCATACTGGCCCAAATGTAGTTCATGTGTTTTCCTAAATTATGAGTGAATAAAATTGGAGTGCCGAATTTAATGTATATTTGCCCAGTATATGAAAATGTTGGTTTTCTTTAAGAGAATTTTTATTTTAATAATCTGTATTTGGACAAATGGGACATTTAATGGATAGTAACACACATGATGACAAAGATACATCTAAGGAAGTGTTAAGCAGAGACATCAACTTTTTTTAGATTTCTATTTGTCATGCAAACAATTAAAGTCTTTTATTGAAAAAAAATCAGTCCTGCTCAATGGACATTTGTGTTATCATAAAAATGGCAAATAGAAGGAAGGCTAAAGGTATCTTTGTTCTGTAGGAAATTACCAGAAACCTCAAGTATGGGTGGTTTATTTGTATTTTAGTATTTGAATATTAACAGATTATTTTCATATCTTTAAGAGTAAAAAGCAATAAATTAATGATCATTTGTTTAGTTCCTATTATTATTTTACCTTGTTCCTCTTAAGGCCATATTGTACATGACAGATACTAAATCTCTGATATGTCATCATTTGCATAGAAATGAATTTACTATATGAGAATTACCAATTGATAATATGTATACATATATATGTATATATGTATATATATATATATATATATATATATACATACATAAGATTATAAACAAATAAGGTAGAAGTACCAAATGAAAGGAATTCTTAAATTTTGCTTTGAAGAAAAAAGGATATTACTAAACTTGAGTCTCAGAGTTGGTAGAGGTTACATAATGAATACCATTAATTACTTATGGTTCCATCATGGTTTTGACAATGATATATTAGGAATTCTCCACTAAAGTCCTATTCCAAAGCCCCATTGAGGCATAAAGGTCACCTGGGGTCCTTGGACACTAGGCCAGTGTTACATAATATGGGTTGGGTATAGATGGTCTGTCTTTTGTTAAGAGAACCAGTATATTCTTGGAAAGATTTTTCACTAGTTCGTACATAAGATGATGGGTGTGTAACTATTTGTTGATATGTTCTACAAAGATATACAAGGATTGCCATTTTTGCCAACAGAATATGCAGTCCCACTGATGATAGACCAGTGGTTCTCAACCTTCCTAATGCCACAGCCTACCCTTTAATACTTGTATGTGGGCGTATCTGCATCTGGGCAGATTTGCCTGGAGACAGATAGAGGAGCAGTGTCTCAGTTCCTAAGACCATCAGAAATATGTGTTTTCCGATGGTCTTAGGCAACCCCTGTGACTCCTGAGAAAAGGTTGTTTGACCCCCAAAGGGGTCGTGACCCACAGGTTGAGAATCACTGTAGATAGACCTTACACTGAAGTATAGCTTTCAGAAAGGCGAATTACAAATATCAAGAAGGGTTTCTACTTAACAGTATCATATCACATATTGGAACTTATCCAAAGTATCAGTGGAATTATACTAAATATAAATTTTGGCATTTTATATTCTATACTCTCGGGAGTTATAATTTGATCTCAAGTTCTAATATGATAGAAGTCATTATATCACATTGCTTTCAATTTAGATGTATGTCCTTATGAATAAATCTATATTGACTTTAAAAAATAAGGAATTGCAATTAACATGTGGTTGAAAGACAGGATGATACAGAAAAGACAAGTAACTACCAGAGGAATAGAACATCTGGAAACATGTTTTGTATATCCTCTAGGAAATATCTTGTCAAGTAAAGCCATGTCCTGAAACATCAGCCAAAAACATGTGACATAGCAAATTGCCTTAGTGAGAAAGATGGTTTTCTATGGACAGCGCGCTATGAAATGGTCACAACCCAGGAGGAAAGGGTTAGTAAGGGTAGCTCTGTCTCCCTCCAGCCATTATGTTAATTATATTTTGTCTTTTATCATAATGAAGTATCATAATTAGGACCAAAACTGAGTTTATTATAAATGTCTTGGCAGTTTTCCTTTTAATTGCTATAATTTAATGGATATCCAAAGCATCCCTTTTATGGTCATATTTGGACAAATGAAACCAACGCCTAGGTCTACCCTTTTTCCCTTATTTGAACATTTAGGAAACTAAGGTCAGGAGAAGTGACAGGATGTATTGAAAGACACACAATGGCTATCCTATTTTTACCTGCTAGGTAGTAAAAAAACAAAGTTGATAAACCATTATTATTTACTATTCCTCTAACTAATCTTCATCCTGTGTAAAAAGAAATAGAATTTTATATTTGAAAAATTAATTTGCTATGTTTCCAATGATGTTAGATCATTGTGTTTACAATTCCAATTGTACTTTATATGTGGCTAATTATGATATAAGAATGCTTACCAGAACAAAAAAGCTAAATTTTTATTTCTTTTGCGTGTAATAACTGGTACTGGTATTTTAACACAAAAAAGTAAAATGCATAGTATAAACTAATATTCTATTTATATTACTAATCCAATAGCATTTGAAAAACTCAAGTCAGTGTCAGGTTTAGGAATAAATAAATGTTACCTAAGTATTCTATCGATTAGACCACGGAGCTACTTTTAAATTTATAAATTTAGGGAGATCATCCTGATTTTAAATGTGAAACTACATTCCTTTCACTTGTCAATTCACTTGTTGCTTGACAAACATATCACTGTTAAAAATAGAGGAAGCTCAGTATAAAATTAAAAAAAATAATTTCCCTGCACAACTCCATGGGTACATGCTTATTTCTAAAATCTTTCTACCACTTTTCCCTGGAAGATTTTTTTTTCCCCCAACAGGTAAAGAAAATGTTTTTTAAATTTTCTAGGTTACAAACTTTCTTTCGGCAATTAAAAAAAAAGTCATAGAATTTTTTACATTTCTAACTATTATTTATTTTATGAACGTGGGTTAGTTCCCAGACTTATGGTATTTGAATGCAATTTTTTTGCCTTCTAGGCCACCTGTAAAGCTCCAGACTTTGTGCCTCATTTACTGTTTGTAGTGCATAGGGAGATAACAATTGAAACCTGCTTCATGTCAAGGCATCTCATTGATAATATGCTTCCATATTTTTAAAGAATTTATGATTTCTTTTAAAATGCAGCACTGATGAAATTATTTTGTAAGTGAACATAAATAATTAACCTTCAAAATGCTCACATGTGAAACTCTGATTTTGAACTTCAAGTATTTATATAAGACTTTATTGTTGGAGAGAATCATAACTCTATGGTGTGTACCTAGGGAAAGGGCAGAATTGGCATGAGAAAAGAGAGACATTTGGAGAAGAGTGATATTTTCTTTCTTCCTCCTGGAACCGTATAAATCCTAGAAGATGATCCTGATTCAAAAACTTACAAATACATTCCAACATCATTGGAAACATGGCAAATTATTTTTTCCAATGCAAAATTCAATTTTCTTATACACTGGATGAATGAAAATTAATCAGAGGAATAGTAAATGATAATGGTTTATTAATTTGTTTTGTACTACCCAACAGGTGAAAGTAGAACAGCTGTTTTGCATCCTTCAATATGTCCCTTTGCTTCTTGTGACTTTAGCTTCCTAAATGGTAAAATGAGGAAAGGAGAGTCAACTAGACTTAGCCCTAGGTTTTATTTGTTCAAAGATGACCATAAAATGGATGCTTCAGATAGTCATCAAATTCTAGCAATTAAAAAGAAAATTACCAAGACATACGGTTCCATATAGGGTTCCAGACTATAAGATGAGAGAAAATATACTTTGGGAGGTAGGCATTGAAGAAAATGATGGTACTTCAACATATCTTCTCCGTGCGATTCTGTCTCTCTCTCTCTCTGTCTTTGTCTCTCTGTCTCCCTGTCTCTCTTTGTTTCTGTTTCTATCTCTCTGTGTTTCTCTGTATATGTCTTTCTCTCTTTCTCTGTCTCTTCTTTGCCTATCTCTCTGTCTTTTTGTCTGTCGCTTTCTGACTTTCTTTGTGTTTGTCTCTGTCTCTGTCTGTCTTTGTGTTTCTCTCTCTGTTTCTCTGTCTCTGTCTCTGTCTCTGTCTCTGTGTTTCTTTCTCTGTCTTTGTTTCTTTGTTTCTCTCTGTCTTTGTTGCTGTTTCTATCTTTTTCTCTCTCATTTCTCTGTTTCTGTTTTCTGTCTTTCTCTCTGTCTGTCTGTCCCTGTCTCTGTCTGTCTGTCTCTCTTTGTCTCTGTGTTTCTGTCTCTGTCTCTGTCTCTCTTTCTTCTCTCTTCTCTGTCTCTGTCTCTCCCCTTTCTCCCTCCCTCCCTCATTCTCATGCAGACATCAAGTCTCAAATCATTATCCCCTCCCCATAGGCCTGAAACCAGGGCTAAATTTAGTTTCTTTCCTTGGAGTTTGACAAATTAAGTTAGCAAAAACCATTTTACTGTTCCATCTAATTTCTTTTTGAAACAAACACAGACATACATACACCCAACATCAAAGAATTTCTTTAAAAAGAAGTCTGGAATTTTAAAATACTTTTAGAGTTGAATATTCTTTGAATCTTTAACTCCAGGAAGCAACAGAAAATCCTATAATTAAAGACATTAAATAACGAATAAAAATGTTACTTAAAAATATATAAACAAATAATATATATGTAACATATTGTATCATTTGCAGGACTTAGAGCCAGGAAGACATCTTGATAATCCGTTTAATTCCTTGCTACTAGGGGAGTTGCTTACCCTCTAATTGTCTCAATCGGCTGCCTTGGGCTTAAAAGCTGATTCATTGATGGGCCTGTATTTTAGCCCGTTCACCTAAAGAGGAAGTTGCCCACACAGATGAAATCATAGTCTGTACATAAAAAGGTATCTTTCTATCCCTTGCAGCTTTAAAAACAGGATTTGAATACAGATAATTTTAATAACACAGAATATTAGCAAACACAATCAATATTATTTACCTTTTGTGCATCTTAAAATTAATAACAGTGGGATCCAAAATTGTCCAATCTCCAAGAAAGACAAGCAAGGTAGAGCTTTAAGTCAATAGCACTTTATTAAAAAATCCAAGGCCCCTCTACTAAAGTGGCCCTCTCATCTTCCTTGTGATCTGCAATGCCTCCTTTCCCCAGGGTCTTAACTTGCATAGGGTTTGATACCCAAACATCCAAAAGTTGCATGTTTATAAATTTACAAAATCTTATTGGTTGGCCTTGTTTTTGACTCTAGTCTAGGAGAACCAGAAATGATGCATCAGCATGGGTGGTCATAGGATGGGAAAGGCAAGTGCCATCTTCACTGACTAAGTGGTCATAAGATGAACAAGACAGTAGTCATTCCTGGTAACTACGTGGTCACAAAATGGTCACCTGTTCATGTTGGACTAGAGAGGGTAGTCCAGAGGCACAAAAATAAATTGGGGCGCTTTCCAAATTATGCCAATATTTGCATGCTAGGCTTGGCCATGGATTTTGAGTAAAACAGCATGGAGATTTTTGTCAGTGTTTTTGTGGTTGTCCAAATGAACTTCATAACTGATAAATGAGTGGTGAAAAAATTAAAATTTGAGGCCTACTGTACAGAACTAATAAACACTAGCCCTGTGGAACCCTATCAAACTGGTTAATAGTGATTGAAATAAATAAAATAAATAAATCTATTTCATATTCTACTATCATAGACTTTAGAGTAAAAAGGGGCCTCAGAGATGGCTATGTGAATCGTGGATCCAGTCAACATTTCTCTAATGATTCTCCAATGTCACCCTAAACACTTTTAGTTTAAAAGATTATCACTTTTTGCCTCGTTGGTAGTCCCCTAGTAAATGTTTTGGAATTAAATAGAATTAGAAGGAGCTTTAAAAGTTATCCAAACATCCACCAAAAGTCTGACTCCTATCTCCCACATTCTGACAAGTTTCCAATTGAAGAGTCTCAGTACTAACACACTAGCTATTCCTTAAGACAGAATATTCCATATTTGTACAATTCTGATCTTCAAGAAATTTTTTTTCTTGAATTAATTTGAAATATGCCTTACAATTTTAGCTAAACCGGGCTCCTGATTTTGCCCTCTGAGGTCCAGATGAACAAGTCTAGTCACTCTTACATGTGATATTCTAGGAAATCTTTGAAGATTGCTTTCACATTACCACATTGCACTTATGTTTTCTCTTCGCTATTTTAAAACTTCCTATTTACTTCAAAAAAACCTTTATATGGTATCCTTTCTAGTCAGTCAATAAGCAAGTATTAAGCATATACTGCTTGCCAGTAGTAGTAAGTTGTCTGTAGCTCTGGGGGTACAAAGAAAATCAAAAGATATTCCCAGCCTTTAAGGATCTCAGGATCTATTGGGAGAGACAACACACAAACAATATCTACAAACAAGTTATGCAAAAGATTAATAGGAAATAATTAACATAGGGGTTAGTTATTAGAATTACTAGAATAAAGAAGTATTAGGAAAGGTTTAGATAGTAATTAAAATTACTAGAATTAAGAGAGTTTTGGGAAAGCTTTTCTTTAGTAGGTAAGATTTTAGTTGGAACTTAAAGGAAGATAGGGTAACCAAAGGGTGGAGATGGGAAAGGAAAGGCTTTTAGGCGTGGGGGCAGTCAAAAAATGCCTGGAGCTAGGAAGAGTCTCTTTTTCATGGAACAGCCTAGACTCTGTTCCTGGATCAAAGAACATGTGGGAGAGGAGGGTAAAAATTATCTGGAGGTGGAAAGGTGAGAATGGAAGCTGCTTAGTCCTTTAACTATCAAACAGAGGATTTTGTGTTTCATCTTAGAGGTGACAGTGAGCCGTTTGAGTTTACTGATTATTATGGAGGTAACATGGTCAGAATTGTGCTTTATGAAATGCACTTTTAGGGTTGAATAAAGAGTACTCTGGCATGGGCAGAGATTTGTGGCAAGCAGACCAACCAGTAACCTATTGTTCATAGATGAGGTGATGAGATCCTGCTTACGTCAGGGTAGTGACATCATCAGAGGAGAGAAAGAGGTATATTTGAGAGTTATTGCAAAAGTGAAATCAACAGGTTTTCTTGACAAAAGGTTGGCAACTGATCTATATTTCTTTCACTGCTCTGCCTTCCCTTTCCCCCAATCTGGATATATTTAATTTGGCAGTATCCTTCCTGTAATGATACCTAAAATAAAATGTAATTCTCTGGTTTTAGTTTGACAAGGACAGTGTACAGAGGGATTATGACCTTCATTGCTCTTGACATTCTATTTCTATTTATGTATCCTAAGATTACATTAGCATATTTGATTGCTACACCACACTGCTGATTCATATTGAGTCCATGAACTGCTTATTGTGCCCTTCATGCCCTCTAACATTTAGTGTACTTGTGGCTTCAATTCCACCTGAAAGCCATTCATTCTTCTTCCCTCCATAATATCCACAAGAATATCATGACATAATTTCTTATAAGCATTGATTAAATCTTGATGTACTAGATCAATTGAATTCCATTAGATTGACTCTATCAGTCTAGGAATACTGTCCAAATTGCAAATTAGTTAACCTGACCTTATTTATTCTTTTTCAACTGATCCTGGTTTTTAGTGGTCACTGTTTTTCCATTCTTGGTGCTTACAAACAAATAGCCCTAATTGTTTCCAGAATTTTACAAAAAATTACCATCAAAGTCACAGGTCTATAGTTCAAAATATGAATGTTTTTCTCCTTTTGGAAAGTAACTGTATTTATATATCTTCATTCCTGCAGCGCCTCTTCCATTTACCATTATTCCTCAAAGAACTCTTACAACAGTTTAGTAACCACATCTTTGGTTTCTCCCAGAATTGTATACTATAGCTCATCTAGGCTGAGTCTCTTGAGTTCATTGAAAACATATAGGTGATCTCTTACTATTCCTTTCACTATTTTTAATTTCTGCTTTATGTGATATATGTGTATATATAAATAAATATACATATATAGATGCATACACACATATAGACACGTTTATGTACCATTATATAAAAGTAAATGTGCATTTATACCTATATCTGTACATATACATTCACAAATTTATGCAGTCACATACATACATGTTTATGTATTGGCAGAGATATACTACATAAATACACACATGAACATTGTATGTATGTATGTATGTGTGTGTTTGTTCATGCACATGCATGTACCAACAGGTATGTGATGGAGCTTTAACAGACTTGTGAGAGCTGGCTGTTAAATTTTCAGTGTGAACAATTTTATCTCAGAAACTTACAACCTACAAATCAGGATTTGATTTATTGTTTTGTTGATTGTCTAGATTTTTAAAATGTTAATGTTTCAGATTAAACTTTCAAAATATGTAAGTATATATTCCCCCATCTCAGACCAGTTGTTAAATATTATCAACACCCCTCTGAATTGCTGTATTTGCTTGAACATAGTAGAACTGTGGTAGAACATTCAGGAAATGAAGTAGTCTTTAGATTAGCAACTTTTTATTTGTAAACATAATAATAATGGCTTGCATTTATATAACACTGAGGTTTACAAACTGCTTTAACCCATTATATGTATATACTCATACATATACTTTCTAGGAAGCAGGCTCCCTAGCTCCTTTCACATAGATGTAGGAGGCACTCTATATATGGTAGGACAGGTATTTTTATGTATATGAAATATATGAATACATATACACACATATACACTTATACATATACATGCACACACATATATTCTATATGGAAGAGACTGATGGGCTTGCTGACTGAAGAATCATGATAATATGATAATACATAATGTAAGTGCCTTGGAGCATCTGTGGAGCACAGATTCATTAACTGGTTCTTGTCTACTAACCACTTACTGAATGACAAACAGCCTCTTTGATTATCTGTCAATATGAAAACAAACTGAGAGGGGTTAATAGTTGTTTCTTTTTTCTTTTCTTTTCTTTTTTTTTTTTTTTACCTTGGCCTCTTTCTCAGTGGGATGGATCTTCTCTATTTGGTTTGTTTTTATCTCTGTTAGCTATATTTTTCCTGTCTGATGGTATCTGTTGAGAGATGGTTCTTTGTTGTCCTTCATTCTCAAAAAGGACCAAAATGACATCACTTTTTTGGGATCAAGGTATAGTTTCTCTGATCAGGACAATACAAGCTCTGAAGGCTCTATCATAGGTTGGGCAGAGATAGTCCATATAAACATTTGAAGTGGAGACATCTCTGAATTTTTTCATCTTATGTTTCTGTTGAGCTACTGTATTTTTACTTCACTTATAGAAAACAGCACCTTCTTTGATGCAGACACACCATGATGAGAGGTAATTGTGTCAGTGTCGCCTATGTGTCACAACTGATTCCATTGGCATGTAATTGTTCTGTCTTTCAGTTGTATCTGATACTTCATGACCCCATGGATCATACTGTCCATGGAGATTGCTTGGCAAAGATACTGGAATGGTTTGCCACTTCTTTCATCAATGTGTTAAGCCAAACAGAGGTTAAATTACTTGCCTAAGGTAGTAGAGCTAGTATCTGAGGCTAAATTTGAACTCAGATGCTCCTGACTCCATGCCCAGTGCTAAATTCACTGAGACATCTAGCTACCCATTACAGCTCATAGCAATTCTTTTTCTAGTGTCTCATTTGTATGTATAAGGGCCGTTTATGGAGAACGACTAATTAAAAAAATAACAACATAGATTTGTAATGTGGGTGAGGAACACATACAAGTCTTGTTTGACTGGGTTGTAGACAGGAAGAAAGAGAATAATCCATACTGATACTGGAAATATAGATTGGATCCAAATTTCAAAGGCCTTTAAAATTCAGAAGTTTCTATTTTATCCTAGAGTTTCTTAGGAGCCACTAGAGTTCAGTAAATTTGGGGAGTCACATGGTCAGACCTGTACTTTAAGAAAAATCACTTTGGCAGCTATGTGGAGGGTACACCTGAGTGGGTGTAGTGCCAATGCAATATTTACAGCACCCACAATCACAATAAATACCAAGACTATAACTATCATACAACGTTCAATTGCATAATATGTCAGACACTCCAGATAAAGGATAAAGTTGAAGGATTTATTTAGACACCAGAAAACTGAATCCCAAAACAAGTAAGCTGAAGTACCAAACATATTCAGAAGCCATAATAATGCTGAGAGGCACAGCATCCTTTAGCCTGCCCACAAACCAATACAAGATCAATATTTACTCACAAAACTCATTCTCTCTTTTGCCTGAAGTCCTCCTCTGTCCCCAACTGTCTGCAACTGTCTCTAACTGTCAGACTTGCTCTCTGCCAGCTTTTCTGTGGGCTCTGTTTCTCCTCAGCAAACTCCTCCCACTACAGGCTCCAAGTGACTACATTCAGCCTATCAGGAGGCAGAGATTATCTTCATAGCAAGGAAGGTCTTCAAATTCCCCCCTAGGTCTATTAAGGGGAAGGGAAGATCTTCAAATTCCCATTCCCATTAAAGTGGGGAGGGAATTGAGGCAGGAAAACAAATTAGGCGGATATTACAATAGCCTAGTCAAGAGGTAATGAGGTCCTGAATTAAGGTGGTGGACAACAGAGAAAGAGTATGTGAGCAGAGAACTTCCACTTTCATTTTCAATTTAATACCTACAAATTTCATCAGTCCTATAATTTCCCAGACATATATTCTTCTCAGCCACTGTTATATAAGCTTAGTTTCTAGATAAGAAATGGTAATTCCAGTGTTAGTTTTTTACCCCTATTATTTATTTTTTTATGTAATTGGAGTTTTCTGTTCATATACAAAGTGATAATTCCCTAGTAGAGCATAAGCTTCTTGAGGACAATGACTTTCACTTATATTTTTGCATTACTAGAACTGTCCCAGTGCCTACTTTATAGCAGACACTTGATAAATCTGTGTTGAATTGAATTCTTCAGATAAAAGTCCTATTCAGAAGGGACAAAACTTGATTCTTGATTGTCTACTGGTGTGTAACAGAAATCAATTTAGGAGATACTTAGCACTTAGTAACTTAAGGCTAAGTACGGAAGGTGTGAGCTCTGTCTCTTGTTTCTGATGTGGCAGAAAGGGCTTAGCTGAGGTAGAAGGCCAGTGTGTGTATATAAGAAGAGTTCTAGAGACAGAGAGACAGAATCGGGAATCTTCCTCCTGGTGGCTCCTGGTGGAAGAAGCAGGATTGTCCCAGTACCTGGGAGCTGAGCTGCTAAAGAATCTGGTGAAGGCTGCCTGGAAAGCTGAGAAGGCCTAGAAGGCCTCCTGGAAGGCTGCCTGGAGGGCCAAGATTTTTCCTGGGTCATAGGGCTAGCTGAACTGCTGGAGGACTAAAAAAGCATGACCAGGATAAGCCTTTATTGGTTTGTGCCTTGGTGGATCCTTGAGTTCCCAGCAACAGAAGTCTGAAATGTGCCAGATCCTTTAAACTTCAGTGCATGCCAGGGATTGCCTGGAGGACTGGACAAGGACCTGGGAGCTGTGTACCTCTGAGGACTGGAAAAGAACCTGGGAGCCATCTGCCTCTGAATCCAGGTGACTGTTTGGTGGATTCGGGTTGGAGCTGGGACTGTGGAAGGGGATGCAGGTAATCTGAGAGACCACCCTGAGTCAAGATGAAGAAAAGGCCTCCCCTTGGATGAAAGTGAGGTTTGCTGGACACCGAGGGGTAGAGGGTTTGTGTGGTTTTTCTAGTGATTGTATTTAGTGACTGATTGCTAGATAAGTGATTGATTGAGTTGATCTATGATTGTCCCATGAGTGGAAGATTGATTATTGTATTGGGAATTGAGTGAATGATAAAGTAAGGAGGATTTCCCCCATGGGGAAACCAGATGATTTTTCTTTTGTTCTTTGTTTCAAATACTGTGGCCACTGTAGTGAAAACTGTGTGGCCATTCTAATCTTAAGCAGTTATGAACACTATATTGTGATTTTTCTGTGATAAGATGGAAGGTTGTGAATATTATATTATGATTTGTTGTGAATGTTTGCCTTGATTTGTAATGGAATGAATGGAGTGTTCACTATACTGTGTAATCCAAACCCAAAAAGCTGTTCACAGTAGCATTCTTTCAGGAATCTAGTAATGCATGGTGTTACAAGGTGTTACAATTGCAGCATGACTGTTAAATTTCTAACATTTCTTTCCAGTTCTTGCTAGCTTATTAACTAAACAGCACTAGAAGAAATAGAATTTTACAATACCTCAAAAAGTCATGTTGTATCAATAGATGCAGTGCATTTGCATATACTAGAGATAGAGATAAAAATGTTATCATGATCCAAATTAGAATATCTGTCTGTATTTATTTCTATTTAAATTATATCTGTGCAGATAGGAGAAATTAAGTTATAGTAAAATAATAAAAAAAAATAAAGCTTTTAAAATGTCTTGTGTCATGTAACTCTTTTGTTTTGGGACCTCATATCAAGCAAGAACTAGAAAGGCAATCCTTTGATATCTGTCTAAAAATAGGAAATTTCTTCAAAAGATTGGAATCATAGTAGCAATGATTCATTAACCTGTGTATAGACCTTGTATCACTGCTCTAGAGCTGGAAGTGGCCTTCAAGGTAAACCTTCTTATTTTAAATTTGAGAAAATGGAAACTCATACAGGTAAAATGATTTACCCAGTGTCAGAGAGGTAAGAAGTAAAATTGGTGTTATTTAAATGCAGGTCACATAACTACAAAGCCAGTGCGCTGTTTTTTCCCCCTACAGTATATTTCTGCAAATTTTGAAGTTGGAGGTAAATATGTTTTACTTTAATTCTAAAAATCCCTTATTTAAATGAAAATTGCCTATATATCAGACCCATGAAACACATTGTGTCAACAAATATGCAGCCTCAAATTGATCTGTTTACCAATCAAATGTTATTATTATTTTATCTGACATATTCATGCTATTCAAAATTTTGACAATTTCTATTTAAATGTAAAGAGTATAGAATGAAACAATATAAGCCTTTAAGCCATGCAAGAGTTCTTTTAGTTGTTACCTGAGAGATAATTATGATATACTTGAACACATAGCAAAAAATCTAGAAAAAATGAGAAACAGAGAAATAAATTCTGTATTTGGACACATAATCTTAACAGAAAACTTTTTGTTGCCGTTATTTTCTGATTTTCCTGTCAAAATTGCATTAGCACCTCTTCTGCAACAGTCAGAGAACAATATTAGATGCCTCAAGTTTCTGGGAAAGTTAAGAGATGTGATAATTGTCCATTTAAAAAAATGCAACATTAATTAAATACCCTATTTAGACTTGATAATTCTTCTCCATAGAAATATTAAAGTTTGTAAGACTTCTGTGAATAAACCTCAATAGATTTTTTTAACCTTTTGTCTTGCCTACTAAAAATGAGGCATTCTAATTAATAGCAACCATTTAATAATGTAAAATATTACCATGGAAAGACTACTGGTTTAAGCATCAGGACACTATTCAAGCCTCACTTCTGTCACTGACTGCTGATGTAACCTTTTGTGAGTCTGTCATTGAACATCTCTAGGCTTCAGTATGTTCCCATTAGCAAAACATTAATTGTAATTCAACAAATATTACTTAAGAATCTAATACAAATTAAAAAGTCTTATTTCTGAAAAGTTGAGAGGTAGAAAGTTTAATTTTAATTTAAATTAATTTTAAGGCCCCCCCTCCTCTTTACCCGATCCTTGATGAGAATCAAATAATTTTATCTACATTCTCAAATGTAAAATGAAAGGGTTGACCTTGAATTCTACTTTAAGTTCTAGAGTTATGATGGAATGGCTATATTCGGGTTAGTGTATCATTACTACTATGCTTCTCAAGACAGGACAATCAAATCTAATAAATCAAATCATTATTCAGTGTCACCATAGCATCTTATAAAAGACTATGCAGATGTTAGAAATTTAATAAATGCTTTGTGAATGAATGAATCCAAGATGCAGGCTGACTTTGACGACTTATGGATGATATACACATAACTTTATTGCCTTATTCACAGGCAGATTAAGTGTTTACTTAGAGGGGGCCTAGCAAATAGTAAGTGGTTAATAAATGCTTACAGATTGATTGATTTCAGGAATCCTTGGAAATACTGACCCCTGAAAATATTTCACCTATTAGATTGATGATGTCTGATTTCTAAAAATATTGGAAGATATTCTCCATTGTAATATTGTGCTACTTCATTAATAATTGATAAGTATTACTTTAAAGTGTTTTGAGTCATCCATACCTTAATGTGAATGAATATTTCCTTTATTGGAAGTAGATTTTGACAAGGAGAAAGTTAGATCTAGGTGATAGAGCCTTAAGGGAGAGATAGAAAGGAGACTCCAGACAAAGTGGTAAATGGGGACTAAAATGATTATACTGAGTAAATTTATTTGTTTGCCAATATTAGCTAGGAACAAATAATAATACTTACTTTGATGTGTCCACAATAGAATCCTTTCTCTTTAAACTTTCCCCCATTCCTCTCTTCCTTGTTACTATAAAAGGTAAAACTATCCTGCCAGTCCCTCAGGCTTACAATCTTACAACTATCCTAGACTCCTCAGTATCTCTTACCACCCATATCCAATCTGTTGTCAAGGCCTGTTGATTTCACCTATGCAACATCCCTCAAATATGCCTTCCTCTTTTCTTCTGTCCCTGACAATGTTATGTGCAGGCTCTCATCACCTCAGACCTGCATTATTGCAATAGATGACTTTTGAGTCAACCTTCCTCAACTCTTTCTCTCTCTCTCTATTCCCATAGATCTTCTATTTAACCACTAAAGTGATTTTCTGAAAGTACAAGTATGATCATATTACAACCCTATTTGACAGTGGCTTCATGGTTCATGTGGGTTCACATGGTGAAATGTTCTGATTAGCATTCAAAGCTCTTCATAACTTAGCTCCTTCCCACCTTTACAATTTTCTTCTTTCTTTCTTCCTTTCTTTCTTTTTCTTTTTTGCTTTTTGGAGGCGGGAAGGCAGGGCAATTGGGGTTAAATGTCACATGGCTAGTAAGTGTTAAGTGTCTGAGGTTGGATTTGAACTCAGGTCCTCCTGACTCCAGAACGAGTGCTCTATTCACTGCACTACCTAGTGGCCCCTACAGTTTTCTTAAACCTTGTTTTCAGAAATGTATTCTTCAATTAAGTGACACTGTTCTTCTGGTTATTCCATGAACATGGTTTTCTGTTTCTTAGCTCTGAATATTTTTTTCTGACTTTCCTCTATGCCTAGAACAGTCTCTTGCTGCTGCTGCATCTACTGACCTTCACATTTTCTAGTAAGTCCAAACTAAAATACTATTTTGGGGGCAGCTAGGTGGTGCAGTGAGTGGAGCACCAGCCCTAGAGTCAGGAGGACCTCAGTCCAAATCTGATCTCAGACACTTAGCACTTACTTGCTCTGTGACTTTGGGCAAGTCACTTAACCCCAATTGCACTGCCTTTCCCCCTTCAACGAGACCAAAAAAAATACTATTTTTTACTAGAAATCTTTCCCAACCCCTCAATTCTAGTGTCTTTCTTTGTTAATTGTTTCCTATTTATCCTGTGTATAGTTTGCTTTGTACACATTTGTTTGTATGTTCTTTTCCCTTTCCCCATTAGATTGTAAACTCCTTGAGAAAAGGAATTGTCTTTTGCTTTTCTTTTCATCCCCAGTGCCTGAGAGATTGTAGGAACCTGAAACATTTTTATTGATTGAATTGAATGAACCTCAAAGGGAGACAGGTTAAGAAGGGTATAAATGAAAATGTAAACCGCACAGTAAAGTGTGGCAAGTGATAGCACATCAGAATTAGGGAACCAAATCTCACTGAGAGCTGAAGATGGAGTGAGTGAACAAGTAAACATTTTAAGATGAAAACACGTTCATTAATTATGAAGGAAGTCTTCTAGAGAACACAATTGAAGAAATTGGTAGGGCTGGATTGGGCATTGGGGAGGGTTGGCTTAAGAGGAATGAGAAAAAGAAAATGGGCTAAGTGTGGGAAAAATCATGGGCTTTATCCAATGACATCTTGGAGTTCAGAAGGATTGCCTTGGGGAGGCCATGGTCATTTCAGAGTAAACTGATTATTGAAGAAGTAGAACAAGCAGATTATCAGAGGCAGCTAGTTGGTAATGAAGTTGTAGTCAGGAAAACCATAGTTCAAATCCAACCTTAGATAATTTCTAATTATGTGATCCTGGACAAGTCATTTAACTGCTATCTGCCTCAGTTTCCTCATCTGTACAATGAGTATAATAATAATAATACTAACTCCCCATGTATGTTGTGAGAATTAAATAAGATGATATTATAGATAATAGAAATCCGCAAATCTTATAGTCTGGTATAAATGATGAGGATGAGGATCATGATGATGATGATGCTTAAGGAGGAGCACCATGGCAGACAAATCATAATTCCTCCCAGATGATCACTTGAACTTCACCTTTGTCTCCAGAAACTTATCTTCCTAAAAAATCAAATTAACTCTGAAGTTTCCCTCTACCCAGTACCCTTTTCCCTTGAAATCCTTTTTTTTTATTGGAGAGGGTAGAGGGAGGATGTCCAAGAACTCCTCCCAGATCCTCTGTTTAATGACTGACTCAAGGTAGATATTTTTGTCATTTTCTACCTTGCTGCAGGACTTCATCATGCCCTTGCTTCTTGTTCTTCCCATCCTCCAATCCCCACCAGTTTCTTTTTGTGTTGTCTTTCCATATAAGATTGTGAACTCCTCAAGAGCAGAGTTGGTACTTTGCCTTTTTTTTATATCCTCAGTGTTTGACTCAGTGCCTGGCACATAGTAAATATTTAGTAAATCTTTATTATTTAGATATGTATCTATTGACTTAGTAACTGGAGAGAAGTACTTTCAGGAAAAGAGAATAACCCATACTTTAAGTCCATACTTATGTCTAGAGTTGCCCCTTTGTCTTGTGACAACCAGGAAGGTGAATTGCCAATAGGCAGGAACAGATAAAACTAAAGGCTGAAAAAGACCAGACATGTAGTAGGAGTTGGCAGTTTGAGGGGATTTGTTTCTGGAATAGCCTCAGAACCACTGGTGAAAGCCCTGGGATAAAGTATAGAAGCCTGAGACCTAGATCTGGGGCAGAGATCATTAAAAAACCTAGAAGGCAAAGAGGCCCCAGGGAGGTATATTGTATTTGGGGTGACTCCATGTCACCTGGGAAGTACCATAAACTAAGAGATCAAAGGCTGACTGGATCTAGGGCAATTCAGAATTCCCTGAGAAGGGTCAGGACCAAGGAATCCATAAGGATCCAGTTGGGTCTTGTTTAATCTCCTGGAAAGTATCAAGATTAAAAAGAGGGACCATGGGTGGGTTAGCTGGATTGAAGTGATGTATTCACTATGAAGTCTCAAAGTCAGGCAGCTAATGTCTCTAGTCATCAGTTTTCTCATTTGTGAAGTAAAAGGATTAGACTATATAAACTCTGGGATAATTTTCCAGTTATAAATTGATGACCTAGGCTAAAAAAGGGACCAAATTAGATACTGTGTGACTGTCAAAAGGTCACTCACATTTCTGATTCCCTTTGTTTAAAAATAAATCAATAAACATTTTTTCTTAATTCAGTTCTGTGAACTTAATCAACAAAAAAATTTCAGTATACAAAGAATAAGAAAAATGTTTATATAAGCAATTAAAAATTGTTACATACACCTTATTTTATTCGTGTGTCTATATATATTTATATAATGCATATACTTACATATGTGTATGTTTATATACACAGAGTAATAGAGTAACATAAAACTGCTATATTTTGTGTCTTCTTTTGTCCTTTTCCTTTCTATGCATTATATATATATATGTACATACATATTATTGATGCTTCTTTTTATATTTCTATATTCTCCATTTCTTATAAAATGAACATAATCATACCTGTTCTGCCAAACTTATTGTTTTGTTTTAAGAAAAAGACTTTGCAAATATTAAATCACTAAATAAATGTAGCTTCTTATTCTCCTGATGGATTTAACTGTGATCATTTAGTGCATATTTCAAACCTTTATTTTGCGGTCTATGAAGGAAACTATCAGAGTCAGTACCAATGAACAGTTTTCTGACTGGATTGCCAGAACATTCTTTTTATAGTTGATAAAAATTGTCCTTACATAAGAATTTTTATCAAATTTTACTAAATTTGCAGTATACAAAAAAATGTATGTTTCAGATGTATGTTTCCAAACCTCCCTGCCTCCCATTGCTTTGGGTCAATCTCCAGGCCTACCCAGATGTTGACTGAATATTGCCTTGATCCAGGTGTGCACCCTCCATGTTAAAAGGAAGATTATGAAGTATTAAATGATATTAACACTTAATGAGGCCTTTTCCCTGATGCAATCAGAAAAAGAAAAAGAACATTGAATGAAAAAAAGAGTTTTGAAAAAAGTAAGTGGGCAGCTGCGAGAAACGTTTTCTGTCAGAAACAAATGCTTTCAGATTTGTTTATTCATAAGGATCTCTAGGGCCTATCCCCTTGGAATGGGAGATAGTATATTTTTACACTTTCAATGTCATTTCAATGTACCCCTAAGAAGGAAATGTGGCTCTCTCAGGCAGATATTAACATGAGTGGACTTTTTAAGCATCTTGGGGACAATATAATCTTTTTAAAGATTGATTTTTATTGATTTTTTCATTTGCTTTTATGTCACTTACTTTTTAACTCCTTTTCCTCCTCTTTCCACTTCTCAGACAGCTATTCTTGGCAACAGGTTTTTTAAAAAAAGAAGAAACACAAAAAAATTAGCAAAACCAATCAATGTATCCAAAACATCAGATATTATATGAAATCTTCAACATCCTTGGAACCTACCTTTACAAAGGGATGATGGGGAAGTTATTCTCATGGCATTTCTTCATGGCAAAGTTTGGTCCTAATAACTTCACAGCATTAATTTTCATTTGTTTTGTGGTCGATGTTCTTTCATTTACATGGTTGTAGCCATTGTGAATTTTTCCTTAATTCTAGTTGTTTCACTTTTCATCATTTGTATAAGTCTTCCCATGCTTCTCTGAATCATTTATTGGTTCTTACAATACAGTGATATTCCATGCAATCCAGGTAGTATAATTTATTTAACCATTCCCTCAAGTTAAGTATCTACTTTATTTCTTTACTACTTGGAAGTCTGGTGAGAGAGATGAGAAGGAAGTACATCCCAAGAATGGAGACAGTCAGAGGAAATGACTAGATCTAACTTGTTAAGGAAACAGCAAGGAGGTCAGTCTGACTGGATCAAAAAAATAGATGGTAGAAGGAAAGCCTAAGAAGACTGGAAAGGTAGGGAGTAGCTAGATTATGAAGAAATTTGAAGGTGAAATAGAAGAATTTGTATTTGATCCTGGAGACAATTTGGAGCCACTTGATTTTATTAAGTGGGGAGGTGCCATGGTTGGACCGAGGCTTGGAAATCTGTTTTGAGTCTGAATGAAGAATGGATTGGAGTACTAAGAGGACTATTATAGGGAGATTCACCAGTAACTTTTTGTAGGTCATATGAGCCTGCACCAGGGTGATAGCAGCATCAGATAATTGAAGGGAGTGTATTTGAGAGATGTAGCAAAAATTAATAAAATTAACAATCTTTAGTAAGAGATTGGACATGGGTGCATAGAAGATAGTGAGGATAGAGAAGAGTCAAGAGTGAGAGTAGGGACTATAATTTGAGGGAAGGTATGAGGCAGGGAATGTTTAGGAGAAAAGATAATGAGTTCAATTTTAGACGTGATTCTCATTTCCCTTATTGAGTATAAACTTCTTTTAAAAAGGGGGGAAGGGAGAAGACAAGATGGTGGAATGAAAGCAGGGACTTACCTGAGCTCTCCCATAAATTCCTTCAGATACCTCTAAAAATGAATCTGAACAAATTTTAGAGTGGAAGAATCTACTAGGAGAGAGAGTGTGGCAGATTTTCAGCCCAGAACAACATGGAAAGTGGATGGATAGGATTTGTTGCACTGGGCAGGGGGAGTGCAGAGTGTGCAGGCTGCAGCAGCACAGACCCGACCAAGACGGTGCAGGAGTGAGCCCTGGTGAACTGAATCACCCATGGCAGTGGTGATTCCCAAACCTCTCAGCCCAGGACAGGGTTCTGTCAGACCTGGGTGAGAGACAAGTGCAGGGCATGCACTAGCTACTCCTGCAGCTATCATCCCACAGACTAGATGTTTGGCAGTCACCTACCTGAACTTCCTGGAGCTGAAATAAACAATAAGTGCTCTCATTTCCCCTTTTGTTGACCTTGAAAAACCAAGAGGATATTGATTCAGGAAATAGTGGAACCTAAGGAAGGGGTACAGCAGTCCTTCAGCTTGGGAGGATAGGGAGATTGATGGGAAGGGTCCTTCTTGCTGTGACTGAAGGGAACCAGTGCAGGATCGATGGAGTCTCAATAAGCCCCACCTCAGAGGACAAGTGTGAGATTCAGAGTATTAGGGGGTAAAGCCAATAAGCATCAATAACAGGACCCCAGGCATGCCTTTGCACAGCCAGGGGAATCAGCAGACACCAGCATGGCACTGTCGACCAGCAGCTGAGGTAGACTGAGCTCTAGCCCAGGGTTGGGGAGGTGGAGAACTGAAGCAGTAATACCATACCTCCCCCATACCTCATGCTGTGAGCTTCAGTGTAACTCCAGGGAAACACAGAAAGACCTGGCCTTGGCCTGAGCCTTGGCACACGCCAGCCAGCTACAGCTCAGCATCAGGTGAGCTGAAGCATTATATAGCCTCAAACTGACAGAAGCAGAGGCCACAGTAGACAAAGCCAGTAACCAGGACCCTAGCTCCCAACATAAGAAGTGGAGGTTGGAGCCTCCTGTCCCTCCAAAACAGAGATCCATTTTAAAAACCAAGAAATAGGCAATCACAATGGAAAAAAAGCAAATTGGAAAAGGAAAAGCAAAGACCATAGAATCCTACTATGGAGATGGGGAAGAACAGAGTACACATTAAGAAGAGGACAACATTGACACTGAACCCATATCTGAAACCTGAAAAGGGAATGTAAACTGGTCTCAAGCCCAAAAAGCATTCTTAGAAGGGCTCAAGAGGGATTTTAAAACCAAGTTAAAAAGGTAGAAGAAAAATTGACCAATTATTTTAAAAATACAATTGGCAAAATGGAAAGAAAAAATCACTGAAGAGAATAATTCATTAAAAAGTGCAGTTGGCCAAATGGAAAAGGAGGTACAAAAAATAACAGAAGAAAATGATTCGTTAAAAATTAGAATTAGAGGGGTGGCTAGATGGTACAGCAAATAGAGCACCCCCTCTGAAGGCAGGAGGACTTGAGTTCAAATCCAGCCTCAGACATTTAAAACTAGCCATGTGATCTTGGGCAAGTCACTTAACCCCAATTGCCCTGCCCTCCCCCCTCCATAAAGCAAAAAAAAAGAAAAGAAAAGAAAAAAAGATTAGAATTTAAAAAGTAGAAACTAATGACTCTATGAGTGTAACATCAAGCACCCTAGCATATCCAGGATGGCAGCTAGCACAGGTTCTTTGGTCTGCTTTTCTAAAGGAAAGCAACTTGAAAGGTGTTAATCTTACTTTAATCAAACATCTCTATCTCTATACATGTATGTATCATTTACTTAGTTCAGGGGGAAAAGTCAGCATCCAGAACTTCAGAAAATACAAACAAAAATTATAAGCAGACAAAAAATACAGAGAAAATAATACAATTCAACAGACCAATAGATAGGGCTTCTAGCTTTCTGACCATTATATCTAAAATGTGTTAGTGAAAAGAGAGAGAAGCACCAGCATCTGGGTTTTCAAAGCCTGGGGCTCAACAGCTGCCCAGAGTCTCATCTGGTCAAATCACACAACTCTTCCCATAAGTGACCCCTAAAGCAAAACCTTACCTCAGAGAGTGCACATAGCCTTCTTTGGGGTTAGAGAACATCACAAGCTTTGTGACCAACAGTAAGTTACAATATCCTCAGTCAATACAGAGTGTCCAAGTAAAGTCTTCTTTCATCTTAACTGTAGACTGACTTCCAGACTTCACAGCTCCTTCTCCACAGGCTGACCACTCCCAACTCTTGCCTGGATTCACATGTAGTCCACTCTCCACTCCTGTTCCATGTCACAGCTCACAGGGATGGTTCCATTCAAAGTTCTTCACAGTTTCTATTTTGAGGAAAACAAAGCTCAACAGGGATAGAAAAATATGTGCACACATTACTGGTGCTATCATCTCAATTCACTTTCTGTCTGAGAAATCAGCACAGACAGATAGAGTGCTAACATCACAAACATTCTCTCTCAGCTCTGTTCATGTTCTTATCTCCTCCTTCCTGTTCCACCCTTTTTGCAAGTTCCTCCCATATTGGGCTCCCATGTGGTTACATTTGGCCTATTAAGGGGGCAGATCTTCAAATTCCTTTAGTTCTATTAAGGGCTGGGGCGATCTTCAAACTCCCTTAGGTCTATTAAGAGCAATACAGGGTATATTGTTTCCAATTAGATATTCTTGATACAATCAAAGGGGAGACTCAAAGGCATTGGAATAGCTAAAACAATATAGAAAAACAGCAAAAAATCTTATTTTGCTTGCCATCACAATGAGTTAAGAACATTTGGAGCAATGAACACTTATCTAATATCAGTCTTAACATATAATTATGGCAAAGTAAAATGCAAAAAAAAAAAATGGATCCAGAAGATGCCCCAACAAAAGTCCTCAAATGCAAATAAACATAAGTATCATCACTCTAAGGCAGCTATACAAGTATGAATATATTCACATCAAATATTAGGGGAAAAAAGGTAGATTTTCCTGAAGAATGTAATAAAGAAGCTGAAAATGCTTAAAAATACTTTTCAAATAAATATACCTCACTTCACAAAACAATAACAATAGAGACTACAGAATAATGAATTAATCAAAACCAACCAAAAGTGTTTTTATCTCTAGGCGGAGTCTATGGATGGTCCAAATCTCAAAGTGGAATCAAAAGAACTCAAATAAAAACCTGCCAGTAAATAACATCACATAAAGGACTGGATCATCACTGTTTCTTGATTGAAAGGAAAGGTTTTATGTAGCAAGTCAAGATTAGTTACTGACTACAGAAATTATTTTTTTTAAAGTATCTTTAAGGATTCCAGTCTATGCAAAGAAGTGGTAGAAACTTGGGAAAATAATTGTGAAAACTGATAAAAGTAAACATCTACCAAATACACCAAAACATAGGATCAACAAGCTACTTTTATATACCAGAAGCTTGTTCATTTATCAAACATCAGAAGGAAGGTCCCTAAAACACTAATAAAAGAATAATAGCAGGATAGTGATTTATCCTTAGCATGTATTTAAACCTCATCAAAAGGGTAAGGAAGAGATATATATGAATTATGTCAATGATCATAGCATTATTGGTAGTTTATCATTTTTATCTCAATCATAACACAAATGATAATGTTAATATCTGTGATAATAACTTTGTGTAACACTTTTACGTTTCTTAAAATTTGCAGAGTTTTCATGTACATTATTTCACTTGACCCACTCTAAGACCCTGGAAATTAGATAAGATTATAGTATCCTTAACAAAGAATTACCAATGAGAGATCAATCATTATTCCTAACCCTTTAGGTACTAACTTCTTTTTTATTTTATTTTTTTATCAGAATTTTATTTTAGACTCCACCACTAGAACATAAATACAGAACAGAGAAAAGAAACAAAAATATATCACAAAGTTAAAAACTGGAACTTAAATACAAAGTTAGGAAGAAAAAAAAGCATGTTGTATTCATAGGAAAATATGAGAAGATTCACAATTTGTAACAATAAATTTCATCTCAACAAAACCTATATGATAAGTAATACTTGTTGTGTTGAGAATTGCTCATCTTTATTTCCTTGTGAGTTTTCTTTTGTTCTCTGCTGTGCACTTTTTTTTACTTTATTCTTTTTTTTCCCTCCCCCAAAGGCCACAAGAAAGTTTAGATATGTTCTTCTATAGCTATAAATATATACCCTCCCATAACCCCCAGAAGGCTACAATAAAGTTTAGGTATGTTTCTCCATAGCTATAGATAAATACATACATATATACATACATATGTAGACATATCCTTTCCAAACCTATTCTACTCCATATCTTTGTATTTATGTATGTGCATATCTCTTGTTTCCTATTCCTCCTGCCCCCTCTACTTTACTTCTACCTTGCCATCCTATGACTTGCTTCCCCTATGATCCCATTCCCATAAACCTAGATATCCTTCTATACTCCTATTTTACCTAGTCCTTACCCTCCACACTAAAGATCCCTCCCTTGTCCTCTCCTCCCTAATTATGCCCCTGCCATTTTATTTCTTCTGAATTTAGAAGACTTTTGTACTTTTCTAAATATCTATGTATGGTTCCCTCTTAAACCTATTCCCTGTGAAAGCAGGTTACCAGAACTATCAGCCTTCCTTCCCCATCTAATTCCTCTGTATCAATTCTTCCTCTTGCACCTCATGTGTATAAAATAATTACTCTTTTAAGGTGTTCCTAAATGGCTTTACTTTTTAAATTCATCTCATATTCAAGTTCACCCCAATCTTTCTAGTGAGGTACCCAATTATTGATAAGACTCTTAGACAAACATTTTACATATATAAAAAGTAACCTGTCTCTCCCTTATAATGAGTCTTTGCTATGTGCCTTATATTTCTCTTGGTTCCTGAAGGTCAAATTTTCTATTAAGCTCAAGATTTTGTTTAACAAAGTCTTGAAAGTCAGAGAATTTATCAAATACCCACTTTTTAAAAAATCAGCATAATACTTAACTTATCAGGGTATGATATTTTTGACCAGAGCCCCAGTTCTTTTGCTTTTTGATATATTGTGTTCTAAGACCTGTGGTCCTTTAATGTCTTGCTGCTAGGTCTTGTGTAATTCTAATTGTGGCATCATCGTATTTAAATTGTCTTCATATTGATGCTTTTAATATATTTTCCTTGAATTGGGGATTTTTAAATTTGACTCTGATATTCCTATGAGTTTTCCTCATAGGATCTATTTTAAGTAGTGATACATGGATTTTTTTTTCTATTTCTATTTCCCCCATTGTTCTAATGTTTCAGGACAATTTTCTTCAAATATTTTTTTTGTATTATTCTAACAAGATTCTTCTTCTGATCACAATTTTCACTTAGTCAAATTACACTTATATTTTCTCTTCTTGATCTGTTCTCCAAATCTGTTGTTTTTCTTATATGATGTTTCACTTTCTCTTCTATTTTTTTCATTATTTATGTTTTATTTAATCCTTTCTTGATCTCTTAATTTCACTGGCTTCACTTTGCCCAGTTCTAATTTTCAAGATGTCATTTTCTTCCTTAAGATTTTGGATGTCCTTTTCCATTGGTTGACTTTCATTTTATAACCTTTTTTTTTTTTTGGCTTATTTTTGTTTTTTTTTTTTTAGTTTTTTCCCCATCTCTCATTTGATTTTTGAAGTGTTTTGTTTTTTTTTTTTGAGATTTTCTATTTATTCTTTTTGGGCAGGTTACCATTTGTCATTGCTCTTTGGAGGTTTCTTTATTTCAGTGTCCTCCTCTGAAGATAAACCCTGTCATCTCTATTCCCATAATAGTTTTCTATGGATGGATTTTTTTCTCTTTGGCCTGTGTATTTTGTTGTGATAATAGCTTAATTACTTGTAATCACCTCTAGCCCTGGGTTATGGGAAATGATGCCTCTTGCCCCAGATCTTCAGTTCTCCCCTCTAGCATGAAACCAGAGCCAAATCTCCAACCTCCTGTAAGGGCCTATAGCCAGGGCATTTCTGCCCCACTGATTCTGCACTCACCCAGTGTGTGCTGGTTCCTTCTCACCCCTCCTGATCTTTGCAGCATAGCTGGGTCTGTCGTTCCTTGTCAGCAGAGGTTCCCTGGATCTTCCCAAGCTCAGATGCCCAACTCTGTCACTATCTGGGGACATAAATTCCCAAGGCTGGGGCTGAGGCAGTCTCTCAAACCAACCAACCCCAGGACTTGCTGCTTGTTAAAATGGAGCCTAGCCTGGAGGGGTTTACTCTTTATAGGGACCAAACTTCGTCCTGGGATTTTTCTTCAGATCTTCTCAAATTGTCCTGGGAGGGCTCTGATTATGTCCTATTCTTTTTTATTTCAACCCGTATTTTGTTCAACCTAAGGTGTTACTTTAACTGTTTTGTGGGGGAAAACATTGAGAGCTTGGAATTTTCTCACCTACTCTGCCATCTTCCCAGAATCTTCTCTCCAGCCCTAATTTCTCAAAAGAGAATTTATGTAAGATGAACAGAACTACCTTCCTGAATGAAGATAATTGATATGGTCAAATAATGTTTTTTCAATGAATTAAGTAGATGGAGAATTTTGTAGGCAAGTAAGTACCCTAATTTTTTCCATCAAGACTCTAAAAATAAATGGTAGAAAAGATCCTTTAAAACCAGCACATTGTTGAAAAAAAGGTGTTTTTGCTGAAATTAAATTGTATTTTATCAAACACAATCATTATTGTTTTATTATTGTTGTTCATACTCTCTGAGTTATTTAACACAAAAATGAGAAGGTATAATGTTCTCAAGGGATTCCCACGCACATTGTTTAGTTTATAAACAAAATGGAAAGACTTTTCCAAGGGCAGATTAAATTCAAGGTAGAAATACTCTTATGTTTTTCATTTGCTTTCATATGTTAGGTTCTTTTTGGAAAATAGGAAGCACTAAATATAATTTTAACTCACAATATACTTAACCTAATGGGTTTCCTAGGATTAGGAGGCTTAAGCAATCATTCCTGGTCTTTTCAGAAAGACTTCATTCTCTGCCTCAGTCTCATAAAAAGTAGTTTTTGCAAGTATTCCTGAATATGTTCAGCAAATTACCCGGGGGGGGGGGGAGACAGAGAGAGAAAGAGAGAGAGAGAAAGAAAGAGACAGAGAGAGACAGAGAGAGAGACAGAGTGACAGAGAGATTGACAGACTGACAGACAGAGAGAGACAGACAGAAAGATAAAGACAGAAACAGAGATTGAGATAGAGGAAGAGTAAAAACTTGATTGAAAGAAAACATATAGGAGTGCAAAATGGAAAAAAAAATAGAATCTACAAAAGAAAAAGTCCTTTGTCTTTATTTTTTAATGATCTTTATAGTTTTTAAAAACATCTCATTGAATAAATTTATATTATCCTCTAACTTATAACGATTTTATCCTCTAATCTCCTGTTGTAACAATATGCTATTACAATGCAAATAGTGATATTATATTACATTCATTTTAAATATGGATACATACACATATAATGCATATTTACACACATAAACGCATGCATACACACACACACACACACACATCCCTAATCAAAGTTTACAAGGAAAGAACCAAATCTGATATAGGAAGTTTCTATGTTCTTTTTTTTTCTATCATTTAATAGTATTTTGCTTTTTCTAATTATGTACGAATACAGTTTTCAACATTCATTTTTATAAGATTTTTGAGTTCCAAATTTTCTTCTCCCTCCCCATCCTCCCCCCACAGCAAGATGGCATGCAATCTGATGTAGACAATACATGTGCAATCATATTAAATGTACTTCCACATTTTTCATGTTGTGAAAGAAGAATCAGAGCAAAAGGGCAAAACCATGAGAAATATAGAAAAAAAACCAAAAAGAATAAAATGGTATGAGGGTGGCTAGGTGGTGCAGTGATTAGATCACCAACCCTGGAGTCAGGAGGACCTGAGTTCAAATCTGGCCTCAGACACTTAACATTTACTAGCCATGTGACCTTGGGCAAGTCACTTAACCCCAATTGCACTTCCAAAAAGCAAAAAAAAAAAAAAAGATATGTTTTGTTCTTCATTCAGAATCCATAGTTCTTTCTCTGGATATAGACAGCATTTTCCACCACAAGTCTTTTGGAACTGTTAGATCATTGTATTGCTGGGAAGAGCTAAGTCTTTCAGAGCTGGTCATTGCACAATGTTGTTTTTACTGTTAATTTTTCTCCTGGTTCTGCTTATTTCACTCAGATTTACTTCATTTAAGTCTTTTCAGGTTTTTCTGAGAACCACCTGCCCATCTTTTTTTTTATAGAACAATAGTATACCATTATTTTGATATATGACAACTTCTTAGTCATTCCCCAATTGATGCTTACCCCCTCAATTTCCAATTCTTTGCCATTACAAAAAGAGCTCCTATAAATATTTTTATATGTGTGTTCCCCTTTCCCCTTTTTCTATATCTCTTTGCAGTTTAAATATAGCAGTGGCATTACTGGATCAAAAAGTATGCATAGTTTTATAGCCCTTTGACCAAATTTCTCTCTGGAATGGTTGGATCAGTTCACAACTCCACCAACAATGCATTAGTGTTCCAATTTTCCCATATTCTCTCTAACATTTATTATTTTCTTTTTTTGTCATGTTAGTCAAGCTGATAGGTGAAGGTGGTACTTCGGAGTTGTTTTAATTTTCATTTCTCTAATCAACAGTGATTTAGAGCATTTTTTGACATGCCTATAGATAGCTCTCTTTTCTTCATCTGAAAACTTCTTGTTCATATGCTTTGACCATTTCTCAATTGATGGATGACTTGTATTCTTATAAATTTTACTCACTTTTTTCTATAATTTAGAAATAAGGCCTTTATCAGAAACATTGATTGTAAAAAATCCCCTCCTTCCAGTTTTCTGCATCCCTTCTAATCTTTGTTGCATTAGTTTTGTTTGTACAAAACCTTTTGAATTGAATGTAATCAGAATTACCCATTTTGCATTTCATAATGTTCTCTGTTTCTTATTTGTTCATAAATTCTTCCCTTCTCCGTACATCTGACAGATAAACTATTCCTTGCTCTCCTAAATTGATTACAGTATTACCCTTTATGTCTATAGCATGTACACATTTTGACCTTATCTCAGTAAACACTGTATGATGTTGGTCTATGCCTAGTCTCTGTCATAATATTTCCCAGTTTTCCCAGCAGTTTTTGTTAAATAGTGAGTTCTTATCCCAAAAGTTGGTGTCTTTCAGTGTATCAAACAGTAGGTTACTTTAGTCATTGACTATTGTGTCTTGTATATTTAGCCTATTCCATTGATCCTCAATTATTTCTTAGCCAGTGCCAAGTAGTTTTGATGGTTACTAGTTTATAATGTAGTTTTAGAGCTGGTAAGCCTAGGCCACCCTTCCTTGCATTTATTTTTATTAATTCCATTGATATTCTGGACTTTTAGTTCTTTCATATGAATTTTGTTATTATTTTTTCTAGCTCTATAAAATATTTTTGGTAGTTTGATTGATATGACACTTAATAAGTAAATTATTGTAGGTAGAATTGTCATTTTATTATATTATCTTGGCCTACTCATGAGCAACTGATTTTTCTAATTACTTAGATCTGACTTTGAGTAAAAAGTGTTTTGTGATTCTGTTCGTATATAGTTCCTAGGTTTGTCTTGGCAGTTAGACTCCAAAATATTTTATAATGTCTAATTACTTTTAATGGAATTTCTCTTTCAGTCTCTTGCTATTGGGCTTTGTTTGTAATACATAGAAATGATGATGATTTATGGTGGCTTATTTATATTCTGCATCTTTGTTAAAACTGTTCATTATTTCAAGTAGTTTTTTATTTGATTCTCTAGGGTTCTCTAAATATACCATCATATCATCTGCCAAGAATGATAACTTTGTTTCTTGATTGCCTATTCTGATTCCCTCAATTTCTTTTTTTGTCTCTTATTGCTAAAGCTCACATTTCTAGTACAATATTGAATAGCTGTGGTGATAATGGACATCCTTATGTCACCTCTGATTTTATGGGAAACGCTTCTAGCTTATCCCCATTACATATAATGTTTGCTGATGGTTTTAGATAGATATTCCTTATCATTTTAAGGAAAACTGCTTTTATTCCAATGCTCTCTAGTTGTTCAATTTGCTTTTGCAAGTAAACTCCCCAATATTTTATATTGTCTACAGTTACTTTAAATGGAACTTCTTCTTCTATCTCTTCTTGTCAGCTTTGCTGGTGATACATAGAAACATTTATTTATGTGGGTTTATTTTATATCCTGCAATTTTGCTAATGCTGCTAATAATTTCAAGTAGGTTTGGGGGGGTTGATTCTTTAGGATTCTCTAACTATACCATCATATCATCTGCAAAGAATCATAATTTTTATTTCCTCATTGCCTATTCTAATTCCTTTAGTTTATTTTCTTCTTTTATTACTAAAGTTAACATTTCTATTTCAATACTGAATAATAATAATGGCCATCCTTATTTCCCCCTGATCTTATTGGGAGGGTTTCTAATCCATCCCCTCTACAGATAATGCTCACTGATGGTTTTAGATAGATGCTCTATTTCCAATGAGTTCTAAGCTCTCTAGTATTTTTAATGGGAATGGATGGGTGCCTGGTTTTACTGTTTGTATTTAATTATGCTAATGGTTTTCCCAGTGTTGAACCAGCCCTGTATTCTGGGTGTAAATACCGTGTGGTCATACTGTATTATCCTCATGACAAATTGCAGTGATCACTGTGCTAATATTCTATTTTTTTGCATCAATATTCATTAAGGAAATTGATCTATAATTCTCTCTATAATTCTCTCTCTCTCTCTCTCTCTCTCTCTCTCTCTCTCTCTCTCTCTCTCTCCCTCTCTCTCTCTCTCTCTTTCTCTTCCTGGTTTAGGTATCAGCATCATATTTTCATAATAGAAAGAATTTGGTAGGATTCCACCTCTTTTTCCAAATATTTTATGTAGTATTTAAATTAATTATTCTTTAAATGTTTGACATCTGTAAATCCATCTGGCCCTGGAGATGTCTTTTTTAGGGAGTTCATTGATGACTTGTTCAATTTCCTTATTTTTCTAAAATTGGTTATTTAAATGTTTTATTTCCTCTTCTCCTACTCTGGACAATTTACACGCATACATACACACACTTATTTACATAATCATCCATTTTATTTAGATGCCAGATTTATTGGCATACAGTTGGGCAATTTAATTCTTAATTATTTCTTAATCTCCTCTCCATTGGTGATGAATTCACCCTTTTCATTTTTGATACTGCTAATTTAATTTTCTTCCTTCCTTTTTAAAAATCAAATTAAGCAAAGGTTTATATATTTTATTGTTTTCCCCCCTATAAAACAAACTCTTAGTTTTATTTATTAGTTCAATAGCTTTTTTTCTCTCAATTTTATTACTCTTCTCTGATATACAGAATTGATAATTTGGTTTCTAATTATGGATCTTTATTTTATTTTCTTCCCTAGCTTTTTAAATTGTATGCCAATTCATTGTTCTCCTCTTTCTCTATTTTATTCATGTAAGTATTTAAACATATAAAATTTTCCCTAAGTACTGCTTTTGTCTTCCTTGTTGCTATAGTAGCTTTCTATGCTTTTTTCCCCCCTCTAATTTTCTAGTTTATTTAATGAATTTTAGTGTTGAGCTCTGCTCCTGGGGTAGAGGAGGCACTTTCCCAAGCTTTCTGCACAGGGGCGAGTGGCCTGGTCACTAGTTTGCTGAGCTATGGTCTCCAGCACTGGTGGTTCACCTGTTGCACAAGGGGCTCAGGGGCTGGTGCCTCACCTGCTGTCCTAGGGCTAGAGGCCTCATTGCTGGCCTGTAGTACCACTGGCCTATTTAGCTTGGACCTTGGGACCTCTGTTCCTGATGTTTGCTGGGGCAAGGGGCCTCCCCCTGGTTTACTCAGATACACCCTGCACCTGGTGGTGCTCCCCTTTTATTCACGAAACTCCTGCACTTCTTTGCTTACCATATGCTTTGGTGGGTTTTGTTACTGCAGAATTCATTTAGAAACTTGATTTAAAGTTGTTTTGAGGGAAATTGTGGAGACCTCAGAAAATTTTCTGCCTTTTCTTTGCTATCCTAGTTCTAACCCTCTTAATGGTAAAAAGAGGCACATAAATGCACTGAAGAAAATAATTCCTTCAAAAGTAGAATTGAGTAAGGAGAAGTTAATGGATCCATGAGATATCAAGAAACAATAAAACAGAGCCAAAATAATTTAAAAGAAAATGTTTATCATTCCATCAGAAAAAAACAAAAACAACTGATTTGGAAAATAGATTGGTGTTTTTGTCTAATCATATTCTTAATAATACTATTCTAAGTATCAATCTTGGGGCACAAGCAGATCAAAAAGAATATCCAGAAGAATATTGAGTACCTTTCTCATTTTCTCCTCCCCCCTATTTGAATGTAAGCTCCTTGTAAGTAGGGAAGGCAGATTTCTTGACTACTGTTGTTATTTAGTCATTCAGTCAAGTCTGACTCTTACCCCACGGTCTGTAGCAAACCAGCTGCTTTTATCCTGTAGTCTCTCTCCAAGGATGTGTTCATTGTTTCCATGGTCTCTTCCTGCACTGTCTCCTTTTCCTTTTGCTATCAATCTTTTTCAACATTTATGTTTTAGCTTCAGTGTTTGTCTTTCCGATGAATAGTCTAAAATAATTTCTTTGAATATTAACTGATTTTATCTCTTTCCTGTCCAAGAGATATACAGAAATTTCCAGCAGCACAATTCAAAAGCTTCAATTCTGTGGTGGTCAATTTTCCTTCTCACAGATGTTTTGCAAGGTCGGACTTGCTTGTTATTCCATCTATATTTTAATTTCCTGTTTTGCATCCCAATCTTTTGTGATGAATATGGAATCTTTTATTTTTCAAGTTCTTTCTAGAAGATTTTGTATGTCTTCCTAGAATTCATCATTTTTGTCCTCTTTGGCATCACTGGTTGGAACAGAGACTTGTATTACTGTAGTGGTTTGTCTTATATATAAACAGATATCATTCTGCTGTTTGTGAGATTATACTTCACTACAGCTTTTTTTTTCATTCTTTTATTTATTATGAAGGCACTCTGTTTCTTCCATTAAAGTGGTATAATCATCTGCATTAAATTCACTCATTCCTGTCCATTTGAGTTCACTGACACCAAAGATGTTCATGTTTCATCTTTCCATCTCCTCTTTCACCATATTCAATTTACTTTGCTTCACTGATGTCACATTCTATGCTCCCATGCAATACCAAAATCATTTCAACCCCAGACTTTTCTTTGATCCCCAGATACATTTGCAACTGAACTTCCTTTTGACTTTGTCCCAGTTACTTCATTAGTACTGGAGCTACTTGGAATTGTCTTCAACTCTTCTTCAGTAGTGCATCACATACTTTTTGACATAAGAGGCTCATCTTTTAGTGCCATTTTTTTGATCATTTTAATGCTGTCCATGAGGTTTTCTTGGCAAAGGTACTAGAGCAGTTTGCCCTTTCCTTCTCCAGTGGATCACTTTGGTCAAACACTGTGACCACTCCACCTTGGATAAGCCATACACTGCATAGCTCACAGTTTCATAGAGCTACATAAGCCCTTCTAGCACGACAGAGCATTGATCCAGGTACTGTATTTGTATCCTCAGTGTACTGTCACATAGTAAGCACATAATACATATTTGCTGACATTGATAATTTTATCAGGCTCAGTAAAAGTGGGGAAAGAGTTCAGTAAACATCAACAACATCAGGTACCATCAACAACAAAGAAGTGTCCTTCATTTAACTTTTTTTCCCCCTCAGCTTAAGTCTGTCAATTTTTTTTCTCTCAACAGAAAAAAGATAAGCTTTCATCAGACAAATTTTTTACTCCTCATAATGTTTACCCAGCATAGTGGGATCATGGCTATTGAGCTGTATAACATACACTAATACTACTGAATGTGATTTATGAAGTTTTTTATAACATGACAAACTTTATTCTAAAATACCTTTATTGACAGAAGATTCACTGAAAAAAGTATTGAATACTTTTAATAGGCTATCTTCTAACATGTCTGTCACTGTGTGATTATAACATGATAACTATTAATCAATTCACATTTGAGAGTTAATTGTAGTTGAAAAATTCTAGCAACATAATTATTATGTATTGGGATTCTGAAATGGCTTTGAAAGTGAAGTTATTTCAGAAACTGATCAATGCATGAGTCTTTTGTAGTAGACAATATAATCCAAGCTTCAAGACTACATCTAAATTCAGACAGTTAAAATTACATTCTTAATAAAGGCAAGTTAATTTTTTTTAATGTGCTTTGCTGAGGAAGTACTAATATATGTATATACACACATACATACACATATATGTCTGAGATAATTTACTTTGGTCAATCTACAATAAAGAGGAAAAACTACATCAGTTTTATTTGGATACAGTATATCAAATAATCTTTCATCTTTGGCTACCAGATCATACTCAGATGGTAAACATTTGTTGTGGCCATTTTGTCATCTGACAAAAAAACTGCAAGCAAGGTGCTTGATGATAAAGTCTGTGACTGAGAGGAATGTATAATCTGCCTGAAAAAATAGGCTAGAAAAAGATTGTGAAGGTTCTCAAATGCCAAGCAAATATTTTATTACAGTAATTAGAGAGGGATATGAACTTGTTAGGCAGCTAATTGACAAGGTCATATCTATATTTAATAAATATCAATTATGCAGACATAGAAGATGGATTGGAAAGAGTGGAGACTAAAGGCAGAGAGACCAGTTAAGAGACTTTTGATTAAGTAAGAGATGATAAGGGCTTCAATGAGGATAGTGGTGTATTAAGATATACAAGGAGTATGGAAAGGATGTTCTGGAGGTATTTTCAATAGGACCTGGTAACTAACTTGGTTTGAAGGTTATGAGGGAGAGGAAAGAGTCAAAATTTGTAGAACTGGACAGCTAGAATGAAAGTAAAGCTCTTCTACAATGCTTGCTTCTACCTATTCATGCCTCAGTTACTCTCCCCCTTCCCCCAAGTCTTCCCATAAATTCTTAATAAAGGATTCAGTGACCTGGAAGCCTTCTTCTACATATCTAGATCTATGTATCTATATCTATATATCTATTGCAAGATACATCTAGATAGATAGTAAGATTGATAGAAAGAGAGAGAGAGAGAGAGAGAGAGAGAGAGAGAGAGAGAGATGGATAGTTAGATAGGTAGATAGATAGATAGATAGATTTCACATTATGTTAATACTCTTGGAATGCCTACCTTTTATCCCCCCATCTAAATACATGACCCAGTCTCCTCCATTTACAATGTTCTGTTTTTTTGTACCTCCACATAATACAAAGCAAAGTACAAAACTTTATTCTCTAGTCTTTTAAATTCTCAGTTTGATTTTTCCTCATCAAATTTCCATTGTTCTTTAAAACATTTAGGGCATATGTTAACTCCAGTTACTAAATCCTCCAAGTACCCATAATCTCAAAAAGAATCCCTGAAGGTCAATGATAGCTGCAGGTGCATATTAAGAAAATAATAGGCCTATTAATATGCAAAAGGATTCACTAAATCTCCTTTTTCTGTAGATAACTACAGGCTTTGTTCAACTATGTATTTTGTTAAATCATATCCGCATGAACAGTTACAGAATTCAGTCTTGAAGCAGATGACTATACAACCAGAATAGAAAATGAAAGTAAAAGGACAAAAGCATGTGAAAAAGCATTTCTGAAAAGAGTTCTATATACTTCTTTGAGTAAAATGATTTAATTTATGAAATTATTCATTTATCATAGGAAAGCTTTCATGTTTTGATAGTGATATGAAAAAATCTCATAAACATGGAAATATTCAGAAAATTATGGATCTTTGCTCCTTTATTGTACTTCCATTTTCCTTGAGATAAAATTTGCAGTTAAAAACACAATAAAATATTTGTGCATCTGTTTCAGGGACATAAAAAAAAAACCTTCAAATAGGAAATAAAGGTATTACCAGTCTTTTATTATATTCTTCCCCAAAATACAGGAAAAGAAATATCTCATTTGTGAAATTATCATAGACATTGATTGATAAAA
>CM053584.1:69125411-69137746 GCA_028627135.1 Pseudochirops cupreus | reverse complement strand
GTTACATAGAGACAATCTAAATTTTGTGCTTATTATGTTCTGCTTTTTATATTTATTATTCTTTTTGTAAGTTGGTTCTTGATAGTTCATTAAGATCATTATCTGAAATGACAGTTTTTATTTTCTACATATTTTCTCTATTTCTTTGCTATCTCATTGTAATAATTAGTATTTCTAGAACTATCTCAAAGAATAGTAGTTCTAATTGCCATCTTTCCCTTACTTCTTCATGTCTCTATTACAAATAATGATAGACTTTGGTTTTAGATAGGTACATATTTTGTAGGCAAAAGGTCCATTTGTCCATATGCTATCACTACTTTAACAAGAATGAATGCTGCATTTTCAAAAGGATTTGGTTATCTTCATTGTTCTTGAGATTTATTTTGCTTATCATATTTATAGTTTTACTAGTACTGGACCAACCTTATATTTTAAAATAAATTTCACCTGGTCATAAAATACAGTATTTTATATTCTTTGCTGTATGCTTTTTAATTTTCCATTTAATATTTTTATACCTATGATCATTAGAAATGCTGTTCTCTTTTATTTCTTCTGCTTTCTCTGATATAGATGTCAGGGCAATAATCATCTCATAGAATAAATTTGATAGGATTCCTTTTTTTATTTCTTCAAACAATATTCCTTTATTTTACAAAATCTTCCAGTAAATTATTATTTAAATGTTAGATAGAATATAGTTCTATATCAAGCCAAGCTGTTTTTTTTTTCTTTCTGCCTCCTGCAAGTTCATTTATGGCTTAAGAAAAAAGAGACAAAAATAAAATATGTTTAAAAAACACAAAAATAATACAATAGTTAAATAAAGAATATGGGAAATTATTTGAAATTTTCTGCTGCATTTCTGCTAATAAAACTGGTAAATTTCAATGATAATGATGAGCATTTGCAAATATTAAATAGTTTAGTAGGGCAAAAATAAATAAACCATATATATGTATATATATGCATATATGTGTATGTGTATGTGTATCTCTATCTCTATCTATCTATCCTCATACATACATACACACACACACACACACACACACACACACACTGTCATCTCTAGGAAAGGTTCAAGAATAAATAGATGAAAAGATAGATAGACATAAACACAGACATAGATAGATAGACAGGTAGATAGATAGATATAGATAGATAGGTAGATAGATAGATTAACAGACGGACGGACAGATGCTAATATACCCAATGACCTCTTGGGCCTTGCCATTAAAACCCACCACTGTACCTTTAGGAAATCTGGACTTTTTCTTTCATGCTGAACTTGAATCTTCTTTTTTATGTTGTCTCCCCCAATTAGAGTTTAAGTTCTCTGAGAGTAGATACTGTATGAATTTTTTTATTCAAATCTCTGTTTTGGCACATAATGGGTATTTAATGTTTGCTTTTATTTATTTTTTGTTTGTTTTAAATCAGTATTTTGTCAAGTAATTTTATGAAAGCTTTATGAGGGTATTTGTTATGGTATCTGGGCTTAGCTAGGACCTTTCCACATTAACATCTGTTAATATCATAGAAATTTTATCACATTTTATAATTTTGTTCCCTCAAACTAGCAAATATTTGGAGAAAGGTTGGGAAGTAAAAATCAACTCAGAAATCAAGCAGCTGATTGTATCAGCTTTATGATGAAGCCTAATTTGAGAAATTGACAATGCTTAAAATTGGATTTTGATATTAACTTATGCTGTTTCTTTTAATAATTGACATTTGCATGTTCTATAAACATTATATTATTTTAGATATAAATCACTCCATGAAGTAAAATTACACTTCTTATGACCACTATAGAATATAAAAGTGTAAAGGCTTAGCATACTTAAATGACATGTTCACATATCTATCAAACATTAGAAGTGAAATCTGAACACAATTCTTTCCAACTCCAAGTCCAACAAAAAATAGTTTCCCAATTCTTCCCCATTTCTTAGCATTTTTAAGAGACTATGTTCAGATAGTTAAACTAGAGACCCCAAGAGTAGCTAAGAAGTTAGTTGTCTGTTCTGGGGTGTTTTAAATATTTTAGTAGTAGTGTTATGTTTCCTGTGATCAAAGCAACTGTTAATATTTATGTAGTGTGTCATGACTTTCAAAACACTTTGAGGTCTTACTTTTCCCCCTTACACCAATGCCATCAGGAAGAAAACAAAAGGGTTGAGTGAATTTCCATTTACAGATTGAAACAAACAAAACACTGAAACTCAATAAAGTTAGATCATTTGCCCAAAGTTATAGGTAGCAGCATATAATGCCATGCATGAGCAGGTTTCCAGAAGAATGCTACAGTGAACAGCTGTTAAGGCTGTTTACACAGTATAGTGAACACTCTATTTATTCCATAACAATTCAAGGCAAAACATTCACGGAAAATCAAGGTACAGCATTCACAATATTACAACTTATCACAGAAAATCACAATATAGTATATGCAACAGCTTATCATTAAAATGGCCACATGGTTTCCACCATAGTGGCCACAAAATTTTGAACAAAGAACAATCATCTGATATCCCTAAGGAGTTTTGCCTCCTTACTCAGTCATTCAGTCATCTCAAAGTACAATAGTCAAAGTCTACCTCTCTTGGGGCAACTAAGTTAATCAGTCACTTATGCAGCAACCAATTACTAAGTATCATTACTCACTAAGTACAATCATTAGAAGATACACAGACCCTCCACCCCTAGGTCATTAGTAAATTTACAATTTCTCAGTCAGTATATAGTATCCAAGTAAAGTCTTCTTTCAGCTTGTCTTGGGGTGGTCTCTCAGATCCCCTGGATCTCCTTCCATGGTCCCATCTCCTACCTGAGTCCACCAAATAGTCAACTGAATTCAGAGTCAGACAGCTTCCAAGTCCTTGTCCAGTTCTCTGGGTAGTTCCTGCTCTGTATTGGAGTTCACAGGGTAAAGTCCATTTCAAATCCTTCACAGTTTCTGTTCCCAGGAATTCAAGGCTCAAGCAAGACACAAATAGACAAATTCTTAGCATCCTGGTCATGCTTCCTCAGTCTGCTGCAGGTAGTTCAAAAAATCAGAAACACCTTATCAGCTTGGGGTTTGGGGGGCTCCTGGGCTCCTGGAATCCAGAGCTCCTGGGCTCCTGGGCTCCTTGGCTCCTAGGCTTCTGGGCTTTCTTCCTTAGCCTCCCCAGTGGCAGCAAGTTCTGTCTCCAGAGTCCTGTCCTAAGGAATTCTGACTGTGCCTCTCTGGGGCTTTTTTAATATACAAACAGAATTAGCTTCTTGTTTCAGCCAACCCCTTCCTGTTGTGTCAGCAGTAGGAGACAGGAGTTTATACCTTCTGTTTCCCCAGTAGTGGCTTGACCAATTACTAAGTGCTAAGTACCTGCTACCTTTGCTTAACTTGAAACAAGGTGCTAAGTACCTGCTTACTTGCCAATACAAAAAGGGGTCTTCAAATTCAAATTAATTACCATTACATTCCACCTGTCCAGGATCCTTGGCCTTACAATTTCAATTTAAATGTAATGCCATGTAAGAGGAGCTTTCCAGAAGAACACTCCTGTGAACAGCTTTTAAGGTTCTGATGACACAGTATAGCAAACACTCTATTTATTCCATAATAAATCAGAGCAAAACATTCACAGAAAATCAAGATACAACATTCATAATGTTACAACTTATCACAGAAAATCAAAATACAGCATTCACAATGACATCACTAAAATGGCCACATAATTTTCACCAAAATGGTCACAATAGTTTTCAACAAAGTACAATCATTTAGTCAATCACAAAATCCTTTATTCAACCACAAAGTACAAAAGCCAAAAGTCTCCACCCCTAGGTCAGAGTAAATCATAATCTTCTCAGTCAGTACACAGTATCCAAGTAAAGTCTTCTTTCAGCTTGACTCAAGGTTGGCCTTCAGCTTCGTTGGCACCTCTTCCATGGTCTCAGGTCCAATTGTCACCTGGGTTCAAAGTCAGGCAGCTCCTCATTCCTTGTCTAGCTCCTTGTCCAATTCTGCATCTGGTTCCTGTTCCATATTGAAATTCATGGTGTCCAGGCCACTTCAAGTCCTTCACAGTTCCTGTTTCTGGGAAGACAAAGCTTGACAGAGCCACAATAATATTCATATACATTGCCAGAACCATCATCAATTGACCATCCACCTGTGAAGTCAACTCAGACCACCAACAAAATCTGAGAACTCAACACATATCATCAACATAGAAATCAACACAGACCCACAAACAAGGTTCAAGAGGTCAGCACAAATCATCACTTAAGTCCCAGGACCTCCAAAACCTTCTTCCACAGCTTTGGTAAAAACATAACCAGAAAATCCTCTTTAGGGCTTCCAGTAAGGTCCCAGGGTTTCTGTACAAAGTATCACAAACAAACATCAAAACAGAACAAAACAAAAAGAGTGCCAGGATACCACAAGTTTTCTCTTTCTTAACTCTGCCACCATAAGAGTCCTCTTCTGAATTCTTCCTGTCTCTAGCCCTGGGGCTCTCCTTATATAGTCATTAGCTCCTCCCCAGGAGTTCAAAAGTTCTAGGGTTGACAAGGTGTGGAATTCACTTATTCTGTTTCTTAACAGACTCAAACAAGGTGTTAATTCAATAGCTGAAACAAGGTGTGAACTACTTCTGTGCTTGCCATTATAAAGCACCAGAACTCAACCCCTGGTTATGAAGAATAAGATGTGTTATTGTTAATACATCTTACTAGAAGGTCATATTGCTTTTCATGTCTAAAACTGAAGGCTGATATCAAGGCAAAGGTTCTTATTATTTAGTACAGACCTAAATTTCACAGATAATTCTTTGGAATCCCTGATATGCCTACTGTTAATTAACTTACTGTCTTTTTCTAAAGTCATGAATAAAATTGGGAGAGTCTATAAAAGAGTAATGATTTTTGGGGGGACATAGTATAGTGTTAGGTTGGTATCTGAGTTGTGTTCATCATTCAATTTCTAAGACTTTGGGTATTTCTAAATTAATTAATTACCCTTTAGGTAAGTGTCTACTGACTTGTTAAAAAAAAATAAGAAGAAGCCAATTTCTAGGAGAGGGCCAAAGGCCGAGTGCTATAAATCACTACAAAGGACATTAATGATTGTAAAAATGAACTCCTTGAAGTGCCTTAATATTAAAAGAAATGATATTTGATAATTATTTTTGGACTATTACCAAATTAGATATTAAAAATATAGATTACCTAACTACTTAGTTAACAATATATCTTACTTACCTGTTACAATTCATTAGACATTGTACATATTTTTGAATCATAAAATTTTTTAATTTAAAAAGATCTCTGAGGTTTTGTCCAACACTACCATTTCATAGATGAGCAAACTGAGGTAGATGAAGCTTTTTATCTAAAGTAACTTATAATCAGTAGTAGTGAGAACACTATCTGGTTTTCTAGAAGACAGCATTCTAAGGAAATGTCCCCAAGTATTCTTAACTTCAAAATGAAGAGATTGGACTATGTTATATTCAGTTTCCTTCCAGTTGTAAATTCTGTGAATTCTGATCCAGCATACAGATATCTTAGATGATCATAAATCATATTTATTTAGAATCTGCTAAGTTCATGATTCTGAAGTAGGTAACTTTGTGAGTTATTATTTATTCCTTCTTACCCACTAGCTTAGCTTTGGTACCAGGGAGAAAAAATATTCATTCAAATACATAACAAGTCAAACAAACCTGACTAATTAAAAAAAGAGTTGCTACTGCTTTCAGGGCTGCCTCCCACATGTAGTATAGATGTGTTGCTGAGTAGCTGGAAGGGAGGCAGAATAGCTATCTCTAACTTTTTCTCTGTCCATCATTTTTCAAGGGATACTTTGATTCCTGCCATAAGGGGAAATATGAAATTGGAACTCAAAGCTGATCGTGTTGCTCTCCTTAGATAAAGAGGGTATAAAACTAAGATTATTACTATCTTCCCCCTTACATATTGTTAGTCTACAGAATGTTTTTTCAGATTCATCTTAACTTCTGAATGCTATTTTATTTTATGAGGAAGCAGGAGCTCAAGCTTGTAACAGTAATGAAATTTAAAGATCCCTTTGTATTGCTAAGCTAAGAGGTACTTAGCACTTAGTTTCAAATTAAGCTTCTGTTAAAGAAACAGAAGGTATGAGCCCCTGTTGCTTATGTAACAGGAAGAGGCTTAACAGGAAACCTCTGTTGATGATGTGACAGGAAGGGGCTGAATAGGGAAGTGCAATACTGTATATAAGGAAAAATTGCAGCTGGGAAAGGCAGAATTTCCTGTGAACTTGTGATGGCAGAGTTTCTTCTGAGGTCCAGCCAAGCTGCTGAGGCTGCTGAGGATTTTCAGAGGGCCAGCTGGAGCTGCTAAAGACTTCTGAGGGCCAGCCATTGCTGCCAGAGAAGGCACGACTGTGGTGTTAGTACTTTGTTCATGGCTTTGTTAAGCCTTGGCTTCCCAGGAATAGAGACTGTGAAGGATTTAAGGTGGACTGGACACTGTGAGCTTCAGTGTGGAAAAAGAATTGCATGGAGATCTGGGAGCTGTCTGCCTTTGAACCCAGGTGACAGTTTGGTAAATTCACCTAGGAAATGGGACCATGGAAGGGAAACCATGAAAGCTGAAAGCCTGCCCAAAGTCAAGATGAAAAGACCTTTCCATGAATACTGAGTAGTGACTGACTGTGATGTGAGGTTTTGATATGGGGCTTACTTTGGGAAGAGTTGTGTGATTTGGCCAGATGAGATTCTGGGCAGCCATTGAGCCCCCTGGCTTTGAAAACTCAGATTTTGGTGCTTCCCTCTCTGGTAACTAACGAGGTATGGATGTAATGGTCAGACAGCTGGAAGCCCTGTCTGCTGAATTGTGTTATTTTCTGTTGAGTGGTGACTGATGCATTGTAATTTATTTTTGTTTATACTTTCTGATTGAATTAAGGACTCTCCGATTGACTAAATGAATATACTACCCAAGGGTGTAGTACTTCGACTTTTGTATTTTGTGACCCTTAAAGAGGCAAGCATTAAGGATGATTGAATGATGGAATTGATTGAATGATTGAGTTACTAAGTGATTGACTGACTAAAGGATTGTACTTTGTTCAAAACTATGGGACCACCATGGTGAAAACTATGTGGCTATTTCAGTGATAAGTTGTTGTAAATGGTATATTTTGATTTTCTGGGAAAGGTTGTAACATTGTGAATGCTGTACTTTGATTTTCTGTGAATGTTTTGCTCTGCTTTGTTATTGAATAAATAGAGTGTTCACTATACTATGCAATCAGAACCTTGAAGCTATTCACAACAGCAGTCTTCTGGAAAGCTGCTCGTGCTTGGCTTTACAACATTTCATATTCAAAATTTGATTCCCTTCCTACCAAATATAAGTTCCACAATTAATATACATTGCCTATAGGCAAGAAAGCTATTTATCAAATCAGTAACAAAATAGAAGTGAAAGTATGCTTAAGAAAATATATACTAAGCAATACAGAGTGAAGGTGCTATTCCATTAGGAGTGGCATAGTTCAGTTTAACCAAGAAAGAGAGGAAGAGGGGCTTAGACCTTACCCAAAGAGAACTACCTTAAAGTCTCCAACATGTTAAGCTGGAGAGAGGGACATGATGGAAAGTGCTAGCTCCATTCATGTCAGCTTCTTCCCAGAGTCTTTACCTTCAGCAATCTAAAATGGCATTGGTTCTATCTATCATTTATCTCAAAGCTGTAAATCAACTGGAGAGACACCTAAATCAACTGGAGAGACTTAAAACTTGAAGATAACTAAGATCTCTCTTCTCTGTAGCTCTCATCAATTCAAGCCCACCCTTCACACTGGCTTTAAGTAGCTTTAATATTAGAGTTGCCTTTGATTCTAAGCATTGAATTGAGTACTAGAAATACAAAAAGAAACCAGATAGACAGTTCCTGGACTCAAGGAATTTACATCATAATAAGGGGAGTAAGATGAAAGGAGAGATTACAGCATAGAGGTACAATTTGCACATGTCCTGGAAGTGGCATCTTGGTCTAGCTAGAAGCTAGACAAGGTAAAGCTCATTTATCTGAATCCAGGATCCCAGTGACAAAACACCAGTTCCAGCAGCAGGGGGAATGAAAATAGCCAAAGAACATAGTTAGGGCTCAGATAAGTCTTGTTCCTAACAGGACAAAAATGAATGTCACATTGATATAGCATTTACAATGCCTTGCCCATTTTACTTCATTTAATCCTCATAACCACACTCTAAGGTAAGAGATATGATTATCTTAATTTTATGTATAAGAAAAATGAAGTTGAAAGAAGTTAAGAAATTTCCCTCCATCATCACACATCCAGTAGGCATTGAAAGCGAGATTTCAACCCAGGTCTTTCTGACTCCAGTTAAAGCACTCTGTTAACTTTACTCTTAAATGGGAGGGTGGGTAGGAGGTATTGCTTCCCCATAAAATAAAACAGCAATCAGAAGTTAGATTGAAGGTGGAAAAAAATATCCCCTAGACTAACAATATTTAAGGAGCAGATAATAATAGTCCTAGTTTTATACCCTCTCTATCTGAGGAGAGCAACATGATCAGTCTTGGGTTCCAATTTTGCACTTTACCTCAAGGAAGCAATTAAAGTATCGTTTAACTTATATCCATTGATTCATATGATCTTCCAAAAACTTGACAATCTATCATAAGTAATTCCTTGAATGATAAGAAACAATTCAGGTCTAATCTACAATCTATTCATATAATCCACAAACATAAAGTTAACTGGAGTTAACCAGAGATCTCCCCTCTCTGAAGGATACCAAAAAAAGAAAAAAAGTGATACTCCTTGTGACTCTAGTTCATAGATAAATCTCACAGAAGTGAAATGATTCACACAAAAGATAATAACATCAAGGAAACTGATATCAATATAGACTTTTTTTTTAAAGGCAAGTCATAAACTAGGTCCTAACATTCTTAACCAAATTTACATGATTTTCTCACAAGGTGTCTTTCAGCCTACAATAAACACAAACATGAAAATACTACAATTTGTCGCATAATTACCAAAGTTAGTACATTACTGTTTATATGTTGCCTAGAATTAGAGCTTAAATGTGTAAACATCAAAAAGACTCAAAAGTAGTAATATCCATTTATTTACAATTGTATGTTGTCATCCTCATATTGTCAGCTCCTATAAAAAATATAGGACTGCATCCCCAGATTCCTTTCATGACTCTCTGTCTACTACTGACAGTAAGTTAAAGTTAATCTTGCATACAAAGAAAGTTAGGTTAAAATGGATTTAATCAAGATAGCTAAATGTAGAGTTAAATGCCCTATGTGGTCACATATGAAGGTTGATGATGGATATGTAGCAAAGTAAACAAGAAAGGAGAAAGGAAATGATTAGTACTAATTTAATAGACTAGCTGTTCATGGAGTACAAGCAACCACTAAGGCTAGGCTGAGATATTTTAGAGTCAGAAGTAAAAAGATGTTTATGTTTCAAAATCTATGTAAGCATATGAAAATATATTAATATACTTACACTTTTGCCACTATTTTGCATTATTGAGGAGCTTGGTAGGTACAAATTGAATAAAGCATAAAAAAATACCTTTCTCCACAGGATCTTAAAATAAAGTAAACCAGAGGCCTTCCCCCATTCTGATGAAATTCAGAAGGAAAATTGATCATTGAAAAAGACTGATGGTAAAACAATATAATTGTTTTTAAAGACTAGTTAATAAGACTTTTGTTGAGAGATTATAATTCTGTGCCAGGAGGTTTGATAAGCACGGATACCAGAAACAAAAGCAGAAACAGCATCATTTCCTTCATTTTGAGGACTCCTGCTATTTTTGTAGCACTTCATATTTGACTAGGAAAGATGTGTGTGAGTCACTACTAGGGTTTGTACTTTCATTCAGTGTCCCGACATGATCTATGTGAGGGTGGGTAAATTAGTTATTGGGGACATTGTTAAATTCTAATGATGATATATGGCAAGTGAGACATTGTGGAAGTACAGTATGGAGTAAGAATGTCTGGACAGATGATATTTCAAGAATGCTTTTTAACTTAGAAAATTTGAGGGGGAGAAGAAACCCTGGAATCAACTCATGCTTCTAAAGGCCATCAGGGATTTATCATTCTTTGGGCTAACATGAAGTTGAGACAAGCATAAGAGCAGCTAGACTAAAGTCTATGGCCAACCATAACCTGGGAAAGACCCCAATCTTGGATATAATTCTAAAGTTTCAAAGACATTAAAAGTAGGTACTAAATATATAGTTCACAATTACAAACAGCTATTTATAATCCAATTATGATGGATTATAAATACACAAGGAATCATATGTAACTAACTAGATTCCTAATAAATATAAGAATAGGGGGGACTAAGGAGTTTTGATGCTCCACAAGACTTCTTTATATGTTTTGGCTTATTTTTTATTTATAATTTTTCTTTTTAATTTCTTTATAATTTTTCTAACAAAATTTCAGCAAATATGACCGTCTCAAAAACAAATTTTCTAGGAAGTCTATTCCAGTAATAGATGTCTTTAATTGTTGTTAATTTTGGGGGGGTGGGTTTAAAATATATATTTTATTTATTAATTGAATGTTTCCCAATTACATATAATTTAAAAAGTTAATTTTATTTATATCATTAGACATTTTACTACTAAGTTACAAGTTTTTAACCATCATTTAAAAAAAAATTGAGTTCCAAATTCTCTACCTTCCACATGACACTCCAAATTCCTTGAGATGGAGAACAATTTATTACTATTATACATATGAAATCATTCCAAATATATTTCCATATTATCCATGTTGCAAAAGAAATCATATTGAGTGAGATGCACCCTCTATGAAGACTCCTCAAGGTGGTGACAGAGACTATCCCGAAACTAGAGACAGACTTTTGTAAGAACAGACGGGCCTAAATTCTGGTTTCCTAAGAAATTACACAACTCAGGACCCTTCCCCGTCCCTTACTGCCACATCAGCATTAAGTCCTTTAGGGTCCTGTAGCACCTTCCCTCTCCATTAATGCCACTTCAGTGTTAAGTTTGCCAAATAAGGACATGTATGTTTGGATTGGCTATACCCTGTTTCCTCATTCTTTGTCTTTTTTGTGCCTACACTGTAAGCCTGCCTCCCAGCCAATGGGAATAAGGGTAAGTGGTGGGAGGGGGTTTGTCTTCAATAGGGTGTATAATCTTGCTTTGTCTTCTGTAACAAGCCTCCTTCCACTAGTCCAGTGGTTCCCAACCTTCCTAATGCCATGACCCTTTAATACTCATATGTGGGTGTATCTGCATGTGGCTGGACCCTCCTGGAAACAGATAGAGGAGTGGTGTCTCAGTTCCTAAGACCACTGGAAATATGAGTTTTCTGATGGTCTTGGGTGACTGACCCCGTTTGACTCCAAAGGGGTCGCGACCCACAGGTTGAGAACTGCTGCACTATTCTGTCCTAGTGGAGGTGATGACCTCTTCTTGTAAGAACCGAATAAATGCTTCCTGTTCTTACCTTGAGACATCTCTGACTTTTAAATTTTGGGTAGGAGATTTTTGGAGTCACCATACTTCACACAATATTAAACAAATAAAACAAATTTTAAAGTTAAAAAAAAAGATTCACTCTGCATTCAAAGTTCTCTAGTTCTCTCTCTGGAGGTATGGATCCTTTGCAGTTGTCTTGGACCCTTGTCTTGCTCAAAGTAGCTAAGTATTTCATAGTTGATTATTATTGCAATATTACTGTTACTGTGTACAGTATTCTCCTGGCTCTGCTCATTTCATTTAGAATGAGTTAAGAGAAGTATTTTCAGGTTTTTCTGAAACTCTCCTGCTCATCATTTCTAGCAACACAGTAGTACTCCTTCATAATTGTATATCCCAACTTGTTCAGGTATTTCTCAATTGATGGTCGTCTTTTCAAATTCTAATTCTTTCTACCATAAAAAGAGTTACTCTTACTCTCACGGAATTTGGCTTAGGGAAGGAATGACATAAACTCTAAACTGGGCATCTTGCCACATAGAAGAGTAGGGAAAATGGGGATGAGAGGTAGGATGATAGAGGAGAGGGCTGATGAATGTTCACATTTCTGTAGAGGGACAGGGACAGGGTGGAGAGTGGTTAGGGGGGGCAGGATAGGAAGAAGGGACATGTAATCAGATTCTCACAGTGTGCTCACTATGGAGAGGTTCTGCATAATTTCACATGTTCAGCCTGTATTTGATTGCTTGTCCTTCCAGTGGGGGTGGGTGATAAGGGAGGAAGAGAAAGAATGTAGAATCTAAAGTTCCATAATCAAATGTTATAAAT
>CM053584.1:69090225-69116917 GCA_028627135.1 Pseudochirops cupreus | reverse complement strand
ATCAGAGTTGTGTACCACACCCTTTCTAGTTCCTTCTGGCCATTGATATAGTTCCAGGAAGGCCAGGGTTTTAGTAAAGTAAGATAAGCAAGAGCTCCCCCACAGCTACTGTATCTTCCAATAACTTTTGTGGGAGCAAAACAAGATTCCATTATATCTTCTCTTACATCCTTGAAATGAAAATGTTCATGAATAAGCTAGCATTCCTTTGCACCTCAGTTTTAATTTTACTCCTTAAAGGGACCTCAAGGAAAAGCATCTTTTTTTTTAGCTAAATTAAATGTTATTATTTTTAAGACATAGCACATTAGGAACAAATACTGCTAGTGTATGCAATTAGTTAATTTGATATATTATTTTCAACCACATTCACCTACAAGAAAACATGGAATGTTATCCAAAAGTATACAGTTTTGAAGGGCATTGCCTTCTTTTTTTCTCTGTTAAATGTGTGTGTGTGTGTGTGTGTGTGTGTGTGTGTGTGTGTGCGTGCGTGTGTGTTCTAGCTTCCCTTAAGTAACAGGACCTCTTGACTAGAAGTCTCCTCAAAGAAAGATGGGGTATTTGCAGAGGGACTCTTGCTAAGACACAGGTTGGATTCAGTGACTTCTGATGTCTGATTCAGTACCAAAAACAATGATCAAATTAGAATTGTCTTCCATATATAGAGGTAGCATGGGAAAGTAGATAGCATGCCAATATTAGAGTTAGAGAGGCATTGTTTTAAATCAGTTTCTGACACTTAGAAGCTATCTAATTCAAGAAAATTACTTTAATTTCTTGGTGTCTTAAGGATTAAATAAAATCATGTACACATATGAATGCATATACATATACACAGAAAAGATTAAGGGAAAATAATAAAGATCTTTTAGATTCTGTGATGATATGGAAATTAGCAGATGGAAACTAGAAGAGAAGACAAACTTCATAATGAGAAGTCAGGTACTATTGAAAAGCAGAAAAGTGGGGTGGGGGACATTGCAAAGGAATACAGAGGGGAAAGTAGGAAAGCAACCAACAGAAGCCAGTAGAGATTATTAAAAATGTATGTAGATGAGCACATAAGCAAACAACTTTGTAGTTTTGCCTGGGACAGATCTTGTAGAATAGCTCTTATGATTTATATATCAACCAAGATAGCAAGATTGTATTAAACATTTCTAAATTCAGATTGTACATGTGTAACCTATATCAGATTGCTGTCTCTCTTGGGGAAGGGGAAGGGAATGGAGGGAGTGAGAAAATTTAGGAACTCAATAACTTATAAAAGTGAATTTTGAAAACTATCTTTACAAGTACTTTGAAAAAATAAAATACTATTAAGTGGGAAAAAAATCCCTAAATTCAAAGGCGCTTCAATATTTTATTCAGGGTCTTATTTCTAAATAAGAAAAGGGGATAAGGATATTTGTCTATGTAAAGCTTAAACAGGGAGAGTTCTCAGGGATTTAAAGGTTATGCACTTAAAAAGCCCTCAAATCCATAAAACTATTTACATGGATAAACTAACTCTATGTTCACTTATAAGGGAAAATGATATCTTCCTGTAAAATTTAAGCTCTTTGAGGACAGATAGTCCAACTGTGAGGGATAATTTATAGTGAAATTTCCCCATTCTGAAAAATCAAATCTAGAATGGCTTCAGTATTAACTAGGCCTAGGGTTAGGTCACCTGACCTTCAAGCAATGTGGGCTTAGAGCAATGGAGACCCTCCCCGGGAGCCAACTCAGCAGAAGACATGCCAAATAAGGTTAAGACTGCTTTCATTGGACACCCGCATATTTCCGGGTCCTTTGTCTCAGAGAGATTCCCGCGTTTAGGCTGTGGGTTAGCCCCCCTACCAACAAGAGTGAAGGCCAGTTCGGGGGGTTGGGTTTCTGCATTGGAAGATTATATAACCATGGTCTGGCTAATACCTGTTGCTCTCTCCCTGCAGATGCCATGTTGGGTGACAGGGGCAGAGTCCTCTCTCATGAGAAAGAATAAAGACCTTTTCTGACCTCAGATTCAGACTCCGAACTCTTTAATCTCACACATAACTTTTGTAATTGTTAACCAGCACAGTGGCTGGAACATAGAATGCACTTAATAAATGCATGCTGATTAATTGGTTGATAGAAAATAGATCACATTAGAGATCTAGTATTTATTTTCCTGATGCTTGTTTTCCTTCTGATTGGCGAGTAATAATCTTATCATTCTACAGGTGAGAAAACAGGCTCCTCACAGTGAAGAGATGTGCCCAAGGTCACACAGTATGTACTTAGAAAGCTCTTTCCACTGTTTCTCATTCTCCTATGTGGATATATAATGGATACTGCTCACAACTTCATGTCAATAATTGTGCAAGAGTTTCAAAAACAAAACTCCTATTAATAAGGAATGGATGCAGGATAGAGGTGTCTGAAATTGAAGACTTGAGCAGGTTCCAGAACATGAGGAGAGACCAGCTGGCCAGAGGAACATTACACATAGATGATTTAAAATGGTTCCTGAAAAAGATTTTCTCAGATGAAGAGGAGAGCTTATATCAGAAATAATATTTTAGCAAGTGGATGTAAATGACTCCTTCACCTAAATGACTCTTTCTATACAAGTGGCTCTTAAAGTAGGCAGACTACCAAGGTGGAAAAAAATGGAAGACTAAGAACAATATAGAGCTCTGCTCAAATACTGCCATCTGTTGCCAGCTTTCATATCTATTTTGTTAGATTCTCATATTGGTACTTAGCTGATAAAGATGTAACACATTCTGCTCTAGTAGGAAATCTCTTTTTTAGAGTGATTTCTTTTTTAGTGGCAGTTTAACCTGGGTTCAAAGCCCATATTTAACATATTTTAGCAGTATATACATGGACAAGTCACTCAATGTCTCCTCACGTTTTCTTATCTAGAAATAAGGCTCTTCACAGAGATTCAATGAGATAATGTATATAAAGGTTAATATCATAAAAATATCAGTTATTCTCTTGCTCTGTTAATGCATGGATTTAAGGGCTATGTTTGACTGAAATATTTTAAATTTTACATAATAACCTGATTTAGAAATATTTTATTACCATCTAAATCACTGCCTTTTTAAAATTAGAAACTGTCTCCCTACCCCAAGAAAGCCATTATTTTCTGGAAAATCTTTGTGTTTCTGTTTTTATGAGTATGTACTGGAAGGGTAGGGGAAAGAGAAGCAATGATTTTAGCATCACAGTTGGGAATCCAAGAATATCAAGAGAATCCCTTTTAAACAGATATAAAAACAAATTTGAATCCTCTCAGGGGACCTCCTAACTAGGAATTATGTGAACTACAAGTGAACTTCCTTAAGTGAAGGGGGTATCTACAGGAGACCTGACTCATCACCTTTGGAACTGAGAAGTCTTGTTATCTGCCCAATTATGCACACCTTCGGAAATGTGTCCTAACAAAAGTTGCATTCCTAAGGGACTCTAAAAGGATGTGCTTGAGATGCCTTTGGCCTCTAGACTTTAGATGAAGAGAGACAATAATTTGTCTAGAACAATCAATGCCTAAGAAGACTTTGCTATTCTTTATTCCAATTGTTTCAGACAAGGAAAATAATTTATTATATCTTCATTCATAAAATGCTGATTTAAGGTGACCAAAATATTCAAATCCTGTTGCAAAGAACACTGGAACTAATATATGTAAGATATGACATTATAACGAAACTATTTTTTAAGATATAGGAAAGCTATTTATTTCCTTTATCCTCTGAATAAAATGTTTTAACCATGAAAGATTCATAAGTAGTATCAATAAGCCCACTGTACCCTCCTAGAAGATAGGAAAGATTCTCAGGTTACTTGTGAGACTTTTGAATTCATATTCACCTTAGGCTGCAATGTCCAAGTAGCAACTCAAGGACTAAGTCTTTATGGGAGGTCCTGGTTGGCTCTTACTCATGTTAGTGATCATATTCTTATTACCAGAGTGGTATAGTTGCAGTAATCAGAAAGATAAAGATTATATTAAGACTGCTGCTAAGTTTTTTTGTGATTAGCAAAGAAATACAAGGAAGCTAGGCAGGTATTTTCCATAGTCATTTACAATCAAACAATTTGTTGACAAATTTCTAGCCACCTAATTAAACCCCTTACTCTGCCTTTGTTTATCACCTGCTCCAGACTCCCTCATTTTCACCTGCCTTTCAAGTTTCTGAGAGGTATCTCCTTTCTTCTTCCACATCCTTTTCTAATAGTCACAGATACAGTGTTGTTGAGAGAATAAAAGGGCTTGTTTTAGCACCCTCTGCCATCATGTTCTAGTGTTTTCTTTTGACCAGAGATGGGAGAGGATGTCACAGTGTCCATGGTATTATACTAGCTAAGGGGCAGGGTGATTGTGGCCTGGATAGTAATTGACTCAGGTCCCATCACAGAATCTGAAGTACAATACCCTTCTCTGGAATTGGTGTGTGTGTGTGTGTGTGCGTGTGTGTGTGCGTGCGCGTGTGTGTGTGTGTGTGCGCGTGTGTGTGCATGTGTGTGTGCGCGCGCGCGTGTGTGTGTGCGTGTGCGTGTGTGTGCGTGTGTGTGTGCGTGTGTGTGTGTGCGTGTGTGTGTGTGCGTGTGTGTGTGTGCGCGTGTGTATAATTATATAGTTATTGCTATATAAATTATATTATGTATAGTATTCATTGTTTTATTTAATAATATTGTTATTGTTGATTGTGGGGATTTTGTAGGTTGGCTTTATTTTTTTTAAACAGTGTTACAAATATTGTTTCAAAGACACACAAAGTGATATGTTGGAGGGTGGTGGTCCTTTATACTTGGAGCTGACACAGAAAATTTGTCAAACAGGTACAAATGCAAGGAGGCATTTCTTCTGAAGAGAGAAGATAGCCATAAGAGGGACATATAAAGGCAGAATCATTCAATGCCAGGTCAAGAGAGCCAAAGACTAAACTGAGTCATTAATGTGTCATCCAGTATAATGGAGAAACACCACAAATAGAGCTTGAAGTGGAAGTTGGCAAGGCTATGCAAATTATAGTAAATAAGAGGAAAAGCAGGACAATTGGGAGTAATGTCTGAGGCACATTTAAGGAATGATGAAAGAAGAACTTTGCCCACAAGCTTTATGGAATTGAAATGTAGCCTACTTAATATGACATGATATTTTTGGAGGAGAAGCATGGTAGACAAGTTCTTTCCCTTTAGCTATTAACTATAGCTATATGCACATAATTAATTACTTAGGTAATCAGGCTTTATATTCCTTGACTTGTGGTCCCAGCAGGCTTGAGAGAAAAGAAGATAAAAATATCAGAGGGCTTGATGTTGATATATCCTTCAAGGTGCACGTATGTAATGCTGGTCATAGATTAATTAATCCATTATTATTTCTAAGCTCACAGTCGAGAGATTCTTGGAAATAAAGAGGTCATGAGAAGTTTATCTGGGAACCATATATGTAGATGAAATTAACCTTACCAGTAGATTCCTTTTGATGCCCTTCTAATTTCACCAATTCTTTTGGAATTTAGGGTGAAAGGTGATGCTTAACCCTTCACTGAGAATCAGGGATGTGTTGGAACCCTCTAGCTTAAAAGATCCATTTAAATTTTCATTGCAAGTATTTACATCCTCAGAAGTTGGAAAATGATCAAATCAGGGTTTAATTTATTGGTCTTTTATTAGATTTAAGAAAATTATGAAGAAAATATTAGTAATATAAATCAAACTTAAGAGTGTGATGTGGGTAACAGAGTGGATCAAATATGTTACTTACAGGAAACACATTTGAAGCAGAGGGACACACACAGAGCAAAGGTAAGGGGAGAAGAATCTTTGTCTTAAGCTGAAGTAAAAAAAAAAAAAAGCACAGGGGTAGCAATCCTGGTCATAGACAAAGTAAAAGCAAAAGCAAACCTAATTAAAAGGGATAAGGAAGGAAACCACATCGTGCTAAAAGGTACCATAGACAATGAAGCAATCATACTAGAAGAGCAACGAGTAGTCTACATGTCAGATATATGGGGAGAGGGAGAATTCAGGTCCGAACAAGAGAAAGAGAACAGTATAAAATGTAGAATAGATAATTTTGGTCATAATAAAATGGAAAAGCTTTTGTACAAACAAAACCAATGCCACCAAGATTAGAAAGAAAGCAGAAAGGTAGGAAACCATCTTTACAGCAAGTGTCTTTAGAAAAAGGTTTCATTTCTCAAATATATAGCAAACTGGGTCACATTTCTGAGAATATAGAGCATCCCCCAGTTGATAAATTGTCAAAGAATATGGACAGGCAGTTTTTAGATGAAGAAATCAAAGCTATCTGTAGGCATGTAGAGCTCTAAACCACTTTTGATTAAAGAAATGCACATTAAAACAACTATGAGGTACCACCTCATACCTATCAGATTGGCTAATATGACAAAAATGGAAAAATTAAAAATGTTGGACATGATGTGTGAAAATTGGGACATTAATGAACTGTTAGTGGAATTGAGAACTAATCCAACCCTTCTGGAGAATAATTTGAAACTATGCCAAAAGGGCAACCAAACTTGCAAACTCTTTGATTCAGCAATACCACTCCTAGGTCTGTGTCTCAAAGAGATCATTTAAAAGGGGAAAGGACCTACACGTGCAAAAGTATGTCAAAATAGAAACTGAGGGGATGCCCAGCAATTAGGAAATGACTGAACAAGCTGTGGTATATGAATGTAATAGAACACTATTGTGCAATAAGAAATGATTAATAGACAGATTTCAGAAAAAAAAAACACTCTGGAAAGTCTTGTACAAACTGATGCAAAGTGAAATGAGCAGAGCAATGAAAACACTGTCCACAGTATCAACTACATTGTATAGTGATGGATAACTCAGCTTTTCTTAGCAACTTGATCTAAGATAAGTGGAAAAGACTCATAAAGGAAAATGCTATCCACATCCAGATAAACATATGATGGGCTCTGCAAACAGATTGAAGCACATTTTTTAACTACCTCATTCTTTCTTATTTTTTCCTCCCTTTGATCTTCTTTCACAACTGTGATGAATATGGAAATATGTTTTACATGATAACATATGTATAAACTATATCGAACAGCCTACCATTTTCATAAGAGGGGAGGAGACGAACGGGAGGAGAAAAAAATAAAAACTCAAAATCTTGTAAAATGAATGCTAAAACATTTATTGATATGTAATTGTGCAAAAATATGAAATATATAAATTTAAAAAATTGAGACGGTAATGTGCATATTTTTTGAGAGCCAGATGTACAACATGTACCAACATACTTTTTGTTAAGAGGCAAACAAGTATTGTGGAAATAATCTTGATTTTGGTACCAGAGGATCTGGTTTTGAAATTAAAATTATGCTCAAAAAAGCAATGGACATGTGACATAATGAGCACATAAGAAATGCTATATTCATCCACATCTATCCATCTGTGTTCCAGCAGACCTTTAGATATCCCTCAGTCCTGTCAGAGACAGAATCATTGGCAATATCTAACCTGATTTGACTGAATGAATGACCCTTCCCAAAAGAAGATATAATGTCCCAGAAAAAAGCTTAAGTTGATCATAGTATTGCTTTGATCAATCCCCTACTCTCACTTACTGCTTTACCCTTTGATTCCAATCTCTGAACGCTATTGATATTCAACCTCTGCTCCTTTTTGTTTAGGCTGCTGTGTTTCTGATCCCTTCAACATTTTAGCTGTCTCATAATTACTGAACTTTAGGTAAGCTTCTTGTTCTTGCTCCTGAATTTTTATTCGTCATCAGGTCACTGGCCCAAGTCACTGTGACTTGAGAAAGAACAGCCTGATCTGCTTCAAAAATGGGCTGTGCCAACACCCAAGCCTCTACTATGCCATTTTCATTCAGAGGAAAGACTGCCATCCTGGAAGACACATCTCAATAATACAGACCTTGAACTAGGTAAGATAACAGTGTAATTAGTATGCAATTTAATAATGTCATTTAAAAAATCACAAATTAATTTGTTGGATTTAGATAGACTTGAGATGATTTTTAAAAATATTAGTATTTCAAACAATTTAGGCATTGGATTTTCAGTATAACAGAGTACAGGCTAACTTGATATCTGTTCATTTAAATTGAGCTAAATCTACTGACTAGATATATTCCCCATTGACCACACTGCAACCATTAAATGCTGCATTTTTCCATTATAAACCTGGATTAGGAGTATGAAATCTTTCTGACTATAGCATTAAGAGTATGAAAGCAATTTGCCTGAAACTATTTCAATAGATCTAATTTATTAACTGAACCTTGAAGTATAACATGCTAAATAATTTACACCTTTAAAATTCCTGTTTCTAAATGTCTTTCTTTGAAAGAGGAACATAACTGCCAGCATATGGAAAAGTCATTATTCTAATTAGAAAAACACTGATGTCTGAGAGTTCATCTTCTAACAAATCAATATTTAATTAGTAATGTTCAAAATTCAGATACCTGTTACTGTTGTATATGGTACTGAGAAGAGATATTAATTTCTCACTGACACTATCTTTAAAACTGGGTCAAAGAGTTGGAAATAAAAATGGAATTAAGAACCCCCAGATGATTGGCACCTTCCCATATCCACATTTCACACATAATCTCAATAAAAAGATGTCATTCATTTTCAAAATAATGGTTTGAAAGTGTTTATAGTTAGCATTCATATAGCTATAAATATCTCATAGAGGTAACATTTTAGGGAAGACCTATCTAAAATGAAATTGGAATAAAAAATATTTATTTCTACAGATATTCACAGCAGATGACAATAAATACATAAAAAAGTGTAGTCCTTTTCAATTTTGTTAACTCCTCATAGATGTAAAAAAGTGCAAACTATTTCCATTTTCAGGAAACAAATTACAAAAAAAATCTCACAGTATTTTCCCAGTGGGAAGCAATTGAATGGTCACATCATTTAAAGGACCTTTAAATCTCTCTTGAACATCATATTAGGATGACTGATTTCATGAAATGTCATAACAATGGTACTGGGCTCATGGGACAACAGAATGGTCTTGTGGAAAGAGCACTGGAATTGGGAATCAGGAGATCTGACTTCTAGTCCTGACTCATTAATAGCTATGGGACATTAGGGAAGTCCCTTTACTTCTCAGTCTAAGATTCTTCATCTGTAAAATTAAGGGCTTTTAGACATGACAGTATTATACCGTCTTCCTCCCCAGACATCAGAGTAGACACAAAAGAGCCTTACATTTGCACTCTCAGACAACAATTAATTCAATTAAATCTAATTAAATTCAACAAAGATTTATTAAGCACCTACTACTTGCAAAGAACAGTGCTAGTTATTAAGGATTAAAAGGGGAAACTAATCAAGCGTACCTCACCCCCCAAAGAGCTTTTCAACTGAGAAGGTGCACAAATATGTAAATACAAGTTAATATAAGTTATTTTTTTTAAAGAGTAACAATGACTTAGAATATCAAGGAAGATATTACATAGGAGGTGAAATCTGAGTTGTGCTCTGAAGGAAGCTAGGAATTCTATTAGGTGAAGGTGAGGAAAGGGTAAATTCTAAACATGGAGAACCACTTATTCAAAAGTGTGGGGACAGGAAATAAAATACTTAGCATAGGGAAAAGCCAGGAAGATATTTAAATGAAAACAAATAAACAAACACCCCCGCCTCAATATCTATGAAGGGTGTAAAAATGAGATTTGCTTAGAAAGGTAAATTAATCCTAGTTTGGGATCTAAACTCATAGTATGATTTTTTTAGAAACCTAATGTTGTTAAGTATATTTTCCAAGATTCTCAGAAACTCCCACAGGTTATATCTACAATCCTCTTCATAGGATTTGTGTTTACTTATTTATATGATTTTTAAAAATCTTAATTTTGTACTACTTTCCTGACTTTTTGAAATTACATGTACTCTCTAGTCATCTAGCTACACATACATGTATACATGTACATGCATGTATACTTGCCTGTATATACACATTTCTACATTGATATGATTTTATTTTAAAACTTTATACACATATATATGTTTACATGTATGTAAACATACTTTTATTTTAATACACTTAAATTTCATTTGCCTCAGTTTCCTCAACTATAAAATGAGCAGAACAGTACTTATCTCACAGGTTTGTTTGGAAGATCAAATGAAATACTATTTGTAAAGCACTTAGCACAGTGTTTGGCTTATAGTAATCACTATATAAATGCTGATTCCCTTTCCCCTTGTATTTAATAAATGTGATACATGTATATGTATTTAAATATTCATTACTTATGTTTACTCATATTTCATACATAGATATATATTGTTTTCTTTATCTATATTGATAGACCTATCATATCAATGTAACAGGTTTTGAGTCCTCTCTCCTCCTCTCTCTGTCTCTCTGTCTCTCTCCTTTGAATAAAGAGAACCTAAGATTGAATGTTGCCTCATTCATTTACTATCTATGTGACCCTGAGCAACCATTTAGCCTCATTGTGGCTCAGCTCCCTAATTTATAAGTAGGGACAATTATAGCACCTCCCAAGGTTATTGAAATCATCTGTTTTTCTTCTGGTATCTTGGCTAGGTGAGAATATTAACAACAACAACAACAACAACAACAAAACTAAATTAAACCACCAGAAGTGTATCTATGCAGAGTCTGTATTGTTTCTTGAATCAATCAAAGCCATTTTGTGAGAATTTGAGTAACATCCTTAGCAATATTACAAAAGAAAGATGTCGTCTCAGCAAGATAATCAGTGATTCTGAGCATCCAGATTTAAGAAGTTGGAGCAACCATTACATATCCAATGCAATTTCTATTGAAGAGCAAAGGAAAAAACTATCAAGTGGTAGAGAAGGGACTTGACTCTCCCATCATTTCATATAGAAGGAAATTCCAAGGGATGATTGACTTTCCCAAATTTCCTCTCCTAATGTCAGTATATACACAGATTAAAATATATTCTAATTTTTTGCTACCCAAATGCTTCTTGTAAACTGAATTTTGCCTTAATTAGAGAGGTTAGATATAAATGAGAAATACATAAACCTTAGATTATGAGCAATCTCCCGCCTGGACCCTCTAATCTCGTTAGAGGTTTGGTTCTCCCCAGGTCCCGCTGTTGCTGCTGAGATGCTCAGGTTTGGAACATGAATTTCTACCTGTGTTTAGCTTCCCTATGCTTAGGAATAGCAACTGCTGTTCCACAACTTCACCAGACTTTAGATGCTAAATGGAACCAATGGAAGTCACAACAAAAAAGGACTTATGGAACAAATGAAGATAATTGGAGGAGAGGAACATGGGAGAAGAATTTGAGAATGATTGAAATGGACAATCTGGAGTACAGTTCTGGCAAACATGGTTTCCAGATGGGGATGAACAAGTTTGGTGATATGACCAATAAGGAATTCAGACAAGTGATGAATGGCTTTAGACAAGACAGTTTTCAAGGAAGACCAACAGATCTCTATATTGTGAACCTCTCTTTGTAACGATCCCTAAATCCATAGACTGGAGAAAGAAAAGCTATGTAACTCCTGTTAAGAATCAGGGTCAGTGTGGTTCTTGTTGGGCATTTAGTGCAACTGGTTCCCTAGAAGGCCAGCAGTTCCATAAGACAGGCCAACTTGTTTCACTTAGTGAACAGAATTTGGTTGACTGCTCTAGGGCTACTGATAACAAAGGCTCTAATGGTGGTTTAATGGATAATGCCTTTGAATACGTGAAGAAAAATGGAGGCTTGATACAGCAATCAGTCACTGAATATCATTAATCACTAAATACAATCGTTAGAAATTTACACAAACCCTCCACCCCATGTGTCTAGTAAACTTCAATTTCATCACACATCCAAGAGGAGGCCTTTTCTTCATCTTGACAGACAGAGAGACAGAGAGACAGAGTGACAGACAGTAGATAGATAGGTAGATAGACAGATAGATAGATAGATAGGTAGATAGATAGATAGATAAATAGATAGATAGATAGATAGATAATAAAGAGAGACATACCCAGAGAAATGTTTTCTGGAACTGTGATGTCAATGGTATGGAAAACATTAGTATGTAAACTCTCTTTATCAATGTAAATTAACAACCAATGTTTAACTTGCAGTCCAAGGATACTGAGAGATTAATGAACTTATCCATGTTTACAGGGAAGTATGTGTCAAAATCAGGTCTTGAACTCAGATCTTTTCTTACTCTAATTTCTTCCCTATATCCATGTAAGCTTGCTAGTCCTAGTGCTATTGTTAGTAGTAGCATAGATAGTAATATGCATACTAGTATTATTTTTCATTACTACTACTACTACCACTGCTATTATTACACAGGCAACTAGTAGTACTAGTAATGTATTAATATTACTATTCTTTCTACTATTACTGTTTCTACTACTGTTATTTCTGTTATTACTGTTATGATTCAAAAATGATTTGAAGTGTTTAAAATTGAGAATATAGCTACAGTCTCAGGATCATGTCAAAATAGAAGCCTTCCTTCACAGTTTTGATGATGGTAATACAAGTAAATACCATTATATGGAAAAAGCTTTCTATTTGAAATTTTCCCTGACGATTCTGGCATACCTGACTTTAAGAAAACCCAGTGTATGAAGATAAGAACTAATGATGCAGACAAATTATAGAGTGATTGCCATATATAAAAGTTCTTTGCTTTATTTTTTATTCATTTAGAATTTTTCCCCAATTACATGTAAAAATAATTTACTTTTTTTTTTATTTTGAGCTCCAAATTTTCTTCCTTTCTTCTCTCCCCCTCTTTGAGAAGCCAAACAATTTTATATGGGTTATACAAAAGCAGTCATGTAAAACATTTGCATATTAGGCATATTGTGAAAGAAAACACAGACAAAAAGAAAACAAGAAGAAAAAATAAAGTTGTTTTTTTTTAAGGAGTCTTTGCTCTACATTCAAACTCCTCAATTCTGTCTCTCAAGGTAGATAGTGTTTTCATCATAAGTCCTTCAGAACTGAATTGGATCATTGTATTACTCAAAATAGCTAAGTCATCCACAGTTAATCATTGTATAGTATTACTGTTACTGTATTCCATATTCTCCTGGTTCTGCTCATTTCATGTTGCATTAGTTCGTGTAAATCCACGTTATCCTAAGGGCATTCTATTGTTTCTTATATCATAATAGTATTCCATTGCAATCATATATCACAACTTGTTCAGCCATTCCCCCTTTGATGGTCATCTCCTCAATTCCCAATTCTTTGCCACCAGAAAAGAGTTGCTATAATTTTTTTTTTTAATATACAGGCCATTTTCCTTTTTTAAAATCTCTTTGGGATACAGACCTAGTAGCGGTATTGCTGGCCCAAAGAGTATGAGTAGTTTGGTGGTCCTTTGGGCATAGTTCCAAATTGCTCTCCAGAATGGTTAAATCAGTTTCCAACTTCCCCAACAATGCATTAGTATCTCAATTTTCCCACATCCCCTCCAACATTTGTAATTTTCTTTTTCTGTCATATTAGTCAATCTGATAGGTGTGAGGTGGTAACTTAGAATTGTTTTAATTTTCTTTTCTCTAATCAATAGTGATTTAACACTTTAAAACAGATATAGCTATATATAGCTTTGAGTATTTAATCTGAAAACCACCTGTTAATAACGGCTGTATTTTTTTTTATAAATTTGACTCATTCCTCTAAATATTTGAGAAATTAAATCTTTATCAGAGATATTTATTGTATACAATGTCTTCACAGTAATAATTGCTAACTGTATTTTGCTCTCTCCTGTTTTCCCTAGCTTATTCTTCTCTCCCATTTCACTTTGTCCATCTTTGAAAGTATTTTGCTTGTGACTACCACCTCCCTTAATTTGCCTTCCCTTCTATCAGCATCCTTCCCCTCCTAATTTCCTGTATACTAAAATAAGTTCTTTCCTTTATAAAAGCATCCATCACAAGGGAACCCACATGATGATCATCTTTACCACCTCTCCTCCCATGTAGAAGGGAATTATGCCTTCCATTTGAAATCATAAACACCATTTATTTTTTGATCATGTTTCTTTTATTGAGGTTCCATCAATATGTTCAAAATGTCCAAATCACAATGTAATCATCAGTAGTACTTCTTTTTGTTTATTTTCCTTCAAAAATAAATAGGCCCAGATAAAATAAATGTAACTATCTTGAAGGAAAAAAATACATGAGTATGACTTCCCATCAGATATCAGAACTGAATGCCACCAAGATCAGAATGGAAAGCCATTTTATAGCAAGTGTTTCTGAAAAAGGCCTTCTTTCTCAAATATATAGAAAACTGAGTCAAGTTTCTGAGAAAACAAACCATCCAATTGATAAATGGTCAAAGAATATGAACAGGCAGTTTTCAGATGAAGAAATCAAGGCTATCTGTAGGCATATGAAGAAATACTCTAAATCTCTTATGATTAGAGAAGTGTAAATTAAAACAATACTGAAATACCATCTCACACAAATCATATTGGCTAATATGACAAAAAAGAAAATAATTTTAGAGATGATGTGGGAAAATTGGGACAATAATACTTTGTAGGTAGAGGTGTAAATTGCTTCAACTATTCTGGAGATAAATTTGGAACTATGGCCAAAGGACAACAAAACTCTGCATATCCTTTGATCCAGCAATACCATTAGCAGGTCTGTATCACAAATAGAGCATAAGAAGGGGGAAGACCTGTATGTGCAAAACTATTTATAGCAGAGTTTTTGTGATAGCAAAGAATTGGAAATTTTGGGGATGCACATCAAGTGGAGAATGGCTGAACAAACTGTGGTATGTGAATTTCTTGGAATACTATTGTGCAATAAGAAATACAGAACAGGAAGATTTCAGAAAAGCCTGGAAGGACTTATATGGACTGATGCAAAATGAAACCAGCAGTACAAAGTATCAGCACTATTGTATTATGATAATGTCCGAATGACTTAGCTCTCCTCAGCAATACAATGATCCAAGAGAAGTACAAAGGATTCACAAAAGGAAAATACTATCCATAAAGTACTGATGGACTCAGAATACAGATCAAAGCAGTTGTTTTATTTTCACTTGGTTTATTCTTTCTCAAGGTTTTATTTCCTTTGACCTGTATCTTCATCTATAATTGTGATGAATATAGAAATACGTTTTACATGATATATAAACTATATCAAACTGCTTACCATTTTCAGAAGAGGAGAGGAGAGGAAGGGAGAAAAAATTGGAATTTAAAATTTTATAAAAATGAATGTTAAAATTTTTCCTGATGTGTAATTTGGGGTAAAATAAAATACTACTTAATTGAAAAAAAAAGATCAGACTGGAAAATCTGGGATTAATTATCTTAAAATTAGGAATCTGTGTCACTGTTGAAGGCAGAAGGTAAATCAGTAAGTGAAGGAATGGATAGGTCCTGTGCAAAGTAGTGAGTTCTTTGTAGTTTTAAGTTTTCAAGTTTTCATGTGAAACCTTCCAGGGTTTGCTGACAAGGCATATCTTGTTATAGGTACATTAAGATTCTCCGACTTTGGCCAAGCTAAATTAAATTAACCAAAAGTGATAAAATGAATTATAATTGAGAAAATATACCTTATTTCAAGCCTAGTGTGTGGGAATTTGAAAAAAAAATACATGTTCAATATTTTAAAATGATTTAATATAGTGTGGAATAATACATTATTAAAATGTTATAGTGTTATTTTATGGAATTTATTTATATATATATTATATATATTTATATTTATATATTTATATTTATATATGGAATATATTTATAGTGTTAATTTATGGAAATTAAAAAAATCTTAAAAATATATTGGATTTCAATTTTCAACGAAGGATATTAGTATAACAGATATTTTATGCAAAAAATCAATATTTTTTTCAATAATTTCCCAAATTGCTTGATGTTGTTGCTTCATTCTGTCACCACTTCATGTTTCCTTTCCCTATGTAAGTTGAATGTTATTTCTGGTCCTGAATTTAAATTTTTTCCTCTCTAATTATGTCTCTGGAAGAAGTAAATAAAAATTTCTCATGGAATTTTTATACAATCATTCTAGTAATATATTTGTTATATCACAGAGGAATCATTTTAGTGATATTAATTTACAGTAATTTTTATGTAGATTAACCATCACATTAAACCAACTCTTTCCATTTTTACCGAGGTCAACACAAAAGCGCTCTTTACAGCTCTTGAGTTGAGAAACATCCTGCCTTGAATTGGAAGCTAATCATTTTATTGCCCTGGAAGTGTTCTGTGGTTTCCAAATGGGAAATTATTTTTATACTTTCAAAGAATATTAATGCCTTTAATCAACATTCTTGGAAGTCACATGTATATATTATATATAATTGTGAAGGCAAAAGTAAACAAATCTCTTATATGACTTTATAAAGTCCAGTATTCTGCAAGATGCTGAGGATGTTATTATGTTGTGTCAGGTTTTACTAGAGGTGTTGCAGGGGTCCAGGGAAAAAGCACAAAATCATGGCTATTGTCAGCCAGTATTATTTTGTTGTTTTATGTATATCTAAATACTTGAGACTGTAATCTTCACAGTGATATTCATTTTACTAAGTTTATGGGAAGCTCCTCTTAGTCTTGACTTTATTGTACTCTTTATTACAGTGGTTTTCCAAGTGTTGTGCAAATATGCTTCTAGCTGGCTTATGGCATAACCTTATACAGGATTCATGATAGTATCATGATCATTTTTAGTGGTTGCATGTCTTGTCTAATTTTGTTTCATGGAGTATTTTAGAATTGTAAAGGATCATAGATTTCATCTACCAATCTTTTTTCCCATCACAATATACAATTTTCTTCTCGTTAATATTGGGAATGAGGGTTACTACAGTGGCACAAAAGATAGAGCACTGAGTCTATAGTCAGGAAGACCAGGATTCAAATCTGGCCTTTTGCTCCCAATAACTATGTGACTCTTTATAAGTCACTCAATTTTTGTTTGCCTCAGTTTCTTCATCTGTGAAATGAGGATAATAATGGCAAATACCTCCCAAGTTTGTTGTGAAGATAAAATTAAATAATTACAAAGTACTTAGCATGGTGCCTGACATATAATAAGCACTATAGGAATGTTTCTATTGTTGCTAGCTTTTATTATTATTAACAGAGAATTGTGTGTTTTCCTAGTTTTTTCCCCCTGTTTTCCTTCTTAAATAGATTAGATAAGTATCAAGTAGTTTATATAATTTACTTTGCCAAAATGTTTAATAGACAGAAATATAGAACCACTAATTCAAAATAATTTTTAACCAAGTGGGCTGAAATATGGGCGGAACTTTACCAGAATCCTAACTTTGGAATATATTTTAGTCATAAGAATCATAACCAGAGTATGCATTGGGTAGGGTCTAAGGTTTTCAATGACAGGTATTGTCATTAAGTGTTAAAATTCCTGATAATTAGTACAATATTTTGATACATAATAAACACTAATGCTTATTGAATTGGATTGGAGCTTGGTCATTAACTTCCACTTTGGAATTTTCAACCATCATCAAGAAGCACAACACTTGTGAACCAAAGGTTTGCTATCCCTACAATCATCAGCACTAATTGCCAACAATCTATAAGCAAGTTGGCAAGGTTCAGAAACTTTAGTCTTCCCCCTCTTCCTAGATCATGGACCCTATTTACAATTCAGCCAGCAATCATACAGAGGACCAACTCTCAGAAAGAAGCCGATAAGCATCCTCATTATCACATCCATGGATAGGAAAACCACTTAAGGCAAAAGGATGTGGCATTCTAAGGTAGAAAAACAGGAGTAGGCATGTGACAGGGGGATCAACTTACCTTAACAACCACCTCCCATCATGTCCAAAGATCCTGAGCCCAAGAGCTTTAGGAATAGTAGTTCTACTTCCCCTTCACAAATACTTCCCCCAATCATTAGCAATACTTTTAGTTTGGCCTATGTAGGCAAATTGTAGGGAAATTTTTTTTTTTTTTGGAGATGGAGTCTGGCAGGTACTTCTGCAGGTGTTGCAGCTCCACCTTCCTCTTTCACACCTCCTCTCAAATCAGCAAAAACTTAAATAAAATCTAGAAAAGGGTAATAAGGTGGGATCAATGGAGGGAAAGAGACAAAATATGACACAGAGAGACAGAGACATAAAAAGAGTCAGAGACAGAAAGATAGCGAACAAGTAGTAAGGAATTTTTGCAAAGTTTAGGAGGAACATAGTAAAAATTGCCAAACTTCCCTACTCAATAGGGTAGACGAAAAGGAGTTAAGGTTAGAAGAGGAATTTACATGATTGAAAAGGGAATAAATATAATAAGAATTAGTGTAAGATTAGAGGTTTGAATCACATCAAATAATAGTACAAAAAGGCAAATTGCAGAATGACAGGGATTTGAACACAGGTTTCACAATCTTATTTTTTTTTTAATCTTAAGGAGTCACAATTCAACTAATCCTGAATCCAAGACTGTCCACTAATTAAACAAAAATACTAATTTACTTTGGGCCAAATTTTAAACATTTTTAACATTTGTATATTTCCTTCCACCAGTCTAAACCACAAACAAGAAGACTGATAAGTAATGTAATAAATGACAAATAATTTAATATCTGTGGACTCATTTCTCCATATATTTTTCAATGACATTTGATAACACATTGCCTATATTGTTGTACAGAAGCTTAATTTTCAAATTCAAATTTAGAAGACCACCTTATATAATAGAGTAGGAGGAAGCAGTACTGCTTAGTTCTTTCTCTTCCGTAACTATTCTGAAAGAGGTCTAGAAAACACTTTAGACCAAATCCTGATTTGGAAAAATAAGGAAAAAATGTGATGCTTTGTGATTTTCCCAGCATAGGAGCATAGGGACACAGTAGAAGTCTTTAGATAGAAGATATCATTAGGATTCTTTTTGGAGCCTTCCACCGCAGAGAACAAACAGACACTGAGAGCTGTGCACTAAGGGAACAACCTACATTGGATTCAGCCCTTGTTCTGTTGCTGTCCAGAGAACTTGAATGGGTGCCAAATGAAAGCTTTTCACTGCCATTATATAGGAAGGTTAGGAGTACAAATTAGACTGAAGAGGAAACCTAAGCCTATGGTGAGTAATCTGTGGCAAGTAGTGATCAGGGGTCTTAAGTTTTCTCTTTTTCTAGATTCTAAGGAGAGAGAAATAATAGAAGAAAGTTGAAGTTGTATGACTCTTACTCCAAGAATACAGTAGGGTCTTATATCCAGGCTTTGCTCAGTATAAATTTGTACTGTAGAATAATTAGAGCATGAAGTTCACACCAATGGTAAGCATAGAGTTCTGTTGATCTGAACATGCTAAATTTTGTTAAGCTTTGCACCTAACTGACAATGGTTTGCAATAGCAGCATTCTATTTGTGCTTCAATCAGAGGAAAACTTATAGTTATGTTGGCCAGACATCAGAGAACTCAGATTAGGAAGGCAGCAATCAGTCTTCACCCTAGATTAGATATTTTGGGGAGCAATGAAAAATTGCAGCTGTACAGTTACAGCCACCTCTGTGATCTAAAAGAATACAACAGTCATTATCCAGAAAAAGCCAGATTAGGACCAAAAAGAAAATAAAATAACCCCAAGCAAAGCCCAAACATTCCTTCAAAGAGTGCAGAGATTGGCCTTGCACAAATATCTGAATATAAGAAGTAATGCTGGAAGAACAAATAAAAAAGAATCCCACCACAAAATGCTATTATGTTTAACAAAGTTGCCAAGATGTCAATCCAGAAGAAAGAATGACACCAAAATATCTTACTAGAAAGCTTTGAAAAAAAAATGTACACATTCAACTGGAATTCCTGGAAGAAATAAAAGTAGGGGCTTTTTTCTCTCAAGTTACATAGTATTATATAAATGAAATAATACTAAAGGAAATAATTAGAAGGGAAATGAGAACTATTAAGGAAAGATGTAAAAAGAGAATTAATAGCTTTGAACAAGGGACATGAAATCTGACCTAAAAAAAATTAGAATAGAACAAATGGAAGTTGTTTATGACTCAAGCAACTTAAAAAGAGTAACAACAGCAAAAGTTAAAATAAAATCAAAAGACAGGAAAAATGTTAGAAGAAAACATAAGAAATTTCAGATATTTCAAAAATATTTGACTTGGGGAAAATAGAGATTGAGGAACAATAATTTGAGAATTACTGGCCTAGTTGAACACAATGACCAAAAATGTCAAGAAATCTTGAAAGAAATTTGAGAGATTTCTCAGTGACAAATTAAAATTTGAAAATAGAAAGAAGCCATCAGTCATCTCCTAAAAGAAATCTCAAAAGGGAACTTCTTCCCCTAGAACAGCATTTAAAAAGAGCTTCTCAAGAAAAAAATATATAGTAAGCACCAAGAAATAAAAAAGAATTCAAGTATGGAGGAACTTTCATGAGGATCACACATAATTTCATAGCTACTATTCTAATGGAGCAGAAATTGGAATATGATTTGTCCAAAATGCAAAATGTATTACCTCATAACTAAGAAATAGAAGAGTAAGGGAGATGTTGTCAAATCTATTGATAGGAAAGAGTTCATGATGAAAAGAAATGATGGGAAACTCAAAAGACAGTATGTATAATATTGATTATATAAATCTGAAAATTTTTGCATGAAGATTACCAATGCCAATAAAGTTAGAAGGAAATCAGGTAGTTGGTGGGGAAAAATATCTATTTAATGTTCCTCTCATAAAATTCTCATCTTTTGAAGACACATAGGGATTGATTAATTTTTTTTCCAATTTATTTATTTACTTTAGTTTTCAACATTAATTTCCACAAGATTTTGAGTTACAAATTTTTCTACCTATTTCTCTCTTATCTCCACCCCAAAATAGCGAGCTTACTGAATACTCCTTCCTCAAATCTGTTCTCTCCATCCCCCCACCTCCAACTTTCTATTATGGTCACATGGATTTCTTTTTTTTTTTACCCTTTTTTCCTTTTTTTTTAGAGGGCAATTGGGGTTCAGTGACTTGCCCAAGGTCACACAACTAGTTTTTGTGTTAAGCGTCTGAGGCTGGAGTTGAACTCACATCCTCCTGACTCCAGGGCTGGTGCTCTATTATTCACTGCACCACCTAGCCACCCCGGGCCACATGGATTTCTATACCCCAGTGCCTGTATATATTATTATTTCCCATTTGCATGTCATATGCATTTACATTTGGTTTTTGGAACTTTGAATTTCAGAATCTTTCCCTCCTTCCCTCCTCTCCCAAACCCACTGGGAAGACAAGTAATTCAACATAGGTTGCACATGTGTACTTATGCAAAATATTTCCATGGTAGTTATATTGGAAAGACTAACTACATTTCCCTCCATCCTATCGGGCTTCCCATTTATTCTATTATCTACTTTGACCCTGTTCCTTTTCAAAAGTGTTTGCTTCTAACTACCCTCTCCCCCGATCTGCCTTCCCTTCTATCAACCTCCTCTAATTCCCTTCCCCCTTACTTTCCTGTAGGGTAACAACCCAGTTGAGTGTGTATGTTATTCCCTCTTTAAGCCAAATCCAATGAGAGTAAGGTTGACCCATTCCCTTTTGCCTTCCTGTTCTTCCCCTCAATTGTAACCTCTCTTATGTGAGATAATTTACTCTAATCTATCTCTCTCTTTCTCCTTCTCCCAATATATTTCTCTCTCACCTCTTAATTTTATATTTTTAGATATCACCCCTTCATATTTAACTCATCCTGTGCCATCTGTCTATGTATACATGTACACACATATGTACACACTCACATAATACATTTATACACACATACACCCTCCATACATAAATATGTGTGTGTGTGTGTGTATATATACATATATATATGTATATATACACACATATATATTCCCTTCAATTTCCTCATATTGAGAAAAATCTCATGAGTTACAATTATCATTTTTTCCACGTTGGAATGTAAATAATTCAACTTTAATAAGTTCCTTATAATTTATTTTTCCTCTTTACCATCTCATGCCTCTCTTGCTTCTTGTAATTGAAAGTAAAATTTTCTGTTTGGCTCTTTTGTTTTTTATCAGGAATGCTTGAAAGTCCTCTGTTTCATAGAATGACCATATTTTCCCCTGAAGCATTATGCTCCTTTTTGCTGGCAGGTAATTATTGGTTTTAATACTAGCTCTTTTGAACTTCAGACCATCATATTCCAAGCCCTTTTATGCCTTAATGTAGAAGCTGCTATATCTTGTGTTATCCTGATTGTGTTTACACAATAGTAAAATTGTTTCTTCCTGGCTGCTTGTGACATTTTCTCCCTGACTTAGGAACTCTGGGATTTTGCTGTGATATTCCTAGGAGTCTGGTGTTTGGGATCTTTTTCAAGAGGTGATTGGTGAATTCTTTCAATTTCAATTTTGCCCTCTGGTTCTAGAAGATCAGGGCAATTTTCCTTGAGAATTTCTTGAAGGATGATTTGGCTTTCAGGTAGTCCAATAATTTTTTAATTATCTCTCCCGGATCTATTTTTCAGGTCAGTGGTTTTTCCAATAAAATATTTCACATTGCTTTTATTTTTTTTGATTTGTTTGGATCTGTTTTATAGGATCTTGATTTTTTGTAAAGTCCTTAACTCCCAATTTTTCCAGTCTAATTTTGAAGGAGTTATTCTCTTCAGTGAGTTTTTGAAATCACTTTTCCATCTAGCAAATTTGGCTTTCTAAGGCATTATTCTCCTCATTGACTTTTTGGACATCTTTTGCCATTTGAGTTAGTCTATTTTTAAGGTGTTATTTTCCTCAGAATACTTTTGGGTCTCCTTTAGCAGGCTGACTCACTTTTCATGATTTTATTGCATCACTCTCATTTCTCTTCCCAGTTTTTCCTCCACTTCTCTTTCTTTAGTTTTAATATTTGAGCTCCTCCACGCCCTGTGACAGTTCATATTTTTCTTGGAATCTTTTGATGCAGGATTTCTGACTTCATTGTCCACCATGCTTTGATTCTTTTTGTCCCCAAAAAAGGATTGTATAGTCTGATTTTGCTTCCTCATCTTGCCAATTACTTGACTTTTGAGGTCTTTGCCATGGTAGAACTCTGTTATTTTTTCTGTGGAGTTTGTGGGTTGAAGAGTCTGGAAACAGCCACTGCCGCTGCTGATTCACTCTCCTGAAGACTGCTGACTGATTCTATTTTTTTTTAACTTTTGTCTATTTTTGGTTTATATGATTCATTTCCATGAGATTTTGAGTTACAAATTTCCCCCCATGTCTTTTCCCTACCTACCACCCCATAATAGTGATCCCATTGTATACTCCCTACCCCAATCTGCTCTCTCCTATATCCTCCCCCCCTCATCCCTCTGACTTTCTGGCAGGGCAAGATAGATCTCCCTACCCCAGTACCTATATATCTTATTTCCCAGTTGCATGTAATTACTAATAATGATATATATAGAGAGATATAGATGTAGATATAGATATAGATATAGATACACATACACATACACATACATAAATATTTTTAACATTTGATTTTAGAACTTTAAGTTCTATATTCTTTCCCTTCCTCCCTCATCCCACCCCCATTGGAAAGACAAGCAATTCAATACAGGCCATACATGTGTAGTTATGCAGAACATCTCTATAATGGACATATTGTGTAAGACTGACTATATTTCCCTCCATCATATTCCTCCCCCCACTTGTTCTATTCTCTACTTTGTCCCTGTGCCTTTACAAAAGTGAATGGTTCTAACAACCCTCCCCTCTCAACCTGCCCTCTATTCCATCCTCCCTGCTCTCATCCCCTTTCCCCCTACTCTCCTTTGGCAAAGATACCCAATTTAGAGTGTGTCATTCCTTCCCTAAGCTAAACTCAATGGGAGTAAAGTTAACCCATTACCTTTTGCCTTCCTGTTCTTCCCCTCCATTGTAACAGTTATCCCTAGCTTCTTCTATGTGAGAGGATTAAGCCCATTCTGTCTCTCCCTGTCTCCTCTCATACTATACCTCTCCCAGCACTCAATTTCATCTTTTGGAATATTGACCCATTGCATTCAATTGATTCTGTGCCCTCTGTCTATGTATATATATATATACACATACTCACATTTGTATTCCTATTCATATATACCCTCCTATACAGATATATGTGAATGTATGCATACATACATCTATGTATATATGTGTATATATTTATATGTGTGTACATATATATTTAAATATACATATATATATATGCACATATATATATACATATAAGTGTGTGTGTGTGTGTGTGTGTGTGTGTATATAAACATTTATATTCCCTTCAACTGTCTTCATACTGAGAAAAGTTTCATTAGTTACAATTATCATTTTTCCATGTTGACATGTAAATAGTTCCACTTTGATAAGTTCCTTGGGAATTCTTTTCCATGTTTATCTTCTTATGTTTCATGTATTTGAATGTCAAATTTTTCTATTCATTTCTGTTTTTTTCAGCAAGAGTGCTTGGAAGTCCTCCACCTCACTGAATGACCATATTTTCCCCTCAAACATTATACTCAATTTTTCTGAGTAGGTGATTCTTGGTTTTTATCCTAGCTCCCTTGATCTCCAGAACATCATATTCCAGTCCCTTTGATCCCTTAATGTAGAAGCTGTTAGATCCTGGGTTATCCTAATTGTGTTTCCACAGATTTCAAATTGTGTCTTCCTGGTAGCTTGTAATATTTTCTCCTTGATCTGGGAACTCTGGAACCTGGCTATAACTTTCTTAGGAATTTTCTTTTTGGGGCCTTTTTCAAGAGGTGATTGGTGAATTCTTTCAAGTTCTATTTTGCCCTCTGGTTCTGAAATATCAGGACAATTTTTCTTGAGAATTTCTTGAAAGATGCTTTCTAGGTTCGTTTTTTGATCATGGCTTTCAGGTAGTCCAATAATTTTTAAATTGTGTCTCCTGGATCTCTTTTCCAGGTTAGTGTTTTTTTCAAGGAGATTTTTCACATTTCCTTCTATTTTTTCATTTGTTTAGATCTGTTTAATAGTAACCTGATTTCTCATAAAGTCATTAGCTTCCATTTGCTCCACTCTAATTCTGAAGGAATTATTCTCTCTAGAAAGCTTTTGAGATTCTTTTTCCAACTGGCAAATTCAACTTTTTAAGGCATTTTTCTCCTCATTTGCCTTTGGTACCTCTTTTGCCATTTTAGTAAATCTATTTTTTAAGGTGTTATTTTCTTCAGTTATTCACTCTCTGTTTATGATATTCTTCCATCATTTTCATTTCTCTTCCAAATTATTCCTCCACTTCTCTTATTTGGTTTTCAAAATACTTTTTAAGCTCTTCTGTGTCCTGTAACCAGTCTCCTTTTTTTCTTGGAAGCTTTTGGTGTGGGAGTTCTGACTGTGTTGTCTTTCTCCTGTTTCATGCTTTGATCCTTTTTGTCTCCATAAAAGGAATTTAAAGTTGAATTGCTGTTCTTACTTTGTTTCCTTTGCCTGCTTGTGTTGCCAGTCAATTACTTGACTTTTTAGTTCTGTGGAACTCTGCTTCCAGAGGGGAGAGCTGTGTCCCAAATCACTGGGGTTTTCACAGCTGCCAGAGCAATTAGGAGGTCATTGCAGGCCCCCCCCCCCAGCTTTGGCTGACTGAAACCACACCTTAGGGCTACCACCCAAGACCACGATCTGGTTCCAGGCAGCTTAAGGCAAAAGCATTTAGCCTCTTAATGATTGCTTGACCCCCCTTCAATCTGCAGGCTGAGAGCTCTGAAGCAGCCACATGGAGGTGGCTGCACCACTTTTGCAGCTTTCTTGCCCTGGAGGCAGACAGCAGACCCATTTTTCTCCCCCACATTTAGTTAAGTTCCACTAACCTTTCACTTAGTCCTTGTTTCTTATGGGTTCATAATCCTGGAAATTGCCACAGCTGCTGGTGATCCACTCTCCTGAAAGCTCCAGCTGCAGTTTGTCCTGGCCACCCCAGTCCAAGCCATGGTTTCAGGTTGGGCTGCTTATGGCTCCCTGTGCTGTGATGAGCCCTTCCTGTCCTGCCTGTGGGGCTGCTTTCAGTGGGAGCTTTGTTTCTCTGTACTTTTGTGAGTTCTGGAGCCCTAAAATTTGTTTAGAATCATATTTTATAGGTATTTGAGGTGATTATGAGGGGCACTGCACAGTTTTGCTGCTTCTATGCCACCATCTTGGTTCTGCCTTGATTCTATTTTTTTAAAAACCATGATCAATGTTTTTATAGTAAAATTATGTGAGTAATTCTTAAGGGATAAAATTCAACTTATTTACAACAATATCAAAAGTAAATATTTTACTATTAGAAAAATGAGAATTAAATTAACTTGGAATTTATGTCTTATGTTCAACAGATTGTCAGTATTTAGAAAAACAAAACAAAGCACACCAAAACCAAAATCCAAAAACATTTTAAGCCATTGAAGAGACTACAGGAAAATCTCCAAGTTAAAGCATATTTTTGAAAATTGAGTAAACTTTTTGCTATGTGAATGTAACAGCAAGCACCCCAGCACACCCAGGGCGGCTACTAGCACAGGTTCTTAGATCTGCTTTTCTAAAGGAAAGCAACTCAAAATGGGTTAACAATCTTACTTTAATCGATCAAATATCATTTACCTAGTTCAGGGGGAAAAGTCGGCACCCTGAACTTCAGAGAATACAAACAGAAGTTACAAACAAACAGAAAAACAGATCAGCAGACGGCTTC
>CM053584.1:69049391-69071484 GCA_028627135.1 Pseudochirops cupreus | reverse complement strand
TATATATACAGAGAGAGAGAGATAGACAGATAGATAGATATAGATATATCAACCCATGATTGCTACCCTCAAGGAATATATATATTTAAACTTTTCCTTTTTATGAAATGTAAATAGCATATGTGTATGTTTATTAGTAAAGGCAACTCACATTCAATATATTATTGTTTCAGCTTTCTAGTTTAGAATAAAAAAAGTCTCACGTACACTGAAAATATTACTATAGGTGAGAGACTTTGTTTATTAATGTGTCTCACAGAGAAATGTGTACATATACACATATATGTATATGTGTGTATGTCTGTGTGTATATATGACTGCATTATGTACGCATATCAAAATGCAGGCTCATCTGCTTAAAATTGTCTTTGAAATAATCTTACCTGGTCTTACAGAGGCATTGAATGCAATTAATTACAAGAGATATATGATAATCTTTTCCATTTTTGTACAATCTCCTTCAACTTTTGTTCCACTGGCATAGCCTTTCAAAATCCATAGCCATATATAATCAATATAGATTGTTTTTAAAGCTGTATGCCTTAAAATTTGGTCTATTTTCTATAGTTGTCCATTGTAAAAATGAAGAGTTTTCTAGAAGCTCCTTAGCATTAGCTTCCTGGAAAACCTATTTTTTTGGTGATCTACTTCCCATTCAGATTACAATTTAGATATCTTTGAAGTGATATTTCTAAGGATTTGAGAATTTTTTTTTGAAGTTAACCTAGCTCAAACTTTTATAGTATTTTTTTTCAGAAAATTCCTAAACTGCTACAAAAACATCCTTTGGAGATATTCTAAAACTGTATATGGAGGTAACAAAATGATAATTCTGAGTAAAAATGAAAATTTCCAATACTGTATTTGGAGTGATTAGAATGATAGTGATTAGAATGATGACTTTTTTCTTCTTATTTTCAAGCTGAATTACTTGAAAAGATGCCAGCAGGAAAAAAAAATTACAATAATCTTTCAAATAACTCTTGACTTATGCTTTCAGTCTTCAAATTGATCTGTATCATTTTTAAGTTACTTTAAAAAGTCAGGGAAAAAAATTCAAAATGCCTTGGCAGTATTGAATTTCATTTGAAATATCACAAGATATTTCTCACATGTTCCACATGGTGCTAAGAAAAACTAGAATTCAGCAAAGTGTCTCGATAAATGAGAAGACGGGAATTGAATCAATTCTATTTACAGGAATAGAATCTATAATCATTCTAGCTTTCATTAACTACGTCTAAATGTGCAAACATATTGGCTTAAATGACTCCTCACATCAAGCAAACAGTTACATTGAAGGAGATGATTATCTGATAAGGTTACGGTGGGTGTGGGTGTGTATGGGGCCTGAATGTTTACCATGAGTATCAATAGATTTGATAACCTTTGTAAACCCTTCCAAAAAGTTCTATAATTTGTTGATTTAATTGAATGTCAAAAAATAAAGGTAATTTGTAAAGCAACCAATTATTTACATTCCTTTAGGAATTATGACAATCATTTCTTTGAATTACAAACATCCTTCTCTTCCCCATTTTTCTAGGAAGTAAAATACGATATATTTAACATTTTTGACCTAGTGGGAATTTGATATACTTTGTCGGCTTCATGAAACACTTTGAGATAATTAGACATCCAAGTTTGTCACAAAACTACAATGGGAAATATTGTTTAAAAAATCTGGAAAGCAGGAATGTGTTCATGAGATTTCTTTTTTTTATTGATTTATTTACTTTTAGTATATAAGATTCAGTTCCAGAGTCCCTTGAGTTTCAAGTTTTCTCTCCTCCCTCTCCCCTACCCCCCATGGCAGCATGCAGTCAAGTATAGAATCTGCAAATACTTTCACATTGGACATTAGTCTGGTTGTATAGAAGGGTTGTAACCAATGGAGTGATCAATGGGAAAAACCAAACATGGTAAAGAGCAATAGCATGTAGGTTGCTTCAGTCTCCATTTAAACTCTGTTCTTTCTAGATCTTTCTCTGAATGTAGGTATCTCCTTCCATCCTGAGACTTGTAGAGTTGTCTTATAGCTGTGCATTGCTGAGAAGAGTCCAGTTTATCAAGGTTGGTCATCACACATATGATGCGTTTGTGATTGTGTACACATTTCTTTTGGTTCTGCTCTTCTCACTCAGCATCAGTTTATATAAGCCTCTCCAAGTAAATATGAAGTCCATCTCATCCCCATTTCTTATAGCACAATAATATTCCATTACATACATATACCACATCTTGTTTAGCCATTCCCCAATTGATGGGCATCCCCTTAATTTCCGGTTTTTTGCCACCACAAACAGAGCTGCAATAAATTTCTTTTTCACATAGGTCTTCCTCCTGATTCTATGATCTCTTTGGGATACAACCCCAGAAGTGGTGTTACTGGGTCAGAGGGTATGCAATTATTTATAGCCCTTTGGGCATAGTTACAGATTGCTCTCCAGAATGGTTGTATCAGTTCACAGCTCCACCAACAATGCATTAGTGTTCCAATTTTTCCATATCCTCTCCAGCATTTGTCATTTTCCTGTTTTGTCATCTTAGCCAATCTGGCTGGTGAGATGCGGTACCTCAAAGTTGTTTTGATTTGCATTTCTCAAATTAAGAGTGATTTAGAGCATTTTTTCATATGCTTTTGGATATCTTTAATTTCTGCCACTGAAACTTGCCTGTTCATATCCTTTGACCATTTATCAGTTGGTGAATGACTTGTATTCTTTTAGATTTTACATAATTCCTTGTATATTTTATAAATGAGACCTTTATCAGAGACACTGGTTGTAAAAATTCTTTCCTAGTTTCCCGCTTCCCTCTTAATCTCGGCTACATTGGCTTTGTTTGTACAGAAACTTTACAATTTCATGTAATCAAGATTATCCATTTTACATTTTAGAATGCTCTCTAACTCTTCTTTGGTCATAAAGTCTTCCCTACTCCCTAAATCTGACAGGTAGACTATTCCTTGCTTCCCCAGATTATTTACAGTATCAGTCTTTATACCTAGGTCATGCACCCATTTGGACTTGATTTTGGTGTACGGTGTTAGATGATGGTCTATGCCCTGTTGTAGTGGCACAACCCATCAGGCAGGCTCGGAGACCCAGTGTGGTGCCATGACCCAACAGGAAGGGCCCAGAAACCCAGTGCAGTGGTGTGACCCACCAGGCAAGTCTGGAGACCCAGCGTGGCCATGCTACCCACTAAGAAGGCCCCAGATACCTATGGCACACCACGAGGCCATTGTTGGACATGGCCTGCTGACCCACCAACCAAAAGGGCCACTCCCAGGCCTATCACAACAGGGCAGGGATGAACTGAGCTGGGTAAGAGACAAAGGGAGGGCCCACAGCAGGGGCAGCAGCTACTCCTGGGACTGCCCATCCACAGCCTGGATATTTAAAAAGCCTCTAGCTGAACCTCCAGGGACCAAGATGACAGACTGAACCCTGGCTGCTCCAATCCCCCCCTCTAACCCAAAAACGTAGTAATCATTGCCCTGGAGGAAAATTTTAAGCACTGAAGGCTGAGGAATCCCAGAGGAAGGGCGTGACTAAGATCCTGGCTCAAAATGGGAAGAAAGCAGGCTACAAAGACAAAGACAAAGACTCTGGAATCCTATTACAATCAGAGGGAGGAATCAAACTGCACCTCCTGAAAGAGATCCCAAATTAAAAAGTCCACAAAACATTGTGGCCAAACTCCAGAACTATCAGGTAAAGGAGAAAATACTACAAGTGGCCAGAAAGAAACAAATCACATATTGTGGAACCACAGTGAGGATCACACAGGATCTGGCAGCCTCAACAATGAAATATCAGAGGAACTGGTATATGATTTTTCACAAGGCAAAAGACCTTGGGCTACAACCAAAGATCACCTATCCAGTGAGACTGAGATTAAGAAGAGATGTAAAACTTATAATAGAGGGAAAGAGGGGAGGGAGAAGAGCACTGCACGAGATTTATTCTCATCAGTCTTGGTCCCACAAAGAAATAACGTACAACATTGAGCATAACAATTGATCATATCCTACAGGCAGCGGGAGGGGGGGAAGGGCTATGAAAGGGGGGGATTGAGAAGGGAGGGAAGAAGTAGTAAGGGAGAAGGGTAGGAAAAGGAAGGGGGGTGGATAAGAAGGGAATACTGAGGGAAGTGGTGGTCAAAAGGAAAACTCTTAAGAAGGGGAAGGGAGAAGTTGAAAAACAAAAGCATAAACAGGGGAGGAAATAGGATGGAGGGAAAGATACAGATAGTTATCATAACTGTGAATGTGAATGGGATGAACTCTCCCATAAAACAGAGGTGGATAGCAGAATGGATTAAAAACCATAATCCTACAATATGCTGTTTACAAGAAACACATCTGAAACCGAAGGATACACACAGGGTAAATATAAAAGGCTGGAGTAAAATATATCATGCCTCAGCTAAAATTAAAAAAAAAAAGCAGGGGTAGCAATCCTTACCTCAGATAAAGCAAAGCAAAAATAGATCTAATTAAAAGAGATAAGGGAGGAAACTATATCCTGCTAAAAGGCACCAATGAAAGTGGTACAGCATCTTCATTCCTAAAGGAGAAATTAAAGATGCTAAAGGAAGAAATAGATAGCAAAAGTATACTAGTGGGGGACTTTAATCTCCCCAACTCTGAACTTGATAAATCTAACCTCAAAATGAACAAGAAAGAAGTTAAGGAGATAAATAGAATCTTGGAGAAAATAGATATGGTAAACCTCTGGAGAAAATTGAGTGGGAATAAAAAGGAATATACCTTCTACTCAGCGGTACATGGCACATACACAAAAACTGACCTTGTACTAGGACATAAAAACCTCACAATTCAGTGTAGAAAGGCAGAAATATTAAATGCATCCTTCTCAGATCATGATACAATAAAAATTATATGTAATAAAGGGCCATGAATTGATAGATGAAAAACTAATTGGAAAGTAAATAACTTAATCCTAAAGAATGAGTGGGTCAAACAAAAAATTAGAGAAACAATCAGCAACTTCATTCAAGAGAATGACAATAATGAGACAACATACCAAAACTTTTGGAATGTAGCAAAGGCAGTTCTTAGGGGAAGTTTTATATCCCTCAATGCATACATGAATAAATTACAGAAAATGGAGATTAATGAATTGGGCATGCAATTGAAAAAGCTAGAAAAAGAACAAACTGAAAATCCCCAATTAAATACTAAATTAGAAATAATGAGAACCAAAGGAGAGATTAATAAAATTGAATTCAAGAAAACTATTGAATTAATAAATAAAACTAAGGGTTGGAATTATGAAAAAGCCAACAAAATTGATAGATCTTTAGCCAATATGATAAAAAAAAAAGAAAGAAGAAAACCAAATTACAAATATCAAAAATGAAAAGAGTGAATCTACCTCGAATGAAGAGGATTTTAAAACAATAATTAGGAATTATTTTGCCCAATTATATGTACATAAATTTGACAATCTTAGTGAAATGGATGAATATTTACAAAAACACAAGTTGCCCAGACTAACTGAAGAGGAAGTAAACTACTTAAATAACCCCGTCTTAGAAAAAGAAATTGAACAAACCATCAATGAACTCCCTAGGAAAAAATCTCCAGGGCCAGATGGCTTTACCAGTGAATTCTACCAAACATTTAAAGAAGAATTGACTCCAATACTTTACAAACTGTTCAGGAAAATGGAGAAGAAGGAGTCCTATCAAATTCTTTTCATGAGACAAATATGGTACTGGTACCTAAATCAGGAAGGTACAAAACAGAGAAAGAAAACTACAGACCAATTTCTCTTATCAATATAGATGCAAAAATTTGAAATAAAATATTAGCTAAAAGACTACAGCAAGTCATTACAAGAATAATCCACTTTGATCAGGTTAGATTTATCCCAGGAATGCAAGGGTGGTTCAATATCAGGAAAAATATCAGTATAATCAATCATGTCAACAACAAAACTAGCAAAAACCATATGATTATCTCAATAGATGCAGAAAAAACTTTTGACAAAATACAACATCCATTTCTAGTAAAAACTCTAGAAAGTATAGGAATAAATGGAGTTTTCTTTACAACAAAAAGTAGCATCTATTTAAAGCCATCACCAAGTATTATAGGTAATGGGGATAATCTAGAAGCATTTCCAGTAAGATCAGGGGCGAAGCAAGGACGTCCACTATCACCCCTCTTGTTCAATCTGGTACTAGAAATGTTAGCAGTAGCAATTAGAGAAGAAAAAGAAATCAAAGGAATCAAATTAGGCAAGAAGGGATGAAGGCATCACTCTTTGCAGATGATATGATGATATACTTGGAGAACCTTAGAGAATTAAGTAAAAAACTTCTTGAGACAATAAATAAATTGAATGAAGTAGCAGGATATAAAATAAACCCACATAAATCCTCAGCATTCCTATATATTTCCAACGAAGTCTAAGAGCAAGGGATAGTAAGAGAAATCCCATTTAAAGGTACTGTAGACATTATAAAATATTTGGCAATCTACCTGCCGAAACAAACCCAGGACCTATATGAACACAACTACGAAACACTTTTCAAACAAATAAAATCAGATCTAACCAATTGGAAAAACATCAATTACTCATGGCTGGGTCAAGCTAATATAATAAAAATGACAATTTGACCTAAATAAATTACATATTTAGTGCCATACCAATCAACCTACCCAAAAATTACTTTATTGAGCTAGAAAAAATAGTGACAAAATTCATTTGGAAGGACAAAAGATCCAGAATATCAAGGAATTAATGAAAAGAAATGCTAGGGATGGTGGCCTAGTCATACCAGATTTTAATCTCTATTATAAAGCAGCAGTCATCAAAACTACTTTGTACTGGCTGAAGAATAGAGTAGTGCATCAGTGGAATAGATTGGGTACAAATGACTCAGTAGTCAACAATTATAGTAGTATACTGTTTGATAAGCCCAAAGACCCCAGTTGGTATTTGACAAAAACTGCTAGGAAAACTAGAATATAGTATGGCAGAAGCTAGGCATAGACCATCACCTAATGCCGTACACCAAAATCAAGCCCAAATGAGTACATGACCCAGGTATAAAGGCTGATACTGCAAATAGTTTGGGGAAGCAAGGAAGAGTCATGAGATTTCTGATGTATCCTCCCCATAAGTATTTATGTACTGAGGATGTCTTTAAAATATTTTACAAATGACATATAATTTAAGACTGTCAAAATGCCTATGTAAAAGGAAAGGAAGACTGACACATTGATGAAGAACGTATGTCAGAGTACAAAGTTAAAACTAAAATGAAGGACTAACAGATAGGAATTTTATCCATTACACATCTCTATTACAATCCCCTATTCCTTTGTTTTATCCTATTTGGGGACTGTTTTGTACATGATTGTATAGTAAGGAAAAAAATTGAAAAACTTCCTGCCAGTGATCTGCCATATGAATTAAAAGGAAGCACTGGTAAATTTCATATCAAAATAGACAGACGTTATAGCTGACAAAATGTCAAAAATGAGAGCAGAAAAAATAGTAAAAATATCACCTTTCCATAGGAAATTGAGAAAAAAAATGTTCTGCAATACCTAAAAATAGTGCTGATAAGTGTCATCGTCAATTGATCCTTCTGCTATGGCTGTCGTTGTGGCATGGCATGCATTTTTATCCTTAATATTTGGGTCATAATGAGTACATATCAAAGTAGCAAGCATAAGCAGGGAAAAAGCCTGCCTTAAAAAAAATTTTAGTTAGATTTTCTAAATAATTAGGTCAGTAATATATATTAAACTTGGAATGAAATTCCATGAGGAGAAAATGATTTTATTTCATTTTACTTATTTATTTTTCATATAAAAATTACAACTTAAAATTGAATACAATAATCAAAATATTTTAGGTTGCTGTGAAAATGTTTAAAAGTCTTTTGAACTTACCTGAAACAAGTTTTCCCCTTGGTTCTTAGAGACGCAATGTAAGTTGAGAGCAAAAATATCTTTTCGTTCTTTACTATTTCCAGCTAGATAATGTCAATATATATTCCTTGAGCATTTTGGCCAAGAAGAGTTTGAAATAACAAATACATGTTGTAATAAATAATGCGTGATAGACAATTTAAAATGACATTTTAAAAGTTATGTCAAAGAGGTGAAGACATTAAGATATAAACAGATTGACATTATGAAAGTACCTCTCTACTAAAGGGAAATTAAATACCCTCAAAAAAAAACTCTAAAGAGTAAAGAGAAAGAATGTAAAATTGTCTTGAAAATTTTAAAAAATCATAATTATAATGACTTATGATAATTTTATTCAGACTGGAAAAGTAGAAGGAAATGTTCCATCTGAGAAAATAATTCAAGATGAAAAGATTAGGCTCATTCCTGCATTTCATAAATTCCTTATTGGAGGAAGGGAAAGGAGGAAAGAGACAGAGTATATCTTGGTATAGAGACCAGTATGTAATTCTAAATGAACACTATAGCAGCATTTTGAATATCTGGCTCCTTTTATGAGGAAATGTGAAGTTGCAAAGAAATAAATAAAGTATCCCTATATCTCATAGATTTCCCTTCACCAGAGGGGGTAAAAAAAAAAACTGAGTTCACTTACAGTGGTATAAAATTGACTTGGTGTGCCTAATTTATCCAAGCATATTTCTCAGATTTATTTAAAAAGAAAACACTTGCTGGGTGCTGCCTCTATGACATCTTTCTTCACACTATTCTTTTGTAATTAAAAAAAATATATCTGTCATATTCCCCAGTGTAAAAAAAAATATTTTTTTTCCTTCAGTGCTTTTCCCTTCATGCTCTTTAGAAAATATCACTATATACAGGTAATTTACCTGAGGTGATTTTTGACACAAGAGGGAGACAAAGCTCTCATACCCTCTATCTTTTCTTTTTCCTTTTAATAAATTAATTTATTTATGTTCTTATTTACATAATTCACTTCTATGAGATTTTGAGTTGCAAATTTTCTCCCCAACTTTCCCCTACCAAACACATCAAAACAGCCATCCCACTGTATAACCCCTCCCCCAATCTGCTCTCTCCTATGATCTCCCCCTTGCCCCTCTGACTTTCCAGAAGGGCTGGATGGATATCCCTACCACAGTTCCCGTATATCTTAATTCCCAGTTGGATGTAGTTAATAACAATAATAATAGTAATATATATATATATATATATATATATATATATATATATACATATATATATATATATATATATGTATATTTAACATTTGATTATAGATTTTTAATTCTAGATTTTTTCCCTTTGTCCCTCATCACCCACACCTATGGAAAGGACAAGCAATTAAATCCAGGCTGTACATGTGCAGTTACACAGAACATCTCCACAATGGACATATTATGAGAGACTGATTATTTGTCACTCCTTCCTATCCTGCCCCTCCGTTGTTCTGTTCTCTACCCTGTCCCTGTCCCTTTGCAGAAGTGTGCACTTCCAGCAACCCCGCCCCCAACCCTGCCCTCCCCGCTGTCATCCCACCTCTCATCCCCATCCCCCCACTCTCCTGCATGGCAAGATACCTAGTTTAGAGTTTATGTCATTTCTTCCCTAAGCCAAATTCAATGAGAGTAAGGTTGACCCTTTCCCTTTTGTCTTCCTGTTCTTCCCCCCCCCATTGTAACAATTATCCCTTGCCTTTTCTACATGAGATGATTAACCCCATTCTATCTCTCCCTATCTCCTTTCATTGTAATCCTCTCCCACCTTATAATTTCACCTTTTAGAGTATTGTCCCTTCCTATTCAATCGATCCTGTGCCCTCTATGTACTCATATATACACATACTCAGATATGTGTTCCTACACATATATAAACCATCCTATATAGACATATCTGTATGTATACGTATATATATACATTTTTATTCCCTTCACCTATCCTCATACTGAGAAAAGTTTCATAAGTTACAATTATCGTTTTTCCCTGTTGGCATGTAAATAGTTCAACTTTGATAAGTTCCTTATGGTTTCTTTTCCATATTGACCTTCTTGTGCTTCTCGTATTTGAGTGTCAAATTTTCTTTTCAGTTCTGGTTTTTTCAGCAAGAATGTTTGAAAGTCTCCACCTCATTGAATGACCATATTTTCCCCTAAAATATTATACTCAGTTTTGCTGGGTAGGTCATTCTTCATTTTAATCCTAGCTCCCTTGATCTCCAGAATATCATATTCCAGGCACTTCAATACCTTAATGAAGAAGCAGCTAGATTCTGGGCTATCCCGATTGTATTTCCACAGTATTCAAATTGTTTCTCCTTGGCAGCTTGTAATATTTTCTCCTTGATCTGGGGATTCTGGAACCTGGCTATAATATTCCTAGGAGTTTTCTTTTGGGTATCTTCTTCAAGAGGTGATTGGTGAATTCTTTCAATTTCTATTTTGCCCTCTGGTTCTAAAATATTAGGGCAATTTTCCTTGAGAATTTCTTGAAGGATACTCTCTAGGTTCTTTTTTTTGATCATGATTTTCAGGTAGTTATATAGTTATATATATAGTTATTTATATATATAGTTACATATATGTAGTTATATAGTTATATATATATATATATATAATTATGTGTGTGTGTGTATGTACATTCTCAGAATTACTAATGACCCATTTTTGGTCTAGCAAGAAATACTGAGTTATTGTTTGCACTTCATTTTTGAAGAGGACTAGTGACATCCTGAGTATGATGTCTTGACATATGCATGAATTGGATTTAAATGAGGCAGAGTTGTGCAGAGTCAGCAGACTCTCACTCTCTTCAAGAGTTATTGAAATCCAGTGGCTAGACAAAAATTGAGACAATGGGTGGTGGTCCAGGGTGCAAAGGATTATCTTGGTATCTTTGATGTCTGAAAAAGTTCTAAGTTCTGCACAATTACTATTTCATCCAACTTCATGACTGTTGGAAACATGTTCCTCTTTGTCCATTCCTGTAAGGAAGTCTTTCCATGCTTACAGTTGAAGTACCCCTAAACCTCTGATGGGTTTGAGGCCAGTGAGTTACCCTCAAGTTTGATTAGCCCATTTGACAAGATGGTTTTACCACGGTGTGATGACTGTGCATATTACAGGTTCTGAAAACCATGGATGAAAGTTTGGTAACAGCTGTCCACAAAAGTTGGATGAGCAATCTTGAAAAGGGCTCAGCAAGCCCTTACACCAGAGGTGCTAATCCTCCACAAACACCATAAGAACTGTATGTGGTATATGATTGTGCTGGAAAACTATTGTACTTTAAGGAATGATGAGCAGTATACTTTCAGAAAAACTTGGAAAGACTTAAAAGAACTGAGGCAACTTAAAGTAAGCAGAACTAGGAGACCATTGTATGCAGTAAGAGCAACAGTATAAGATGATGGGGCAGAGCCAAGATGGTGGAAAGGAAGCAGTATCTTTTCCAAGCTTCTTTGCAAATCCAGTCACTAAACTTTAAAAAGTGAATCTGAACATGTTTTAGAGTAATAGAATCCTTTGGGAGACGGAGCATAGCAGATTCCCAGCCCAGGAAAGTACCCACATAGGTCTGGGCAGGGGGAGCGCTGAGCACATGGGGGTGGGGGACAGGGTACCAGTGAAGACCAGAGAGCAGACTACAGCAGAGTGAGAAGGAGCCCCAGCCAGTGGATTCACCCACCTCAAGGGTGATTTGCAACCTTCTCACCACAGGGCAGAGCATTGGTCACAGCTGGTTAAGAGAAAGTACAGAACCCACAGCAGGGACAGCAGCTTCTCCTGGGGCTGCTGACCTGCAGCCTGAATGTTCCAAAATCACATACCTGAACTTCTAGGAATCAAGATGGTGTAATAAAACCTAGCTGCTCCAATTCCCCTTCCCTGACCCAGAAAACCCAGAGATAAATGTCCCATCCAGAGTAAAATCCTGAATTAGGGGAAAAGTCTCAGGCTTGGGAGTCACTGAGGAAGGTAGGAGTGAGGCAATACCGAGTCTGAAGTGAAGGGCAGGAGGCATCCCAAGAAGCTCCCCCCCCTCAGCTAACCATCAGGACTTCTGGAAGCCCGGGGAGGGATGGTGGAGCCAGCAAGTGCTAACAACACAAGCCCAGGTGGGCCTGAGTGCTGCTGGCCTCCACCTGTAGCCCACAGACATAGAGGGGAAAACCTGAAGTGGCCAGACCACCTCTCCCCCACAGGTTACTCTTTGAACATCTGGGTAACTCAGGGGAAACACTGAGAGTCCTGGCCTCGGCCTCAGTCTAGACACTCAAAGACTACAGCACACAAAGTTAACAAACAAACCCCTACCTCCAAGCCTGAGAAGTGCAATATATCTGTAACCAGAAGCAGATATCTGCTATGAAATATTCCAGACCTAGGCAATCACAATGGGCAAGAAAGAATCTGTGAGATCTAGAACCATACAATCCTTCTATAGCGACCAAGAACAACCAAATTCAGAGGACCACATGGACTCTATATTCAGACTGGGGACCACAGAAGGAAATATGAATTGATCTCAAGCCCAAAAAGCATTCTTGAAGGAGCTCAAGAAAGATTTTAAAAACAAAATTAGAGATGTAGGGGATAAATTTAAATCTACGTTGACCAAATTGGAAAAAAAAAATCTCAGTGAAGAAAACAAATCCTTTAAAAAAAAAAAGGACTGGGATGGGAGATTCAAAATCTAACTGGAGAAAATACCTCCCTAAAAATGAAAACTGAATATGGAGAAGGAACTTTAAAAACTGAGGAAAATAATTCACTAGAAATTAGAATCATACAAATTGAAGGTGAGGAGTCGATGACACATGAAGAATCAGTCAAACAAAATATAAAGACAGAAAAATTAGAAGAAAGTATAAAATATCTCATTGGAAAAACAACTGACTTGGAGAACAGATCCAGGAGATATAACCTAAGAATTATTGGTCAACTGGAATGCCATGATGAAAAAAGCAGCCTGGACCACATGCTCCAAGAGACTGTCAAAGAAAACTGTCCTGAAGTACTAGAAACAGAGGGTAAAATAGTTAATGAAAGAATTCACCAGAATCCTCCTGAAAGAAATCCCAAATTGAAAATTCCAAGAAATATAGTAGCCAAATTCAGAGCTACAAGATCAAGGACAAAATACTGCAAGCAGCCAAAAAGAAACAATTTAAATATCATGAAACTACAGTCAGGAGTACATAGGACCTAGCAGCTTCTAGATTAAAAGATCAGAGGGATTGAAATTTGATATTTCATAAAGCAAAAGAGCTAGGACTGCAACCAAGGATCAAGTACCTGGCAAAACTGAGCAAAATCTTTCAGGCCAAGAGATGGTTATTTAATGAAATAAGGGACTTCCAGACTTTCCTGATTAAAAAAAAACAGAGCTCAATGGAAAATTTGGCCTCCAAATGCAAGACTCAAGAAAGACATAAAAAGGTAAACAAGGAAAACACAATTACAAACACACACACACGCACGCATACTCACACATGCACATAACTTAGGATTCAATAAGAGGAATGTTTACATCCCTTTATAAGAAGATGATATGTGTCAATACTGAAATTTATGATTATCCCAACCTTTAAAAGGGTTATACATAGATAGAGGGCATGGGTATAAATTAACCATCCAAAGATTAAAAAAAAATCTTATTAAGGGGTTCAAAGGGATTGTAAGGGCATAAAAGGAAAGGATGAGGCAGAAAAAGGTAAATAATGCCACACAAAGAGGCATAAAAACACACTATAGTAAAGGGGAAGGAGAGAGGGAGATGAACATCATATGAACTTTATTCTCATAGTTCCTGGTTCAAAGAGGGATCAACATAATCAATCAAGTTTAAGATACTAATGTAAAAAAAAACAACACAAAAACTCATTATAGTGGAGGGAAAGGATAGAGGGAGAGGAGCATTGTATCAAATCTACTCTCATTGGTTTGGGGTCAAAGAGGGAATAACATACTCAAACAAGTATAAAAATCCATTGTGCCCTATAGGCAGTAGGAGGGATAAGAGGGGATTGCAAGGGGGGTGGTAAGAAGGAAGAGATATAGTAGTAAGGGGAAAGGTTAGGTAAAGGGGAGCACAGGGAGGGAATTTGGAGGGAGAGGGTGGTCAGAAGGAAAACTCTTAAGGAGGGGAGTGGAGAAAGAAGCAACAAAAATATAAACAGGGGAGGGAATAGGATGGAGGGAAAGACACAGATAGTAATCATAACTGTGAATGTGAATGGGATGAACTCTCCCATAAAATGGAGGTGGATAGCAGAATGAATTAAAAACCATAATCTTATAATATGCTGGCTACAAGAAACACATTTGAAAAAATAGGATATGCAAAGAGCAAAGATAAAAGGCTGGAGTAGAATATATTATGCTTCAGATAAAGTAAAAAAAAAAAAGCAGGGGTAGCAATCCTTATCTCAGATAAAGCAAAAGCAAAAATAGATCTAATTAAAAGAGAGAAGGAAGGAAATTATATCCAGCTAAAAGGCACCATTGAGAATGAAGCAATATCATTACTTAACTTATATGCAAAGTGGTATAGTATCCAAATTCCTAGAGAAGAAGTTAAGGGAATTAGTGGAAGAAATAGATAGCAAAACTATACTACTTGGGGACCTCGTTCTCCCACTCTCTTAACCTGACAAATCTAACCTCAGAATAAACAAGAAAGAAGTTAAGGATGGAGGCATGTAAGTAGGAAAACTCCATGGCTCCCTTCATAACCACCTCAAATACCTATAAAAGATGACTCTAAACAAGCTGTAATGCTGCAGAACCCACAAAGTGACAGAAAGAAACAAATCTCCCACTGAAGGCAACCTGGCAGGTGGACAGAAAGGGTTTAGTGCAGCATGCTGGGAGTGGAGGAGCCCGCTGTTTTAGCCCCAGGGCAGCCCTATCAGCTGTGGCTTCAGGACAGTGGATCACCAACAGCTTTGGCCATTTCCAGAATTATCAACCCATAAATGCAAAAAAAAAAAAAAAAATCAGAGGTCAGTGTGGATTTTGGGAACAGAAGAACCCAGAAGTCCCCAGAAGGGAGAATTAGCTCAGGCATGGCAGCTGTGCAGCCACTTCCATATGGCTGCTTCAGAGCTCCTGGCCTGAAGATCATAGGGGAAAAAGCCACCATTCTGAGGGGTAATCTCTCTTACTTTAACCTGCTTGATTCTGGATTTCAGTTTTCGGTGGAGGTCCTGGGGAGTGTGACCAGGTGCCAGAGCCTTTGGAGGCTTCAAAGAGCAGCCAACTAATAGCTCTGGCAACTGCAAAAAGCCCAGCTATTTGGGATAAAGCTCTCCTATCTGGAGGCAGAGTTCTACTGTGGCAAAAGGCTCATAAGTCAAGTAATTGAGTAGTAGCAAGAAAAGGAAGCAAAGCAAGCACAGCAATCCAATTTTAGATTCCTTTTTTGGGGACAAAAAGGATCAAAGCATGGAACAGCAGGACCACAACATAGTCAGAATTCCTGCACCAAAAGCTTCCAAGAAAATTATCAAGTGGTTATATGCCATAGAAGAGCTTATAAAAGGATTTTGAAAACCAAATAAGAAAAGTGGGGGAAAAATTGGGTAGAGAAATGAGAATGATGCAAAAAAAAATCACAAAAAGTGAGTCAACAGCTTCACTGAAGAAAATAACACCTTAAAAAATAGACTAAGTCAAATGGCAAAAGAGGATCAGAAAGCCAATGAGGAAAAGGCAGAATTTGACAAATGGAAAAAAGAATCTCAAAAGCTCACTGAAGACAATAATTCCTTCAGTATTAGATTGGAGCAAATGGAAGCTAATGGCCATATGAGAAATCAAGATACAATTAAACAGATCCAAACAAATGAAAAAATAGAAGGCAATGTGAAATAACTCATTGGAAACATCAGTGATGTAGAAAACAGGTCCAGGAGAAATAATTTAAAATTTATTGGACTGCCTGAAAGCCATGATCAAAAAAAGAACCTAGAAATCATCCTTCAAGAAATTCTCAAGGAAAATTGCCATCATGTTTTACAACCAGAGGGCAGTGTAGAGATTGAAAGAATTAACCAATCACGTCTTGAAAAAGACCTGCCCCCCCAAAAAAAACCTAGGAATATTATAGTCAGGCTCTGGAGTTCCCAGATCAAGGAGCAAAAATCAGAAGCAGCCAAGAAAAAATAATTTGAATATTGTGGAAACACAATCAGAATAACACAGGATCTGGCAGCTTCTAACTTCTAAAAACGATAATTGTAACTTATGAAACTTTTCTCAGTATGAGGATAGTTGAAGGGAATATAAATGCATATGTATGTATATATACTCATATGTCTTTATAGGAAGGCATATATGTTTATGAATATATATGTGAGTGTGTGTATATATGTATACTGGTATACAGAGAAAGAGGGCTCAGGATCAATTGAATAGGAAGGGATAGTATTTAAAAGGTGAAATTGAGAGGTGGGAGAGGAATATAATGAGAAGAGACAGGGAGAGACAGAATGAGGTTAATTATCTCATATAGAAGAGGCAAGGGATAACTGCTACAATAGAGGGGAACAACAGGAAGACAAAAGGGAATGGGTCAAACTTACTCTCATTGAATTTGGCCTAGGGAAAGATTGACATACACTCTAAATTGGGTATCTTGCCCTATAGGAGAGTAGGGGCTAAGGGGATGAGAGGGAGGATGATGGAGGGGAGGGCAAGTTGAAGGGGGGAAAGTTGTTAGAAGCACTTTTGTAAATGGACAGGGACAAAGCAGAGAATAGAACAAGTAGGGGCAGGATAGGAGGGAGGGAAATATAGTCAGTCTTTCCTAATATATCCATTGTAGAGATGTTTTGCATAACTACACATATATGGCCTGTATTGAATTACTTGTCTTCCCAGTGGGGTGGGTGATGAGGCAGGAAGGGAAAGAATGTACAATTTAAAGTTTTAAAATCAAATGTTTAAAAAATATGTATATATATTATTATTATCATTATAATTTACATGCAACTGGGAAATAAGATATAAAGGGACTGGGGTGCCTGTACTGGGGTAGGGAGCTCTATCTTGCCCTACCGGAAAGTCAGAGGGTGATGGGGGAGGATATAGGAGAAAGCAGATTTGAGAAGGGGATATACAATGGGATTGCTCTTTTGGAGTGGTGAGTAGGGAAAAGATGTGGAGAAAATTTGTAATTCTAAATCTCGTGGAAATCAATGATGAAAACTAAAAATAAACAAAAGTTAATTAAAAAAAAGAAATGCTAGGGAAGTTGGCCTAATGATAACAGATTTTAATCTGTATTATAAATCTGCAGTCATCAAAACTACTTGGTATTGGCTAAGGAAGAGAGTAATGGATCAATGGAAAAATTGGGTACACAAGACTCAGTAGTTAATGCCTATAGTAATTTATTGTTTGATAAACCCAAAGACTCCAGTTTTGAGGATAAGAAATTACTATTTGTCAAAAACTGCTGGGAAAACTGGAATATAGTATGGCAGAAACTGGGCATAGACCAATATCTTACACTGTATAATAAAATCAAGTCTAAATGGATTCATGATCTAGGAACAAAGGCTGATACTATAAGCATTCTGGGAAAGCAAGGAATAGTCTACCTGCCAGATTTATGGAGAGGGGTAGACTTTGTGACCAAACAAGAATTAGAGAGCATTATAAAATGCAAAATGGATAATTTTGATTACATTAAATTGAAAAGTTTCTGTACAAGCAAAGTCAATGTAACCAAGATTAAGAGGGAAGTAGAAAACTGAGAAAGAATTTTTACAAACAATGTATCTGATAAAGGCCTCATTCCTAAAATATACAGAGAATTCAGTCAAATCTATAAAAATACAAGTCATTCCCCAATCAATAAATGGTCAAAGGACATGAACAGGCAGTTTTCAGAGGATGAAATTAAAGATATCTATAAGCACAAGATAAAATGCTCTAAATCACTAGTGGTTCAAGAAATGCCAATCAAAACAACTCTGAGGTACCACTTCTCACCAGTCAGATTGGCTAAAATGACAAAACAGGAAAACGACAAATGCTGGAGAGGATGTGGAAAAATTGGAACACTAATGCATTGTTGGTGGAGTTGTGAACTGATTCAACCATTCTGGAGAGCAATCTGGAACTATGCCCAAAGACCTATAAATAATTTCATACCCTTTGACCCAGCGATACCATTTCTAAGGTTTTATCCCAAAGAGATCGTAGAAGTGGGAGGAAGACTCATATGTACAAAAATATTTATGCTAGTATATGAATGTAGTGGAATACTATTGTGCTATAAGAAATGAGGAACAGATGGAATTTATATTTACCTGGATAGGCTTATATGAACTGATGCTAAGTGAGAAGAGTAGAAGAAGGAGAAATCTGTACATGATTACAGAGACAAGTATGTGTGACAACCAAGTTTGATAGGCTGGACTCTTCTCAGCAAAGCAGGGCAATAAGACAATTCCAAAAGACTCATGATGTAGAGAGGTGTCTACATTCCAAGAAGAACTAGAAAGAACAGAGTTTGAATGCAGATTGAAGCAAACTACCCGCTCTCTTTCTTTTTGTTGTTTGGCTCTGTTTCCTCTTTCTCGTTGTTCATTCCATCATTTACAATCCTTCTTTATAACCTGACTAATGTCTAATGTGAAGGTATTTGCAGATCCTATACTTGATTGCATGCCGCCATGGGGAAGCTGGGGAGAAGAGGAAGGGGTAGAAAATTTAAACTCAAGGGATTGTGGAACTGAATTTTCTAAACTGAAAATGAACAAACATTAATAAAGACAAAAACAAAACTATGAGGTGATGAATTGTAAATGACTTAGCTATTCTGATCAGTAAAATTATCTAAGGCAATTCTGAAGGATTTATGAAGAAAATGCAATCCTACAACCAGTGAAAGAACTTATGATATTTGAATATAGATTGAAGCATATTTTTTTAAATAACTTTTTCTTGTTTTTTTTTGTCTGTTTTTTTTTTCAACATGGCTAATAATAAAATATGTTTTGCATGACTGCACATTTGTCATTTATATCAGATTGTTTGCTTACTGAAGGAGGGTGAAGAGGGAAGAAGGGAAATATTTGAAACAATTTTTTTAAATCTAAAACTTTTATATATAACTGTGATTTTTTTAAAAAGAAGTAAATTTTATTTTTTTCCTAAATGGTAGAACCCATTCCTGGATTGGAATGCAGAACAAGAGAGAAGCTGAATGACAATCACGAAATGGGAAAGTGTCTTCATAATGAAGTTTTATTCATTTTTTGAAGAAATATGACACATAGGCATCCAAAACTACCTTCCAAAGTCAAATAGAAATAGCAAAAGAAATAGATTAGATAGAGTTATAGATGTGCACATACATACATACATACACACATATGCAAATGTATATATAATTTGAAAATTTATCGAGATTATCCATATCATTTACTTATAATTGTCACTAAAAATAATTCAATTATTTTCATTAAAAGTGTCACTATTTGCCACTAAATGCTTTTAGTTATGTGTAGAAACCTAATGTCATTGGGACCTGGAGCATTAAAAAAAAAAGAGGTAGAGGAGACAATGTAATGTATAGGTTTTTAAAACCTGTTACCATATTCCTTTAGCCAAAGGGCAAATGACAGCACACTAGCAATCTTATATAGAAGAGGATTATGGAGAAATGATCTTTCCTTTTAGAAGTCCTTCACAACAATATGTAAAGACAATATTATAAAGTGTATGGAGAGATGTTGGAGAGAGTAGAAATTCAAAAATCCTCCTCTCTTAGCATGAAAAAATTTAAATGAATTGCTTTTAAGGATACATACATACATACATAAGTATATGTGTATATATATATGTATATATATATATATTTCAGATACAAATTCTCACATTTATAAATGTACACCTTTAATAATGAATAAATAAATAATAGCTTATCTCAGCTTTATTGCTAAGATGAAATCTCACTTTCTAACTCTATTTCTTTGCTTTACTTTGATAAAGGAGAAGTCTGCAGGTGACCTTGAAATTCAACCCACTTTTCTTTGATTCTGTGTGTGCCTGAAGGAATGTTAGTAGGTATTTGACCTTACCTTGCTCAGACATTCCCTTAGTCCCCATATATATTAACTAGAGTTATTCCTGTGATGGAGGACAATGTATTTTCTTTTTTATGTAATGGGTCTTAGACCTGGAATATTTCTCCAGGGGGGTAAAAAGATATAATCTTGGCAGCTTGTACTATGTACATTTTTTTCCCAAGGGTCAACAGACACATTTACTCAGTGGCTATACATCATTCTAGAAACTAAAATAAATAAATAAATAAATAAGTGAATATATGGTAAAATAACACTTCAATTAAAATATATATAAACATACGTTTTAAGTAGCTTTTACTTGAAATATTTTCCAAAGCATTTTTTTCTTCTGTAATATTTATTAAATATAAAATTCTCATAAAATGTCTTAAGGCATTTATTTTCTATTTTTTTATCCTAAATCTACTTTATGATCCTAAATCACTTTAATTAAATTAAATAAGTTTTTATTATTTCAATTCCAATTAACCAACAGATATTTGCTTCACAAAGCAAGCATGAAGAACTGTGCTTTGAGATTTGTGTAGTATGACTTGGCTTTAATCTGAACTGATGATCTGGTTTAATCTCAGGTGAAATGCTCAATCTCTCTAAGTCTCACCTGTCTTAGATGTGAAAGTGAGACAAAACTAATTGCATTGTGTATCACAGTTAATCACTATGAAGCAGAATAGCAGTGTAAGCTTTTATTATTTATTTAATGCTTATTATTTGTGAAATATTGTGCTATAAGCAATGAGTACTATGTACTATGAAGAAGAAAAAAATAGTATCAATCTAGATGTCTGCCTTCATTAGCTATATAATAATGAAAGCTCAATGAGCTTTTAATCTTAGCTTCTCAATTGATAGCAATTTTTTCTAGGATTATTTATTGCTTAGTATTCTCTTTCCTGTATAGGAATAAAACTACCCTGCACAACCTGCAGTCCTTGGGCTGCTTATGGCCCACAGGCACGCCAAAGGATTTTTGGGGTCCACGATAAATATAGAGAATATTTCCCTCTACATTTTTGGTAGGCCACTCAGAGTTCTTTGGCATGCTGTAAGTGGCCTATGAGCCCCAGATTGTGCAGGGTCTGGCCTATGCCATACTTTATTCATGCATATACTCTTGGAACCTTTTTTTCCCCCATTCTTACCTACCTCTATTCTTTCTCTACCCCATGTTGGGTAGTCTCCCTTAGAACAGAGTGAAACATTGAATTATTTTTCATGAATCTGAGCTGGGCATGAAACTAAGGAACTGGAATCCTACTCTTTTTATTAAGGAAACAGGCAACGCCCAAGCAATTGATCAGCCTAGGGCAAACCAGGACAAGGGGTAAAGTAACTGGATTAGCCAAGTTAATCAAAATCTATTGCCTCAGCTAAACCATACCAGGCTAACTGATGAAACAGATATAAAGCTAGTGGATGAGAGGACAGAATCTCTAAGATAACTCACAGATCTAAAATTCTATGAATACATGACAAATAGACATTAAAAAAGCTCACTAACAATGCAACATAATCAGGCAGAAAAAACAAACAAACAAACAACAACAAAGGACCTATTCATTCTGATTAAGATTTGAGAATCTGCAGGGAAGTGATCGTATCAGTCTGGATTTGGAGTATTCAGTGTTGATTTTACAACACATAAATTTATATAAGAGGGTTTACATATGCAAACAAGCACATACCTGACTATATGTATAAATGAATCCATAGAGGGCATAAGATCAATTGAATAGGAAGGGACAATATTCCAAATGGTGAAATTGTGAGGAGAGAGAGGATTAGATTAAGAGGAGACAGGGAGAGTCAGAATGGGGTTGAGCATGGAAGAGGCAAGAGAGAATTGTTACAATAGAGGGGGAAAAGAGGAAGGCAAAAGGTAAAGAGTCAACCTTACTGTCACGGAATTTGGCTTAGGGAAGGAATGACATAAACTCTTAACTGGGCATCTTGCCACACAGAAGAGTAGGGGGTACGGGGATGAGAGGTGGGCTGATGGAGGGGAAGGC
>CM053584.1:69022727-69048891 GCA_028627135.1 Pseudochirops cupreus | reverse complement strand
AGAGAATAGACTGCGGGAGGGGGGACACACTGGGATGACTGTTTTGGGGTGGTGGGTGGGGGAAAGACGGGGAGAAAATATGTAACTCAAAATCTTGTGGAAATGAATGATGCAAACTATAATAAAATAAAAAAAAAAAACATTACCCTGAGAAGAGGCTCAGATCCTTCAAAGAGTAGATAAGGGATCTATCCTTTTAAATAGGGGGGGGGGGGGACAAGAAGAATTCCTTCTCCCAGACTTCTGGGGGCAGAGCCTAGATGGCTGAGCAGAGAAAGCACTCAGCCCAGTTCTCCCAACATTTCCCTGCAAACAACTTTAAAATAAAGTCTAAAATAGAATACTTGCGTTTCAGAATGAAGAAAAAGAAAAAAAAATGATGACAGTGAGATGTTATTTCAGCCCAAGAAAATTCATGAGGACAGAAAGAGAAATCTGTGACATAGGTGTAAGGACTGGCATAGAGGCCACATAGTTAATGCATCAGTGGTTCAACTAGGCATTGGCAACTGGAGTATCAATAACTTCAGAAGATCTCAAGCTAGACATAATAATGGGACCTGGCAACTGGTCAGAAAGAGATTTTATGAGATACTTGTGGTAGTACTGGACGGGATACTACACACTGTATGGAAAATCAATTTCCTATGCCCACTTCAGGGTCAGAAAGGAAGAAAGCAACATTTTCAATCAAGAGGGAGCATTAATCCTGAGGAGTAGTATTACTTTTGACTACAAAGGATAAGTATTCCTGACGAAAAATATTACATCCAATCCCATGGGATAAAAACCCTGAGGAACAGTATCACTTATGGTCTTAAGGGGTGAAGGACCCCAAGGATCAGTACCACTTGCAATCTAAAAGTTACCCTGAGGAACAGCATTCATTGAAATCCCAAGGGATAAGGGGCCCTTCTTGGATAAGGACCAGAAGGCAGCCCCGGAGAAAATAGCCACACTTCTCCCAAAATCACACAAATTTAGAAGCACTGAAAACTACCAAACCAACAGAACTAGTCCTTAAATTTGCATTTTGAAGAAGCCTGAAGCTTGGAACAGTATTCATCCCCCTCCATGCTGGCAACAGAGCCTGATTTTAAGATAAAGTTCAAAATTCAGAAATGGGGTGGAAAAATACACACACAACAATAACAACAACAACAAAAGGACTTAATGATAAAACTTTATGATGATGACAAGGAAGAGTAAGATGTAAACTCAGAAGAAGACAATAAAGTAAAAATAACTATAAATAAGCCCTTAAAGAAAAAAAAAGAGCTGGATACAAGCTCAAAAAGAAATCTTGGAAGGGCTAATAAATGATTTCCAAAATAAATAAAAGTGGCACAAAAAAATGATAAGGAAATGAGAACAAAGAAAATTATGAAAAGATAATTAACAATCTGTTAGAAGAGACAAAAAAAAAATGTTAAAGAAAATAATACCTTAAAAGCAGAATTGCTTTTAATCCAAATAGAAAAAGAGGTTAAATATCACTGATAAAAATAACTTCTTAAAAATGAGAATATGCCAAATATAAAAAGAGATTCAAAAACTCACTGAAGAAAATTTCTTTTAATTTAGAATTGGGCAAGTGAAAGCTAAGGGCTTTTTAGCTAAGGGCTAAACACAGAAATAAAAAAAACTCAAAAGAATGAATAAAAAATTGAAGGAAAACATGAAATATCTCACCAGACAAGCTATTCAACTGAAAAATAGATCAAAGAAAGATAATTTAAGAATTTTTGGACTGCCTGTATGCCATGATTAATGAAGGAATGTAGCTATCATATTTGAAGATATTGAAGAGGAAAATGGCCTTGATATCCTAGGAACAGGGGGTAAAACAGAATTGAAATAATCTATTGATCACCACCTGAAGGAGTTCCCAAAATGAAAGCTCACAGGAATATTACAGCCAAATTCAAAAGCTTCCAGGTCAATGGAAAAATACTTCAAGAAGCCAGTCAGAAACCATTCAAAATACCATGTAGCCCTAGTCAGTTTCACACAAGATTCAGCAGCTACCATATTAAAGGAGCTATGGGCTAGAAATATTATATTCTGGAAGGAAAAAAGCAGAGATTTCAACTAAGAATAACCTACATAGCAAAACTGAGCATAATACTTTAAGGAAAAAGATGTATAGTTAAAGAAATAGAGAATTTTGAGACATTCTTGATTTAAAAAAAAACAGAACTTAATAGAAAGCTTTGTTTTCAAAAGCAACACTTGAGAGGAGGTTTTTTTTTTTTAGAAGAAAACATAAATGAGAAATCATAAAGAACTCAATAAGGTTAAATTGTTTACCTTTCTTCATGTGAGGATGGTACAAGTAACTTATAAAATCTTTATTATTATTAGATCAATTAGAAGGATTCAACGTAGGAAGAAGGCACCAGAGAGAGTGTATTATGCTGATGTGATATGAAAAACAATGGATGAGGGGGATGGAGTCAAGATGGTAGTGCAGAAGCAGCAAAACTTCACAGCTCTTACCATAACCACCACAAATACCTATAAAATATGACTCTAAACAAATTTTGAAGTTCCAGAAATCACAAAGTGGCAGAGTGGCAAAGCTCACACTGAAGGCAGCCTGGCAGGCAGATGGGAAGGAGTTCATCGCAGTGTGCTGGGAGCCCAGACCAGCACCATGTGAACCCAGGGCTGGAGCCCTGGGGCCACCAGAACAAGTCACAGCTGGAGCGCAAATCACCGGCAGCTATATCATTTTCCAGATTTACAAACCCATAAAAAACAAGGACTAAGGGAAAGGCAGTACTGCAGCTGCCTCCACATGGCTGCTTCAGAGCTCTGAGTGTTCAGATTTAAGGGGGGGCCAAGAGATCATTCAGAAGCCAAGTGCCCTTGCCTTGAGCTGCCTGGATTGGCACCATGGTTTGGATGGTGGTCCTGAGGTGCATTTTCATTGAGCCATAGCCGGTGGGGGCTGCAGTAATGGTGACCTCCAAAAACCTCTGGCAGCTGCAAAAATCCCAGTGATTTGAGATAGAACAGAGTTCTACTGGACATAAAATTTAAGTAATTGACTGGCAACATGAGTAGGCAAAGGAAGGAAAGCAAGCCCAGCAATGCAACATTAAATTCCTTTTTGGGAGACAAAAAGGATCAAAGCAGGGAATGGGAGGAAGACAACACAGCCAGAACTCCTATACCAAAAGCTTACAAGAAAAATGTAGACTGATTACAAGCCACAGAGCAGCTTAAGAAGGATTTTGAAAACCAAGTAAGAGAAGTGGAGGAAAAATTGGGAAGAGAAATGAGAATGATGCAAGAAAATCATGACAAGAGAGTCAACAACCTGACTGAAGAAAATAACACCTTAAAAAATAGATTAACTCAAATAGCAAAAGAACCCTAAAAAGCCAATGAGGAGAAGAGCGCCTTAAAAAGTTGAATTTGCCAGTTGAAAAAGCAATCTCAAAAGCTCACTGAAGAGAATAATTCCTTCAGAATTAGAGTGGAGCAAATGGAAGCAAATGACTTTATGAGAAATCGAGATACTATTAAACAGATGCAAACAAATGAAAAATAGAAGGCAATGGGAAATATCTCCTTGAAAAAACCACTGACCTGGAAAACAAATCCAGGAGAGACAATTTAAAAATTATTAGACTACCTGAAAGCCATGATCAAAAAAAATAACATAGAAAGCATCCTTCAAGAACTTCTCAAGGAAAATTGCCCTGATATTTTAGAACCAGAGGGCAAAATAGAACTTGAAAGAATTCACCAATCACCTCTTGAAAAACATCCCCCTCAAAAAAACTCCTAGGAATGTTACAGCCAGGTTCCAGAGTTCCCACATCAAGGAGCAAATATTACAAGCTGCCAAGAAGAAACAATTTGAATATAGTGGAAATACAATCAGGATAATGCAGGATCTTGCAGCTACTACATTAAGGGATCGAAGGGCCTGGAATATGATGTTACAGAGATCAAAGGGGCTCAGATTAAAACCAAGAATCACCTACCCAGCAAAATTTAGCATATTGTTCCAGGGGAAAATATGGTCATTGAATGAGGTGGAGTACTTCCAAGCATCCTTGCTGAAAAAAACAGAACTGAATAGAAAATTTGACACTCAAACACAAGAAGCATGTGAAGGTAAACATGGAAAAGAATTCATAAGGAACTTATCAAATTTGAGCCATTTACATGCTAACATGGAAAAGCAATAATTACAACTTGCGAAACTTTTCTCAGTTTGAGGATAGTTTAAGGGAATATAAAATTGTACATATATGTATACATACACAAATGTCTATATTGGAGGATATATATGCATATGAATACGTATGTGAGTGTGTGTATATATGTGTACATAGACAGAGGGTGCAGGAACAATTGAATAGGATGGGATAATATTTCAAAAGGTGAAATTGAGAGGTGAGAGAGGAATAATATGAGAGGAGAAAGGGAGAGATAGGAGGGGGTTAATCCTCTCATATAGAAGAGGCCAGGGATAATTGTTACAATGGATAGGAAGAACAGGAAGGCAAAAGGTAATGTGTCAACCTTTCTCTCATTGAAGTTGGCTTAGGAAAGGAATGACATACACTCTAAATTGCATATCTTGGCATACATGAGAGTAGGGGAAGAGATGGGGGAGAATGGAGGGCAGATTGGGGGGGAAGGTTGTTAGAAGCACACACTTTTGTAAAGGTAAGGAACAAAGTAGAGAATAGAACAAGAGGGGGGTGGAATAGGAAGGAGGGAAAGGTACTGGGATAGGGAGATCCATCTTGCCCCACCATAAAGTCTGAGGGGTTATTGGGGAGGATATAAGAGAGAGCTGATTGGGGGAGAGAGTATACAGGGTAATTTATGTTTTGGGGAGGTGGGTAGAAGAAAGATGGGGAGAAAAATTTTAAATCAAAATCTCATGGAAATGAATAATGTAAACTAAAAATAAACAAAAGTTAAAAAAAGAAAAATAATTGACAGGTGTGAAAGACAGATGCCTTGGGAGAAGGGAGTAGAAGGAGGAAAAAATGGAGAAATTTATCTCACATAAAAATATGTGAGGAAGAATTTTTAGAGAAAAGGGGGAAATGGTTGGCAATACTTGAATTACACTTACATCTAAATTGGATAAAAGAGGGAAGTGTGTGTGTGTGTGTGTGTGTCTGTCTGTCTGTCTGTGTGTATACACATATTCAATTGGTAATTGAAATCTGTATTACCAAATAGCAAAGTAGGAGGAGAAAAGGATAAGGAAAGCAGGATGAGGGGACATTAAAAGGGAGGGCAGATAAAAGATAGAAGTGATCAGAAACAAAACAGATTTAGAGTAGAGGCAGGATAAAAAATGAGAGAGAAGGATAAATATAGGCAAATAGGATGAAGGAAAATAAACAGTAATCCTAAGTGTGAATGTGAATTGTGTGACCTCACCCATAAAAGAGAAGCAGATAGAAGAGTGCCTTAGAAAACAGTGTCCAACAAAATGTAGTTTATGAGAAATATACTTAAAATCAATAGATATACACAGAGTTAAAATAAACAGCTGCAGCAGAAATTATTATTCTTTGTTAAAGGGAAAAAAACATCAGGGGTAGCAATCGTAATGACAAAACAATAGTAAAAATAGACTTAATTAAAAGACAGGTGGGAAAGCTAGATTTTGCTAAAAGGAATGACAATGAAATAAAATCTATAAAAGTTGAATGAACTATAGGAGGGAATAGTAAAATCTTAGAAGTGTAGGAACCACAATTTTCCCATATAAGAACTAAATAAATATTATTTAAAATAAGCAAGAAAGAAGTTAGGGAAATGAATAGAATTTAAAAATAGATTTGACAGAACTTGAGAAAATTGAATAGCAATAAAAGAGTATAATTTTTTTTCAGCTATATATGGTGCCTTCATAAAATATGTCTTTGTATTAGGACATAAAAATGTTACAATAAATTGCAGAAAGGTAGAAGTGTTAAATGCATCCTTTTCAGGTCACAATGCAATAAAAATATGTTCAATAAAAGGCTATGGAATCACACATTAAAACTGATTGGAAACTAAATAATCCAATTCTAAAGAAGAAGTCGGTCAAAAACAAGTCATAGAAACAAACAGCAATTCTATTTGAGAATGGCAACAATGATACAATATACTAAAATCTGTGAGATACAGCCAAAGCAGTTAGTACAAAATTTATATCTCTAAACACATACATCAATAGTAGAGAGAAAGACCAGATCAAAGAATTGAGGATGTGACTTAAAAACATATAAAAAGAGCAAATTAAATTCTCTAATTAAATGCCAAATTGAAAATTAATAAATTCAAAGTAAAAATTAATAAACAAAACTAAAAGCTGGTTTGTGAAGAAAAACAATAAAACGTATAAACTATTGGTCAATTTGATTAAAAAAGAAAAATCAAATTACTTTTAACAAAATTTAACAAGGTGAATGCATCGCTAAAGATGATGAAATTAAAGCAAGTATTACAATTTACTTTTTCCCAATTATATATCAGTAAAACTAACAATCTAAGTAACATAGATGAATAGGAAACACAATATTTTAGTAACCTGATTGAACCAGTCATCAATAAGATCTCTAAGAATAAAATCTCTAGGGGCAGCTAGGTGGTGTGGTGACTACAGCACCAGCCCTGGAGTCAGGAGGACCTGAGTTAAAATCCAGCTTCAGACACTTAACAGTTACTAGCTGTGTGACTTCGGGCAAGTCACTTAACCCCAACTGCCCTGCCATCCCCCCACCAAAAAGACAAACAAACAAATAAATAAATAATGGAATCTCTGGATCCACATGAATTAGCAAGAAAATTCTAAAAATGACATTTAAGGAACATGTAACCCCAAAACTATATAAACTGTTATAAAAATAAATAAAGGAGTCTTGTCAAATTCCTTTTATGACACAAATATGGTGCTGATATCTAAACTAGACAAAACAAATATAGAGGAAGAAAATTATTGATAGATTTCCTTAATTATATTGATTCAAACATTTTAAATAAAACATTAGCAATGAGATTACAACAATATGTCACAAAGATCATATAGTAACCAAGTGGGATTGATCCCAGAAATGCTGGGCTGGTTCAATATGCAGAAAACTGTCAGTGTAATTGACCATATCAATAACAAACAAAAAAAAAGATAGGGGAATAAATCTATTAACAAAATACAGCACCCATTCCTATGTAAAACATACACACACATACATACACACACAGAGTACAGCATAGGATTAAATGGAGTTGCTTGTAAAATCATAAGGAGTCCTTACCTAAAACTATCAGTAGCATTATTTGTAATGGTAATAAGATAGAAGCCTTCTTTTCCAATAAGATCAGGGGTGAAGCAAGGATGATCATTATCACTACCATTATTAAATATTGTATTACAAATGTTAGCTATAGCAATAAGAGAAGAAAAATAAGTTGAAGGAGTTGGAATAAGTGAAGAGACAAAACTATCATTCTTTGTAGATGTTAGGATGTTATACTTAGAGAACCTTAGATTATCAAATAAAGGACACTAGTTGAAACAATTAAGAATTTCAGCAAAGGGCAAGCTATAAAAACAAATCCACATAAATTATCTGGGAGGGAAGAGATAGAAAGTGAAAATGCATTTACAATAGCTGCAAACAATACAACATCCTTGGATGTCTATCTGTCAAGATGAACCCATGGACTAAATTAACCCAACTACAAAGCACTTCTCACACAAATAAGAACAGATTAAACAATTGAAAAGTATTAATCACCAAAGAGTACGCCAAACCTATATAAAGAAAATGGCAATTATAACTAAGTTAATTTAGTTATTCAGTTTTATTACTAATGAATCTACCAAAAATATTTTATAGAGGTAGAAAAATAATTACAGAATTCATCTAGAAGAACATAAAGTCAAGAATATCAGGGAATCAATGGGAAAAAAATGTGAGGGAAAGTGGCCTACTAGTGCCATATTTCTAGTGTGAAATATTGCAAAGTTGTTATCCTCAAAGTAATCTGGTACTGGTCAAGAAATATTGTGATGAATCTGTGGAATGGATGTTAGATAATATACAATAGTAAATAAGCATATGAATATAGTGTTAGATAAACTCAATGGCCTTAGTTTTATGGACTAAGAACTCGAGAAATAACAAAAATTTCTGGGATAATTGAAAAGCAGTTTAGCTGAAACTAAGTACAGACCAACATCTCAAATGATCCATGAAGATAAGGTCAAAATGGACAAATGATTTAGACCTAAAAAATGATATAAGTAAATTATGGGAGCAGGGGAAAATGTATCTGTCAGATGTATGGGTAAAGGAAGACTTTGTGATCAAAGAAGAACTAGAGAGGATTATAGGGAGTAAAACAGATAATTTTGATTACCTGAAATTAAAGGTTTTGTAGGCTCAAAACCCATGCAGTGACAAATTAGGAAGAAAACATGAAACAGGGAAAGAATTTAGAGTAAATTTATCTGATAAAGGTCTCATTTCTCAAATATGTTAGGAAGAGAATCAAATTTATAAATATAAGAGATCTTCTCCAATTGATAAATGTTCAAAGAATATGAACAATTGGTTTTCAGAAGACATCAAAATAATCACAAGAAAAAATACTCCAAATCTTTATTGATTAGAGAAATGCAAATTTTAATAAAAAACCTGTGACATACTTTCTCATCCCTGTGAGACTGGCTAATCTGGCAGAAAAGAATTTACAAATTCTGGAAGAGATATGGAAAAATTGGGACACTAATGTACTGTTGGAGTTGTGCGCTGATTGAACCATTTTGGAGAGCAAGTTGGAGCTATGCGCAAAAGGCTATCGAATCATGCATACTCTTTGACCCAGCAATTCCACTAAAAAGTCTGTATCCCAAAGGGATAACAGAAAAGGGGAACAAATCTGTTCATAGAAAAATATCAATGGGAGAATTAGAAATTGAAGAGATGTCCATCAATTGGCGAAAGGCTTAAAAAGTTGTGGTATATGATAGTAGTAGTTCTATTGTGTTATAAGAAATGACAAATGGAATGGTTTCAAAAAAAGCCCGGGGAATACTTATTTGAATGATGCAAAGTGAAGTAATCAGAACCAGGAGACCATTGTACACAGTAACAGAAATATAAGGATGAACAACTGTGAAAAGTTTAGCTACTTTGATCAAGTCACTGACCCAAGAAAATTCAAAGGACTGGTGATGAAAAATAATATCCTCCTCCAGAGACAGAATTGATGGTGTCAGGATGAAGATAAAAATGTACTTTATAAGCTTTCTTTGTTTTTCTTGTGTCTTGTTTTTGTTGTTTGTGTTTTCTTTTTTATTTTACATTAAATAATTAATATAATATTATTTGTTTTCTTATCAAAGAGGGTGATGAGGAAGAGAGAGAGAATTGAGAACTCGAAATTTTTAGAAAGTTAAAATTTTACATATAATTGGGAAATATTTAAATAAATAATTAAAATACAGTGTTTAAAAGTTCATTAAACTCACACAGCACTTAATTATACTGTCACAATGAAGTTTTGTGTACTTTTATTTCACTCAACATATCATGAAATGATGTATGCTGAAATCTCAAGAATATGTGGAAAGATTATGTGAGTAATTGGAGATATGGGGTAGAATTTCATGAGATCAGAACAAGATAGAATAATAACCAGTTTGGAAAAAAGACCTCAAGATCAAATGTCTACTTACGTTAGTGAAATATCAAATATAATTCTAGATGTTATCCTTAATATAGCATGTTCTTCCATAATATGAATTAAAGATATTTTTTCAGGAAAGTGCATTTATCTAAAGAAGATATGATGACATGCCATCAATATAACAATATTAAAAGTGTCAAATCCACCTACTTATCTCGATACTACTCTTTGTTTATTCTTGTATTATTAAGCATTTGTAAACATTCAGATTTTGAATCAGTATTCAAATATAGTTCTCTGCTATAATGTATTTGTCTTCACTTGCCTTTGAGTATCATCATTATCATCATCATCACTATTGTTTAGCAGAATGTAGATTTTCCCATTTCTATAGGTAAGCAAATGTCCTTAAGTCTTGCTTTCTTTTCCTCACCAAATAAGAAAATTGCACAAAATGAGCATTGTAGTAATTTCAACTATAAAATGGATTTTCAATTGCCCATAAGCTTAATGGTGATAACCACAGGAGACTCATATTGCCAAAATCTACAGGGATTTGTTTTCCAAGAAAAAAATTATATGTTGTTATTTTTGCTGCTATTGCTGTTACTGCTGGTAATTCTAATTATTTTACTGTGAGAGAGTAATTTGCTATTCTAGACTCTATCATTTACCAAATTGTGCTCTGTAATAAGGGATAACAACAAAAATGGTAGATGATTAAGGAAAAATTAGTGTTGCTGTCTATCGAAAATTTCAGTGATATATACTAAAACTGAATACAGAGGTGATTTACCTTAATTGTCATTGAACACCAGCTTTAGACCATGAACATATGGAAATTCATTTTAGAAATTGTAACCATAGGCATTGGCTAATTAGATGTTCCAGAAGCAGCTTCAGCTCAGTTCATAACCCTACCAATTTATTTTCGGTATCAGTTTCACTGAAATTAGATATTAATTGCTGAACTACTGTTTGGATAACTATCATCTTATTAAAACAATGTTTTCTCCTATATTACACATTTGGCCTAATCAAATAAGTGACAGTAATTTATGAGAAATAGGGGGAAATGAAAATATCAATATTTCAGGCTGGGGGTTAAAGTAAAATTGCAGCTTTGCCACTTACTGTGTTGGTGGTTTCAAATGAGTTACTTAGCCACCCTGGGTCTCAAGTACCTTCCAGTTCTAAATCTTTGGTTCATTTCTTTGATAAAAACACTATTTTACTTGCTCTGTCTATGACCATAATGACCCCATTGATTTTCTCTCTACATTCACTATTATGGTGCAGTGGAAAGAACAATAAATTAGGAGTCAGCAGATCTTAATTCTGGTTCTACCTCCATAACTAGGAAATTGTGCAGCCTTGGGCAAAGTCACTTGACCTATTTGAGACTCAAGTTGCCTGTCTGTAAAATGTTCAGAATAGTATATATGATAACTTATTCAAAGATGTGGCTGAGTGTTTGACAAATCTGACAAATGGACATAAACAACACAGGCATAAAGTTTAGAAGAGAGAGACTGAGGTTAAAGATATAACTCCCATTTGTGGCCTTAAATAGTTACTAATCTAAGTCATGAGAGTCTGGGGAATGATCAGAATGAAAAGTACAGAGAAAATATGACAAGGGCTAAATATTGGAATCGTAAGGTGGGAGAAAGCAAATAAACTGCTGAAGGATACTAAGATAGAAGAGTCAGAGAAATAGTGAAAGGGAAGAGTGCCTTAGAAGTGTCTCGTGTAGTAGTAAAGTAATGAATGATGGGGAGCTAAGAAAGACTATTGACAAATGGTCTGACAAATGATTGGTGCCAAAGAGCCTATGATTTCTAGATGTCTGGTAAGGCAGGTGGCAAATATATATTGAAAGTAGAAATATAGGATGATTTTCCTAAGTTGAAGACTTGAATAAAGTTATTTAATATTCACTAGATTGAGGCTGTATCTATTATAAATACCCAAGTTAATTATAAGGGACATGAAAGTAAGATATTATCTGCATCCAGAGAAAGAATGGATAAATAGAAATATGTATAGAATATTTTTACATGTACACACACACACATAAACACACACACACACACATTATATATATATATATATATATGTATATACATATATGTGTGTAATACATACCTATTTGTGTCTAATGGTAGCCATCTCTAGGGCAGGGAGGAAGGAAGAAAATAAAAGGAAAAAAATGCACATGAAAATTTTGTTGTGTATTTGAAAGGAACAGCAGGGTGTATATACTAATTTTGCAGTTTCATGTGCAACGATCTTTTCTTTTTTAATTGTGCCATGCTATGGAAATGTTTCTTTTATTCCATAAATTAAAAAGAAAAGAAAGTTACGCATGCAAAGTATAAATTTTAGAAAGTTCTATGAGGCTATGATATCATTACAAAACTGTTGTATAAACACCAGCCAGACTAAGTTGAAAAATGCCCCTTACCAGAAGTTCGCTAATTTTGGTGATGAATTTTCTATCTAGTAACTAATAAAGAATATTTACTACAGCATAAGTGAGTTGCATCCTTTGTTTTAGAGGGATGAAATCAAACTAATGAAATCATAGAACTGTGTAAGCAGTATTAAAACATATTAGTTGAAAAACATATATAATGATTGTGGCCTTAAATTAATAAAATAAATTTCAAAAGAACTCTGAAATCATCCAGTCCACAATTCAATCTATTGAGTTCAGTATATTCAACATATCACAATTCAGTATATATTAAGGTTTGATCTACACTTTTAAAGGTTTTTTTTTTGTTTTTTGTTTTTGTTTTTTTTTGTTTTTTTTTTAGTGGCCGTGTTTAAAATCTACTCAGAAAATCTACTAAACTTTGAACCAGTGCAAACAAAAAAGGTTTTTTTCAATGGTACTACATGCAGATGAGCCTATTGGGAATATTTGTGCTTTGTACAAGTTACATTTTTCTAAATGTTTTAAGAAAGGTTTTTTTTTCTCTTTGTGGTATGGGGTATGCAGAATTTCCAAGTTTTATTTTATATTTCATTCTATAATATTTCCCGTTACCACTAGTGTTAAAGGTAGTAACAACAAAGCTGAAATAATTGTCTATAAGATTTAATTGGTAAGAATTTATGCTTGACATATAAATCAAAATACATTTCTTGTGCATGTTTCACAAAGATTATAACCTTTTATTTTGTTAAAAAAAACACTGTTACCTGCTTTGTAGTTTCCTTAAATAATGCATTATGTCTCAGAAAACAACATATTTAAAATGGGGAAAAATACCCTTTAGGGAGCCACAGAGTTTCAGAGTTGGAAGTCCCTTCAGGAGTCTCCCCTGAACAAGACTCCTCCTCCTATGATATAATTTGAAAAAAAAAATCAATCAATATTTCATGGAAAACATACTGAGTGGGAATTCACCATCCCTAGGAACAGCTGACTTCAATCTAAAACAATTCCAAGTATCTGGAAGTTATTATGTTTTTATTTTGTTTTGTTTTCCCCCTTTATATTAAGTCTACATTTGCCACCTTGCATCACCAACCCATTGCTCTTAGTTCTGACCTGAGAAATACAATGGAACATCTATCTTTGCCATTACAAACTTTCAGATACTTGGTCAGTTATGATTATAAAAAGATAATGCAGAAAATATTCTCTTTTTTGAGGATAAATTTCCAAATTTCTTTCAGATGTTCTTCATATGAAAAAGACTGAAGGACATCCAACATTTTTGCTTTACACTTCTGAATGATATCTGGTGTGTCACTTTGCTTTACAAACTGTGTTCGGCAATACTGGAAAAAAAAATGATATACTCTGATCAGGACAGAGTAAAATAACCCCAAAGTGTAAGACAATTTGATTTAATTTTGATATAAGAATATTCAAGGGATGAGTATGTGATAGTAAAGAAAGTGAAAGATTGAGGATGCTGGTTACTTATTCATTTTTATCTTCAGCAAATCAAAAATTGGCTCTTTTTTGGTAGAATCTGTTTAGATTTTCCCTAATGACCAGCAATCAGGAAAGTCAAAACAAATTTGATAAACAAATAAAAGATGATCAGAAAAAAAAAAGCTTCTGGTGCTAATGAATCATGGAAGTGAAATCAGGGTAAATGGAGCCTTGACTTCAAATCAGAGAAGATATTTCTAGATAATAGGAAATCAGAAGAAATGGGATCAAGATCTGGCTCCATTCTTTACTTAGTACTTTGGGTGATACACTTCACTATTTTTGTGCCCTGTTATGCTCATCTATAAGTTGAAACTGTTGTTTTAGATGAACTCTAAATCCTCTTCTTAATATATATCTATAATTATTTTATCCATAAACCTTATATTAAACTTAAATCTGCTTTCTGGGAACTTCTATTGATTCCTCTAGTAGAAACTCAGTCATTTATTTCAGTTCAGAAGATCATTGATGTTGTTGTTTAATGTTAAAGATGTGGTCTACTGTGGAATATCACTTGTAAATACACACTTATTTTCTCCTACCCCTTCATTGAGGACGCTTTTAATTGGTAGATAAGTCTTGTAAAAATTGAATATAAGCATATAAGAAAAATCAGTATTGGAATAGATAAAGTGCTTGAACTTGGAATCAAGAAGAATTGATTCTGAATTTTTTCTAGAAATTCATTAATTATGTGACCTTGGGCAAGTCATTTAACTATTTTCAGTCACAGTTTCCTATTCTATAAATGAGGATAATAATAGTAACTCCCCTTCCCATGGTTATTATGAAATCTAATGAGATAAAATTAAATTTTTTTACAGGGTTTTATGTTATTATCATTAGAATTAGAATCAATTTATTATCATTAGAATTATTATTATCATTACTAATACTACTACCAACTTGTGATTGGTTACATGTTTTCATTTTACATGTATTTGTTAAGGACCAATAAGGATAGTAAGTTTAGATAAAATATAGTATTGAGTATAATTGGGGAAAGAGTTTTGGTCTTACATATGATAGTCAAAGGATTTGAACAATGAAAAAAAGAGGAAAAGATGAACGGCAAGCAACTAATAATCCTGACAATTGGTATTCAGAATGATTAAAAATAAGAGTATTTCAAATCAAATTTACCCTTACATTTTACCCCAACATATATATTTGGCCAGAATTACAAAAGATAGGAGTAATTGATATTGGAAGAATTATGGGAAGATAAGTACACTAATACCTCGTTAGAATATCTGTGAATTGATAGTTATTTTTGGAAAGCAATTAGGAATTATGTAAATAAAGTGACTAAGCTGCACTGAGAAACACTTTGACCTAGAGATTCCTTTACTAAGGATGATGATGAGGATGATAACTTAAATTCATATTCCATTTTAAGGTTTACAAAGCACTTTATAAATATTATCTCATTTTATTATCTAAATCAAGTCATCCTATCATGAAAATTTTGAATATGACGACACTGAAGCAGGCAGAGTTTAAAGTTCTTCAACTAGTAAGTGTCTGGTTTAAGATTTAAAGTCAGAAATTTCTGACTTCAGTCCCCAAATTTTAACCAGTATGACACCTAGCATATCCTTCAAGGAGGTCATTGATAAAAGGAAAGATCTGATGTACACCAAAACACACATATATGTATATGTGTGTGTGTGCATATATATATATATATATATGTATATATATACATGCATATATATGTATATATACAAACAAACACATATCTTTGTGTGTGTGTGTGTGTGGGGGGGGCAGCAAAGATCTGGAAGTAAAAATAGATGCCTATTGACCAATGTGACATTTAATTTAAAAAAAAATATGGTCCCCAAAAATATATACAAGAAATCACTTACCTCCACTTCTTCACAGTGCTGGGAATTCCAAAGGTTTGGAACACTACATAGTCCTTCTGACTTTGTCAGTGATTAGTTTATTGATCTTGAATGATTTGTGGAAGCCAAAATAAAGTTAATAAGATTTTAGGCAAAAGAGTTAATAAGATTTTAGGCAACATTTATATATATGTGTGTGTGTGTGTGTGTGTGTGTGTGTGTGTGTAAAGCAAAGTTGAAAATAGCCCTATTGTGTTCTGTTGTGGTCACATCACATATTTAATATTGTATTTAGTTCTGCATGCCATAATTTTACACAGACATTGAAAAGCTATATAACTTCCTGAAGGGAACGAATAGAATGGTAAGAAGACTAGAAAGCTAATCATTCAAAGATCAGTTGAAAGAACTAGGAATATGTTTAACCTGGAGAAGAGAAGATAGAGAAATACCGAAATGTCATAATGATCTTTAAGTATTTGTGGGGTTGAAAGAAGGAGTTGAAAATTTTTGATGAGATAATTACAATAACAACAGTAGCAACAACATATTTTGCAATTAGAGCTGACCAAAAAGCAAAAATGACCAAATTCCTACATCACAGGAGGTCTTCTTTAATGGTCTTTAACTGTAGCCTAAAAGACTAATTTTGGTTATTGTTGTTGTTTAGTCATTTTCAGTAACATTCAACTTTTTGTGACCCTGTTTGGGGTTTTCTTGGCAAAGATACTGGAGTGGTTTTCCATTTCTGTCTCCAGATCATTTTATAAATGAGGAAACTGATATAAACAGGGCTAAGTGACTTATCCAGTGTCACACCTCATAAGTTTCTGAGACCAGGTTTGAATTCAAAAAGATGAGTCTTCATGATTCTAGACCAGACACTATCCACTGTGTCCTCTAGTTGTGATTATTGTAGAAGGATTAATTATCTGAGTCAGTTTTGTAATGAAAACCTCAGGGTTAGCCTTAAATTATATATCTTTGGTTATATGGGTCATTTCTATTTGCCCCTTTATGTTTTCTTCTTTTCTCCTTAAAGTTCATTATTTCTAGTTCCCCCCCCCCTTTTAAGTACTAGTAATACATTTTAAGAACTTAGAGAAGGAATTATATATAACCATGTATTTATAAAATTTAATCAAATCATAAAACTGTTCTATTATAGTAAACTACACACCACTATGGAACACCAAGTGTTAGGAAGAAAAATAATTACCATAAGGGTGTGTGTTGATGCAAAGCTGTTTAATAAATAACTGAAGGAACAATCCTCCTGGTTATTCCCTGTCCTGAAAGAGACCTTTGTGCCTAGAGGGAAATATATGCATTCTGGTAATTTGGGTCTAATTCAATATAAATTAAATGTGCTTACCTCCATAAAGCTATTGATTAAGAGTTATCAACTATAACAGTTTTCTATCAAGATATAAAATGATTGATGGGAAGGAAAGTACTACAATTATTGGATGAGATAAAGAAGCATTCAGATGAAGCACAATGTAAGGCTAATAATGTCTCTCCTATACAACTTCAGAATTTACTGAAAATGCTTTAGAATGTTGACATGGTTATGAAATGTCCTTGTAGCACCTTTTATAAGAAAATTCCTTAAATTTCACTTTAAAATATGGCAGCATTATGAAGCAGAAAGACCAGAAATTTTGAGATTTTACTCAAGCATTACCACTTACAATACAAAGTCCATAACCTTTATAAGTCCCTTGACCTCTCTTGGTTCTATCTCTACTGGTCCATAAGACAAAGATCATTATATTGTATTATTCACAGGACTATTGTGAGAATTAAATATAAACATATAGGCAATTTTGTCAACACTAAACAAGAGACAGGATCATATATTCTGAACTAGAGAGAAGCTTAGAGAACAAAAAGTCTTCAATTTACAGGTAAAAAAAATGGGCATAGAGAAGTTGAGTGATTATTTACAAGGGATCACACAACTAGTAACTCTCAGAAGTGACATTTGAAGTCACATTCTACTTTTTCTCCCTCAATCCCACCTAGCTGTCATTAAACTACTTAGATATACAAATGTTGCCAATTTTAATCAAAACATCCCATTCTTTCCTGACTGCATTATTTTCTTATAGCTGGCAAATTGATAATTAACTTATGATATTAAGAAATGGAGCAGGTAAACACAGCTAATTCAGTGGGAAAGACCACAGTGGTCGCAGGAAATGAAGCTATAAATCACACTTTAGTAACCCCAGAAAGTCAGGAGGCAAACGGCATAGAAAGTATGGAAAGGTGGCAAAAAGTGATACAGAGGTAGGTGATGTGGGATTGATGGGGTGGTGAAGGAAAACAGGAAGCATGGTGAAGAAGATTGGGAGGGGAATCTATACAGAATAACTTTTGTAAGTATGGCTGGGAATTGGAAATACTCAGCAACATAGACCCAATGGAGATGGAAGAGTGCTTGAGAAGCAATAATTGGAAGTTTCTTTTTACAGCGAATTTGCAGGGAACAGGCTAACTTTTATCTGTGCCATCTTGGGGTTATTTAAATTACATTTCCAAATTATCTGAAAGTTATCTTTAAAACTTTAAAGTTAACAAATCCATGTCTTCTCAAAGTTATCGGTAACATTTTGTGTTCCAATGATTTTAACTGTGAATGTGTGGATGTCTGGAACTTGACTGAGATGAATATATCATAACCAAAAGGCCTTGACAGAAAACCCTAGAAGACTTCCCTTGATTTTACACATATTACGAGGATGTGATTTTTTTTTTAACACATGATATGGTTTGCAAATTATGCTGCATTGATCTTTGGAAAACTCATACTTTGGATAGTTTGTGATTTCTCAGTTACCATTTTCAGTCTTACTGTCTCTACTCACTAGAAAGCTGGAGGGAGTGGTTGGAGGTACTAGAACAAGAGCCATTTTTAACAAACCTAGCACTCTCATCTTTCTGGATTTCTCCTTGTTGGTATTTATCATTCTCCAAGTTCCACTTCACTTGCCAAATTTCTCCTGAATCCTTTCCTGATTCCTCCAGATGAAAGTAATCTATCTTTCCTATAAGATCTCATAGATAGTATTTATACACACATACATATATGCGTACAGATTGTTCTATTTCCTTAATATTTATTTGTGTTCATTTCTTATATTCCCTAAAGTAAGGTCCTTGAGGAAAGTTGTTCATCTCAGTCATCATTCTATCCCCCCCATTAGAGTCTAGTATAGTACTTTGTTGTTTGAGCTTGGTAAGCATTTTCTGTATTTTTAAATCAATTTTTAATTTATTTTCAGATTGCACTCTTTTTTTTTTAGCCTCTTACCCCCTCTCCCATTGAGAAAGCAAGAAAAACAAAACACCTATCACCAACATATAAAGTCAAACAAAACACAAATTCCCACAAAAACATAAAGAATTGAAGAAGCAAGATATATGGCAAGGGGCAATAACAGTGTTTTACGCATGTCTCCATCCTAAAGAGTAAAAGGCGACCATGAGTCCCTTCAAATTAATTCCTTGATTTCTCTGGTGAATTTGAAATCTACACTTCTACCTGTGGGGGGACAAATTCATAAAATAAGCGCTCTACCTCTGACTGTGAAATTGATTGATGTTCTTAGAGCCCCCTGCTGGCAGCCGGAATTGCTATTTTGAAGTATAAGAGGAAAAACAAAATGCTTGTATACAGACTAATACAAGCATAACTTATTCTCCTCTCAAACTTTTTGTGAGGGTGTGAAGGAAAGATGAGAGGGAGAAATATAAAGAAATGCCCTATAGTTTCATCAATTTCTATTTTTTCAGAGAGGATAGATAGAGTTAATTTGTTTTTCTTCCTATATTTTTTTCATTAATTTAATCTTTAGATAATGGAGCATTTTCTGCATTTCTTAAAAGATTAGACAACTTTTAGAAGATGGGCCAAAGAAATGATATTTAAATATGGAGAAGAGGTCCTATTTCTTTACTACCCTGTAAGACCAGCATTCCAGAAACAATGGTAGAGAAACTTGACCAGAAGAACAAGATTACTAATATGAAGAGAAAAGATGGGGTGAGAGAAGTCACAGTGACTCTAATGTAAGGAAAAATATAAATATCTCTTTTGTTGGTTTTAAGAAAAGATTAGAAGTAGATTTATTTAAATGAGTCCTGGTAATAAATATTGATTACTCATAATATAACCAAAAACTGAAAATAAAACCTATCTAAACAAATAAAATTATACAGAGGTAACATTTCTTTTGCAAAAATGTTCCCAAGTTTAAGCCCCTTTATTTTAAACAATATATACAATATAATACACTTCTATCATAATGAAAGAATTTAGACAGTAACTTGGAGTACATATTAATAGGATAGAATTTATGATCAGAATTCAAAAAAAAGTTTGATATGAAGGCAAGCACTAGAAAGTTTTGGAAGTAGGAAGTTAATGCAGGAAACACTATTTTGCTTGGTTTTTAGAAAATATTTTGAAAAGGACAGGCCAATGAGATGAAGTGTATATACTATTGATTATTACTTATTCTAATTCCTTGTGTAAATCATTTTGTTCCTTGTGTATTTATGTCAGAAATCAAATGTTCAAGATTTTTACATGGCAACGTAATGGGAAGCCTAGCTAGGATGTTTCCAGTTTGTTGGTTTGTCTGTTTTAATGCTTGTGGATTATTTATTTAAAATCATGAGAGCTGCCAGCATTTTCCTGTGGGTACGAATGCCAATAATCAAAAGAGACAAAAAGGACTGGTAAGAAGAAGATAAAGTGAAGAGCCAGACCTAGAAGTAATTGGCAGCATGAGACCACCAACAATTAGCATAAAAGAGACTAAGGGCAGAAACTGCTGTAAAAGAAGGCCCCCTGATTATGTTTTCTGGTCCAAATATCAAGGTTGTTTGCAAGAATATGCCAAGAGAATAAAGAGGAATAAGATAAAGCCCAACTGGACAAGTTCTTAGATAGACTGGGCAGCTTAAGATCTTGTTTTTTCCCCTTCATTTTTAAAGATGACCAATGACATTACAGTTAATGTCTTAACTTATTCATAAATTGGATTTAAGTGAGACAGACTGACAAAAAGCCATCAGCTTCACTTTCTCTTCCTGAGTCATAAAAGTCCAGTGGCGGGACAAAAGTAAATAAGTGGTGGTGGCTGCAGATGCAGTAGATGACCTTAGTATCTTTAATGTCTGACCAAGCTATAAACACTTTGCAGCACCTTCTTCATCTATCTTTATGCTCATAGCAACAAATAATTCTTATCAACCTATTCTATTGGAAGAGGGTTTCATATGCTTGGAGTGGGGTAGATGTATTTTAACTCACTTATATGTTTAAGGCATGTCGGATACCACCAACCTGGTTTAGCTGCTCTGCCAAGGCAGTTTGACTAGAGTGTGACAGCTGTGCATGCCACAGCTTTTTGGAACCACAGGTCAGAATTAGGTGACAAATGGACACCAAAGATGAATGAGGAGCACTGAAAAGGGCTTGGCAAGCTCTTGCATGAAGAGATGTTAGTTCTCCCTGAAGACCTTATGCACCCCAAAATTAATCAAATGTCTTCAAGAGAAAAAAGTCAGAAAATAGCTCTAGTTCTACTTTTCAAATTCATTTTATTCCTTAATTATCATATGACCTGACTACTTTGATGCATATTCACATAAACCTCCAAGTGCTGCATGTATGTATATAATATGTGTATATATTATACACATTACCAGGAAAACAAAGTGAAATTGCAATTTAAAATTAACAATAAGATTATAGAGAAAAAAGTGATTCTCCTGAGCTCTCTAGAATTTGTCTCTAAGCTTCAAATAATGCCTCAAAATAAATTCCAAAGTGACAGAACCAACAAAAAGTTGGCATGAAATAATTTTCCAGTCCTAGAAAACTTAGAAGGTATGCAGAAACAACATAATTTATACTAGGGTGGGATCTAAGTACAGCCACATCATGGGAATCCAGCACCAGGTCTTGGGAGTGACAATCAACTGCAGTAGTGGCTGCTTCCAGAGCGCTCAGACTAAAGATGGTAAAAGGGTCATGTAATTGTTGAGAACAAGATTACAGGAGTCCCTTTACTGGCACTGAGTGAAGGATTCTTACGTTATTCATACTACAACCCAGGTCACAGAACTGGGTTGCAGTCCCCTTTTGAGGCAGAGCTCTAGAACACCATACTTTATATCCTCAAGGCAACAAGTATCACAGTCACAGTTTAAGGGCAGAAAAAATTCTTGTGGTTACCCAAAGAACAAGGCACAGGCCAGGAAAGCAGTAATCACACTTCTATCATACTGCCTTGGAAGATCATACTACCTTGGAAGAACTGAAAGCTTACAAAGCTCCAGAACTAGTTTTACAAACCACCCAAAGTTTGGGACTCTGCACCCTCTAACCCCTCAAAAAGCCAAATTTTAATACAAAGTTAAAAGTCATGAAATAGGCAAAACATTAGAGCAAGCAATAGAAAAAAAATATCCTGACCATACAGGGAAGGTTACAGGAAAATCAAAATGCAAACCTAGAAGAAAACAGCAGAGTCACAGTGGCTACATCTAAAATTCAAAGAAAAATGTGAATTGGTCTCAGCCCCCCAAAAAACTTCATGGGAGAGCTCAAAAGTATTTTCAAAATTAGGTACGAGGAGAAGAACAATTGAGAGAAGAAATGACAGTGGTTCAAGAAAATCATGAAAATAATTCAGTATTGGCAAAGGAAGCACAAAAAGATACTGAAGAAAATAACATTTTAAAAAACAAAATAGGCCAAATTTAAAATGGGGCACAAAAATTCACTGAAATGAATCTCTTTGAAAAGCAGAATTACCCAAATGGGAAAAAAGATGTACAAAAAATTTTACAGAAGAAAAGGAAGAAAGTCCTTAAAAATTCAGATTAGTCAAGTGGAAGAGCAAGTACAAAAGCTCACTGAAGAAAATAATTCCTTAAAAATTAGGATTGGTCAAGTGGAAACTAATGACTTTGTGAGACATCAAGAAGCAATGAAGCAAAAGCAAAAGGTTTAAAAACAGGGGGAAAAATGTGAAATAACTCATTGGAAAATCAACTAACCTGGACAGATAGATCAAGAAGAAAAATATAATTTTTGGACTACCTGAAAGCCATGACCAAAAAAAATGTAGATATAATTTATAAAGAATATCTTTCTTAATATCCTAGAACCAAAGGGTAAAATAGAAATTGAAAACATCCACTTATCACTCCCTGAAAGAGATGAAATGAAAATGAAAACTCCCAGAATTATTATAGCTAAATTCCATTGCTGCAGGTCAAAGAGAAATGCTGCAAGTAGCCAGAAAGAAACAATTCAAGTATAGTGGAACCATGATCAGGATTAGTGGAAATTATTATGTACAAATTACATTATAGTTAATGACCATAGTTATCTAGTATATTATAAACTCAACCATTCAAGCTTTTGGAATAAAAACTCATTGTCTGAAAAAAAACTGCTGGTAAAACTGGAAAGCAGTATGGCAGAAACTTGGTGTAGACCAATAGCTCACATTGTACCACAAGATAAGATGAAAATTAATTTCATTAATAACACATAAAGGATGAAACAATAAGCAAATTAGAAGAGAATGGAATGGTTTATCTTTCAAATCTACAGATAAGGGAAAAATTTAGGACCAAGAAAAGTATAAAAAGCATTACAAAATGTAAAATAGATCATTTTGATGAACTTAAATTAAAAATATTTTGCAAGAACAAAATCAATGCCACCAAGATTAGAAGGGAAGCAGAAAACTAGGAAATGTTTTCACAGCAATTATCTCAGATCAAGGCCTCATTTCTCAAATATAAAAAGAATTGAATCTAATTTATAAAAATATAAGGCATCCTCCAATTGATAAAATTGTCAACGGATATGAACAGGCAGTTTTCACACAAAGAATTCAATGCTATCTACAATCATATGAATAAAATGCTGTAAGTCACAATTGATTAGTGAAATTCAAATCAAAACAACTCTAAGTATCTCCTCACACCTCTCAGATGAGCTAAAATGGCAACAGAGGAAAATGATGGATGTTGGGAGGGGATGTAGGAAAACTGGAACACAGATGAACTATTGGTGGATGTGAACTAATCTAACCATTCTGGAGCAATTTGAAACTGTGACCAGAGGACTATAAAATTCTGAATGCCCTTTAATGCAGCAATATTACTGCTAGGTCTATATCCCAAAGACATCCAAAAAGGGGAAAAGGACCTCTTTGTACAAAAATATTTATAACAGTTATTTTTGTATTGGCTAAGAATTGGAAACCAAAGGGATGCCCATCAATTAGAGAATAGCTAAGCAAACTGTGGTATATGATTGTAATGAAATATTATTGTGCTGTAAAAAAAAAAAAAGACAAGCAGGAAGACTTCAGAAAAAACAAAGTATAAAGGCTCATGTGAACTGATGCAAAACGAAGTGAAAAAATCCAGGAGTACACTGTACACAGTAACAGCAATATAGTTTGATGAAGACCTGTGAATGATAGTTATTCTCAGCAATACAATGATCCAAGACAATGACAAAGAATTAATGATGAAGTGTACTATCCCCTCCAGAAAAAGAACTGATATTGTGTGAATACAGACTGAAGCATTCAATATTTCACTTTCCTTTTTTCATTTTTTTCTTTCACTTGAGTCTTCTTGTACAAAATGACTTATATAGAAACATTTTACATTATGGCATATGTTGTAATGCCAATCAACACAGTAACACAGCACACTTGAGGGTTGCTGTTGTGAATATATATATATATATATATATATATATATATATGTACATGTATATGTATATGTATATATACATACATATGTGTGTATGTATGTATGTGTATATATACATACATATGTGTGTATGTATGTATGTGTATATATACACACACACGCAAACATGCAAACATATGGATTTGAATCACACAGTACAGTGAATACTCTATTCAAAACTAAACCTTCAGCCAAGAAACTAAAGCATTCACAATTCATAACAACTTATTACCAGGGTAACCATAAGGCCTTAAATAGACACAAAAGTATATAATATTACATGGTATATCCCCCTACCTTTTACATTATTTTGTGGGCCAAAATCTTTGGGAAGTGAGCAACCAGCTCCGCCTCACTCAGGTATTGTTCCAAAATGCTTGTTTATACAATCAGAGGATCCCAGGCCAGGGTCTTCCCTTAACACAGCACATCTCCAGGGGTAGCAGAGAACACAACACCCTCCACCCCTAGTGCACAATAGGTTGCAGTCGCCTCAATCCAAAAAGAGTATCCAAGGAAAGTCCTCTTGAGGTGTGTTCTTCTCCCCACACTGCCATTGCAAGCTCCTATCTGTCACTTTCAGGTGCACACATGCTCTAATGAGTCAAAGAGCACAAGGTTTAACACTGCCCTAGCCCCACTTCCAAGCCTATGGGAATCTGGACAGCGAAACCAACAGAATGGGGCCCCTGGGAGCCACCACACTTCCACCCTCCCACCATAAACAACTCCAACCCCTGGGTCTGAACTCATCCCAGGGGAGCAAAGCAGGAAAGCACACTCACTGCTCCTCCCTTGCTGCAAAGCCTCCATTTCAACTTGGGACTGAGTTCCAAGCTCTGGGGTTCCTCCTCCTGCATGTCCAGGGACTGACAGCTCCCAGCTCCTGCCTGGGTCCTGACACAGGCATCTTTCCACTCCTGCTCCCTGTCTCACCTCACTGGGGAAGGAACTGATCCACTCCAAGCTCTCACTGCTCTTGCCTGAGTCCAAGCGCAGTAGGATCAAGAGGCCCCTACACCCAGCTTCTGTCTCTGCCACACACCATTCTAACTCAAGGGAAACACATCCTTCCCTAGGCTTACATGGGGAGGGGTCACTTCTCTCTGGTTTCTAGGCAGAGCAAAATAGTACAATAATTAGGAAATAATAGACAACTATCCCAGCCCCACCAAACCCCATACTTTCCTCAAAGGGGTTAAGAAACTTACTTTCTATCAGAGGTCTCCTCTCTCTCCATCAGAGGTGTCCAGTAGACAGGGTTCCAACTGTCTTAACAGAGTAATAGAACTATTTACATATGTCACTAGAACGAGAGAGCACCAACATCTGGGTTCACTTTCAAAATGCCTTTAACAATGGCTATCCAGAGTCTCATCGAGGAAATCAAGAATTCTCAGGTGAAGCATTCTTTTCATGAGTGAGGCAGCATCTCACCTCAGAATACATGTATACTTTCAACTAATAGGCTCAGAGCCAGAAGGCACCAAAGCTTACATGACTCAGTACCTGATGAGAAAACCTTCATGACTGAACATCTAATGTGTTATAGGCATAAATTACCAGAGTTCAAATGAAATTAATCCTTCATATGTTTACAATTTGTCATGAGCCTGGGAAACTGAACTCCAAAAGAAAAAGGGCAAATATCCCACCTGTTTGTGCTCACACATGTATATCCTGTATCTGATTACTTACTGTCTCAGGGAGGTGAGAGAGAAGGGAAGAAGGAAGGGACAGAATTTAAAACTCAAAATTTTAAAAAAATAAAAATTGTTTTAACATGTATTTAGGGTAAATAAAATATATTTTTAAAAGATATTTCCATTTTGGCTAAGAAAAATTAATTATTAACATTTTTGGAGCATTTACTAGCAATTTTTCCACA
>CM053584.1:69003174-69022227 GCA_028627135.1 Pseudochirops cupreus | reverse complement strand
ATACTTTCATACCTTATGGAGTACTTTCATCTTTAAACTATATCTTTATATTTTTCCCCTGGTTTTCTTTTCCTGTTGTCTGAATCTGAATAATTAAGTAATTTACATAAAATTAGTTGCATGCTCTTAGGAAGGGAAAAAAAACAGCATTAAATCACATGTAGATGGTCAAAATTTTTTACAATTGATGCTTTAAAAAGTCTATTGTCAGATGGCCCATCGAAATGAATTTCAAGCATAAGTGATCATAACCTACTTCTGAATTTGCTATGCTCCCAAATGTATTGTTTAGGTGAGTCGTTTAAAAACAACTCAGTAAGCACACAGATGACAAAAATATGCCAAAGTTAAGAGCAAGGAAATTATGAACCCCAGTAAATAGAGCGAAAATAATGTAATGATGGGCATCTAACACAAGAAGTAAAAAAGCTAGAACCTTAACATTTCTCAATTGATTCTGATAATAAAAGAACATCCCTTGAAAATGTTACTGGACCATTCTTATTGAAATCAGGGGGAGTTATATATGCCCATTCAAGAGTAGACTTTGGGTCATTAAGTACAAGTTAATAATGGACAAGAAATGTACACACACATACATTTGTACACAAAGCGATTTCAAGTACATATTCATCAGCAGCAATTCATCTAACTCCAATCACACCTCATTTTAAGCTCAGAGGCACTGGCAATTTTTGCCTTTATTATAAAGAAAGAACAATCACATTAGAGAGCCATGTCATTCTCACAGTAATGAGTTTAATATGACATTTGGGAAAGTGCTTTTCTGTGAGTAGAATAACAATGTTGTTTGCACATTTAAAAAATAAAAGCTTAAAAAACATACAATGCAAGCAGCTTCTTGCTGGGTTTTTTTGTCTTTAATTTGAATGTGAGTTAAATGTTAAATTACAGTAATTGTGAACTGTTTTCCTGTTACTATGAAGTTGGTGATTATGGGATAAGCCACTTATTCTGGAGCCAGAATTTCCTCAATATAAAATGATTTTCAAAACTGCTGTTATTGTGGAATATTCTAAGAAGCAGATATTTTTATATTTTTCAGGAACAAAGTCAACTGTTAGATCAGAAGAAGTATTAAAATCCCTATAGGTCCAATGATCTGACTGTAGGAAGAATAAAATATTTCTCAAGTTTCAGCAAGTTAGCAGCTTTGCTACATATTCATAGCCAGCTAAGGCTTGGCATTTAGGTGCATGATGACATCTGTTAAACTCCTGGGAGGAAAAAAACAACAAAATTAGAGATAATACCTATCCTATAATATTTGAAAAAAGCAAAGAAGTGTGAATATTCATTTAGCATACGGGCAAATAAATTCTTCTCATATTTAAGGAAGACTTACATATGAGATTCTCTGTGTTGATGATAGTGTATTTGAAGTTTATACACCAGAACATGCTCAAATGTATAAAAGGAGTCAGGGAGTTAGGGATTAGTTACCTATGCTTTGCATAAAAGTCATATTCTATTCAGATTCCTTCGCTGCAATAATACTTCCAAGTCACAATTACCAATGCATTAATAGTTAAAAGACCAAGAATTTAACATAGTGTTCCAGGCTTTCCACAGACCCTTTCATATTTCTGTTTAACAAATGTTTATTAAATTGAATTGAATATATATTATATATAATATCATATATACATGCATATATGCATACACATGCACATATACATATACATATACATGTACATATACATATACATGGAAGATTCTAAAGATCATCTGGCAGTATAAGGTACCAGACATTGAGGTCCTTACTAGAACTAAACTGCCAAGTATTCTAACTATGCTTCAGAGAGCTCAACTCTGATGGACTGGCCACATTGTTCAAATGCAAAATGTTTGCTTGCCAAAAAGACTATTTTATGGAGAACTCACACACACACAGCAAGCGTTCACATGGCAGTCAGAGGAAGTGATACAAGAATGCTCTCAAGGTCTCTCAAGAACTTTGAAACTGATTGCGTGACATGGGAGACACTGGCACAGGAATGCTCAGCGCGGTATGCCCACATCAGAGAAGGTGTTGTAGTTTACGAGCAAAGCAGAATTGAAACAGCTCAAAGGAAATGCAGGATGGGCAGATTTGGAGAATCCACCCCAAATGTTCACGCAGACTATTTGTGCCTAACCTGTGGTAAAGTATTCTGAGCTTGTATTGGTCTGATCAGCCACAGTTGGACACACTGAAAATTGACTTTAGCATAGTGATGTCATTTTGGTCTTCTTCAAGAATGAAGGACAACAACCAACCAACATATAGATATATACATATACACACACACACACATACACACACACTATATATATATATATATATATATATATATATATGTATGTATGTATAGAGATATATATATATATATATATACATACATATTATATTTGTTCATTTATCTATTTATATAAAACTTGATCCCAAGCCCACAGCAGAGTCATTCCTTTGGGAAGCGTTGCACTAAGAAATTGTAGCAAACATTGGGTTCTGTTTAAGAGAAGATGGATGGCTCTGGTCTTTTAGTTATCTGAGAAGGTGAATTCATTGTACCCCTGTTTATCTGTAGCTTAGGTTGGGGGAGGTAGTGAGGGGATTCAGTGGAAGACATATAAGGAAAACAAATAGTGCCTACATACCTAAAAGTGAATATCATTATGATGAATTAATTGAGGATAAAGATAATGGGTTAGAAAAAAATAGAAGAAAAATAGTATAACAAGCCAATAAAATGCAATAGCTAGGATTTGGGGGGCAAACATTTACTGGACAAAATGGGGTTACAATTCGTAGATTTGTAGCCTTATAATTCATGTTTCAATTTCAGGCTTTAGGAGAAAAGATAATAGTCAGTCTCTAAAACCTCCCTCAACCTTTTCCCAAATAACTATATTTTCATTAGGTCAATCAGTTATGCTAGAGTCAGATGTAACTGGCTTGAGAAATATTAAATTTTCAGTGTTGAGATTTAATCACTACAAAGCAGGGTTTGATTCATTGAGAGAAATTGTTTTTCTCGCATTAACAACCAATTATTAATTTAGGATTGAGATTTTATTTCCTTCATATCTTATTTCAGGAACCAGACCCAGTAGATCAGTCAGCCAGTCTCTGGAGGACATGGCCAATAGAGGAGATTGCCCTTAATCCTTGAGGTACATGCTACTCAGTCTTGGACAGGATTTTACTTCTATTCTAGAAGGAAACAGTATCTAAGCTAGGTAAATTATTATCTTTAGGGAATAAGCCCATATCCTTGCATCCTTCCATTGGAGTTTCAGGCGACCCTGCTCATGGAGGAGAAAACCAAAGACAGCAGTCTGGAGGGGGATTGATTCCTCTTTCTAGCTTGCTAGATATGGCTGATTTCCATGACTGAGCCACATTCTCAGCAGAAGAGGCTGAAGACTTTTAGCACACATCCTTATTTAAATGTTCACAAATCTGGGTTGATTTCTCCTGTCAGAGGCATTCCCTTTCAAAAAAAAAAATTAAGGCATTCAGTGACTCTATTAGTTGTCTTCGGTTATTGAGAGAGAAAAAAACCTGACCATCAATTTATTATTAGTTAGCCTAATTAATAAATGCATTACTAATTACCCAGAAACTCTCAAAGTTTTTTTTTCATTCATTGCATTATTGATTTTCTATAATTAAGTAAATTTTAATAGTGCAGATTAAAATTAAAAGTCTTTGGGGATGCACTTAAAATATTTATCAGCAACTTGACGTATTGTTCTACAAATATTGCTTGAATTCAGTAGGAATGCAGTAGAAGGCTCTGGGAATGAAGTCATCACCAGGCTGAAGACTATTACCAGCAATAATATTAGCAATAATACTAATAAGTAGAATTAGAATTTATAGCACTCAAACATTTGTAAAATATTTTATATCCATTATCTTATTTAAGTCTCACAAAAGCTTCTCATCATAAAGACTAAACTAATATTCTTGCAGGATGAAACTGTAGCCCAAATTTAAAAAAACAAAACAACTTATCATCTGTATTCTTTGTCTTAAGAACTACAGATTTTTAAAAAAACTATCTGTTTTATTTACTTTATATTCACAATCTGTTACATTATCAAGAATAGCACCTTTATATCTAAATGTGTTTATCTGGAGGAAAAAATTAATCTTGGAATGACACATTTCAGCAAGCCAGATCTAATAATATTCAAAGCCCAGAACCAAGTGCACACAGGTGCATCATCAAGTTCTTCACTGATATGACTGACTACACATATTTAATGAACAGGCTGTTTACTTTTCTCTGACAAAGCCAATATGCAAATCAAATGAATATTTTGAGTTCCTATTAGGTCTAATAAACTGTAGGTCAGTGCACAGGTTTATTTAGTTCATTAAACTAGTGATCTTGCTTTTGTTTTTTTGTTTCCTGTATAAAAATCTACACATTTATCTTACTGGATAACAGACTTTGATTGTCTATAACTACAAATAAAATATTACCATGAAATTAATTTAATTATTTTCAACAAAGAGAGAAACAAAGATTCAGATCATCTAGAAGACTGAAGATTTTGACTTTGGAATAAAAAAATCTAAGAAGATATACATTTAGCAACATGAATTCATTCATATACATACTTAAATATTCATTTATTCTCTCTGCTTCTGGCAAAAATTCTCTGAGTCTACCCTTGCATCATATAACCAAGGCTTGGTTTGTAATTGCAATGAAAGATGTTTCGCATCATCCACAGATGAGATAATCTACTCCTCAGGAACTGAAAGCTGACAAATGAAATCTTAGTAAGTAAACTCTGTATAGGAAAGGTAGGTGACTCAGTGGATGGAGAGCTGGATCTAGACTCAGGAAGTCTTCACAAGTTCAAATATGACTTCAGACACTTTCTAACTGTGACCCTTGTCAAGTCACTTTACCCTGCATATTTCAGTTTCTTCATCTATAAAATGAGTTCCATTATCTTTGCCAAGTTTTAGTGTACTATGGTCCATGTACTATGACAGTATTAGTAAACTATGGTTGAGGTAGTCACAAAGAGTTGACATGATTGAACAACTGAACATAAAATGGCGTATAAGAAATCCCAATACTTTGTAAAAAAAATTCTTCAAAAAGTTTTTTTTTTCTCAGTCATGGACTCCAACTTAAGAACCCATGCATAAACTCATACGACCCTGATTTTTACTGAATTATTGTTTGTTTTTTTATTCAGAGTATTGTAGCTTGGCTAGTTCATCATTCTGAAAATGTACATAATATATCAAACTTTAGATGGAGAATCTATAGCTGAGGAAGATAACTCTATATTGACATCAGGGCATGGATTATAACTTGTTTTGCTGAATAAATCTCAGTGATTAGATTATTTTCTTACTTTAACATTATCTCATGGGCCAACTTTGTGATGATCCCACATTAACAACCAGATGTTGGTCTGAGAATTATTATTTTTTTGAGCCACAGCAATCCTTAAAGACTATTTTTAAAGGGATTGTAACTTTCAAAAGGCAGAAAATATACACATGATGAAATAAGAAATAATGGATGGAATTGGTATAATTTACTGAAAAAAATTTGATTATAAAAATATATTGTGTTTTTTTCATCTTAAAACCAATAAAAAACATACACTGAGTGTGAGTTGTATGTATTAAATTACTCTAAGAACTGTGAGAGACACCAAAAAAGTATAGTACATCATCCTACAATTCAGGGGAAAAATACTTCCTTAGAGATACAAGGCTAATACGTATTAAAAACTGAGAGCAAAAGAGTGCAATACACAACGTACACATTTATAGACTTATTAAAAATAATATAGACTGCTTGTAATAGACTTTCATAGAGGAAGGCAATAGCATTGGTGAGAATGGGGGAAGAGGAGGAGGAAACTACAAAAGACGGACGCTGTTTTGATAATTGAGGGAAAGAATATAAAGCATTCCAGACATGGAGGAAAATAAATATGAAGGCTCAGAGATAGAAGATGAAAAATCATGTGTCAGAAATCCAGGTAGGACAGTTTGATTGGATTATAGAGTAAATGGAACAGTGCAATATACAAGAACACTGGAAATAGAGATGAGCACTCAGTTTTGAAGAGTTTTTTTTAGTGCCAGAGGGATTAATATTGGATCCTAAAAGAAATAAGCAATCATTGGGACCTATTGAGCCATGGTATAAATGCTGAGAACTTAATCTGAAGATGAATTGGAAGGGGAATATACTTGAGTTGGGAGGATCAGTTATGATGTTTTTACATTAGTCTAAGAGAGAAGTGTTGCTGACTTGGCATATGATGATGACTATGTGAATATAGGGAAGGGAGGACATGAAAGAAGTTATGAAGAAACGAATGGTAAGATTTGGTAACTGATTAGACATCTGGGGTAGTAAGAGTAAAGATTCAGGGGTGACAGTAAAGTTATGCACATTGATTGGAAGTCATCAGTAGTAAGAGTTATTTCAGAATGATGAAATTTTGGGGAAAATATTAAGTTCAATTACACTGAGACAATTATTTGTACAACTTCAGAAAACCTTGGGAAGACACATGAATTAATGGAGAATGAAGTGAGTAGATTCAGGAGAACAATCTGTACTATAATTTAAACATTATAAAAAACTAAACATTTAATAACTGATTAATGAAGTGATCAATAAGGATTTCACAGTACTGGTGAAAAATGTACCTTACCAAGAAATACACCTGGCCTAGAATGAAACACACATTGCTAGATGTGGCTGATTTGTCTTTGTATTCACTTAATTTTCCTTCTACTGCCTTCTCTTACTTCTAACATGGGAAAATGAGGAAAGTGGGAGGAGGAAAAAAATACTTAAGTGAAAAAGTATTGGTTCTGTAAGCAAGTGTTGTTCTGGCCATATTTTATTAAAAATACCTGCAGATATAAATTATGGAGTGTCCATTTGGTGATTTGGTAATGTATAATTTTAATTCAGAAGGAGACTAAAGGATATTTGTATAAATCTTATATATATATATGTATATATATATATATGAAAAGATATCGTAATCAAATCCATACAAGCTGATGTGATCACCAAGACAGCAAGTTAAAAAAAGGAAGAGAGGCTATAGGATATATGCTTGGTACACCCCCATAGTGCATGGTTATGGCATAGAAATAGTTCCAGCAAACAAGACTAAAATGGGTGGGCAGATAGTTGAAGAAACAAGGAATAGCAGTTTCAGAAAAAAAAAGTTGGGAAGGAGACATTAAAGTGGATAAATAATCAATGATGTCAAATGTTTCATAGAGGCGTAGAAGGATGATTGAGAAAAGGCCTTTAGATGTGGTACTTGAGAGGGCCTTGGTAATTTTGGAAATAGAAATATCAGTGGAATAATAAAGTCTGAAGCTAGATTAAGGAAAACATAGAATTGTGTGAGAAGAAGTCAAGGAACCCAATTTAGAGAGCTTTTTTTTTTTTCAAGAAACTTAACTAAAAGGGGAGTAGAGATCAAGGAATATAGTAGTATAGATGGTCAAATCTAGTGAAAACTTTTAAAGCATTGGGGAAGACTTGAGAGAATCAGTAGGCAGGAGGGGAAGAAGAAACAATTGTGAGAAAGTGATAATTAATGTCTGAATTTTAGCTACTTGAGCAAGGAAGATAATTAACAAAATAATGTAACAGTATTTGGCTGAACTTGCAAATATATTCATCATTTCCAACTTACAAAGGCAGAAAATAATGTTTTTCATTATGAGTTATCTTTAGCAGTTGGTAACATTATTTGCTGAAAATTAGCAAAAGTATTTAACTATATCATCATAAATGTTCTTTAAAGAGTATAAACTCACATTTCACATAATCATAAATGTATAAATTAAATAAGAAAATAGACTTCATATTATATTATATGATGAATATGAAAAATACATGTCTCTGTGTGTAATTACATATGTGAGCCTGTGTATATATGTATAAAATGAAAAGGATGTAGTCATATAACTGATCAGTCAACTACTTTAAGAGAATATTCTCTGTAATTTAATAAGGGAGAAAACATCTATATCTTTATCACAACACATGGGATCATGGGAGCATAAAAAAAAGAACTACAAGGAACCTCAGAGGTCATTTAATCCAACTTCTTATTTTACAAATGAAAAAACAGGCAAAAGAAAATGAAATGAACTGCAGAACGTCACAAAGGTAGTTAGAATCAAAGCTGATCAGTTATATCTTTGACCTTAAGTTACAAAATCCACCTTATGTAAGAGTGGAGAAATATATGTGTTAATGTTCAACCTCTTGCAATTTTATTTTATTTTTAAGAAACTTCAAGATAGAGCTAAATTTTTCTGGTTTAAATATTCTAGAAGACCTATTTTGTCTTTATTTATTTTTTAATTTTATTTTTTAATTATTTTTATTTTTGTAATTAATTTTTCTTTATTTTTAGTTTACACCATTCATTTCCACAAGATTTTGAGTTACAAATTTTCTCCCCATCTTTCCCCTGCCCACCACCCCAAAAGAGCGATCCTACTGTATACTCCCTCCCCTAATATGTTCTCTCCTATAGCCTCCCCCGTCACCCACTGACTTTCTGGTAGGGCAAGATGGATCTTCTTACCTGAGTGCTGGTATAGCTCAATTCCCAGGTGGATATAAATAATGATGATAATGATAATAATGATGAGGATGATTATAATAATAATAATAATAATAATAAATATATATACAAATATATATTTTTTAACATTTGGTTATATAACTTTCAATTCTAAATTCTTTCCATTCCTCCCTCATCACCCACCCCCACTGGAAAGACAAGCAATTCAATACAGGCTGTACATGTGTAGTTACGCAGAACATCTCAACAATGGACGTATTGTGAAAGACCGACTGCATTTCCCTCCTGCTATTCCCCCCTTGTTCTATTCTCTACTTTGTCCCTGTCCCTTTACAGAAGTATGTGCTTTTAACAACCCTCCCCCCAAACCTGCCCTGCCCTCCATCATCCCCCTTCTCATCCCCATCCCCTCTACTCTCCTTTACAGCAAGATACAGAATTTAGAGTGTATGTCATTCCTTCCCTAAGCCAAATTCAATGAGAGTAACGTTGACCCGTTCCTTTTTGCCTTCCTGTTCTTCTCCTCCAATGTAACAGTTGTCCCCTGCCTCTTCCATATGAAAGGATTAACCCCATTCTGTCTCTCCCTGTCTCCTCTAATTCCGTTTCTCTCCCACCTCTCAATTTCACCATTTAAAATATTATTCCTTCCTATTAAATTGATTCTGTGCCCTCTGTCTATGTATGCATATATATACACAGTCTCTCTCTCTCTCTCTCTCTCTCTCTCTCACACACACACACACACACACACACACACACATACACATATATACATTTATATTCCCTTCACCAATCCTCTTATAGAGAAAAGTTTCATAAGTTACATTTATCATTTTTCCATGCTGGCATGCGAATAGTTCAACTTTGATAAATTCCTTATGCTTTCTTTTTCATGTTTACCTTCTCATGCTTCTTGTATTTGAATGTAAAATTTTCTATTCAGTTCTGTTTTTTTCAGCAAGAATGCTTGAAAGTCCTCTACCTCATTGAATGACCATATTTTCCCCTGAAACATTATACTCAATTTTGCTGAGTAAGTGATTCTTGGTTTTAATCCTAGCTCCCTTGATGTCTGGAATATCATATTCCAGGCCCTACAAATCCTTAATGTAGAAGCTGCTAGATCCTGGGTTATCCTGATTGTGTTTCCACAACATTCAAATTGTTTCTTCTTGGCAGCTTGAACAACTGAAGTAAAAAAGCCAAATCCTGGATGAGCTACAGGAAATTCCCTACTTCCTCAGCAGAGTTATGACAATGTTGTTTGTGTTCTGGATGAACTAATTGTGACTAGAACAATGGTTTGGTAAAAGGAAGTTAAATCACCAAAAAAAAAAATGGGGCAGCTAGGTGGCTCAGTGAATGGAGCACTGGCTCTGTAGTCAGGAGGACCTGAGTTCAAGCCTGGCTTCAGACACTTAACGCTTACCAGCTGTGTGACCTTGGGCAGGTTTCTTGACTCCAGCTGCTCTGTCTTCCCCCTTCAAAAAAGCAAAAAAAAAAAAATTAAAATCGGGGAACTCCAGAAGCTGGTTATAACATTTCTAGCAGTTTTCTTTTTGGGATCTTTTTCAAGAGGTGATTGGTGAATTCTTTCATGTTCTATTTTGCCATCTGGTTCTAAAAGTATCAGGGCAATTTTCCTTGAGAATTTCTTGAAGGATGATTTCTAGGTTCTTTTTCTGATCATGACTTTCAGGTAGTCCAATAATTTTGAAATTGTCTCTCCTGGATCTATTTTCCAGGTCAGTGTTTTTTTCAAGGAGATATTTCACATTGCCTCCTATTTTTTTCATTTGTGTGGATCCGTTTCATAGTATCTTGATTTCTCATAAAGTCATTTTCTCCCCTTTGCTCCACTTTAATTCTGAAGGAATTATTCTCCTCAGCGAGCTTTTGAGATTCTTTTTCCATCTGGCAAATTTGACTTTTTAAGGCATTCTTCTCCTCATTGGCTTTTTGGGCCTCTTTTCCCATTTGGGTTAATCTATTTTTCAAGGTGTTATTTTCTTCAGTCACATTGTTGACTCTCTTTTTGTGGTTTTCTTGCATGATTCTCATTTCTCTTCACAACTTTTCCTCCACTTCTCTTATTTGGTTTTCAAAATCCTTCTTAAGCTCCTCTGTGGCCTGTAACTAGCTGATATTTTTCTTGGAAGTTTTTGGTGCAGGAGTTCTGATTGTGTTGTCTTCCTCCTGTTCCATGCTTTGATCCTTTTTGTCCCCAAAAAAGGAATCTAAAGTTGGATTGCTGAGCTTTGTTTATTTGTTTTGCCTGCTCATGTTGCCAGTCAATTAATTTTATTTTTGAGCCACAGTAGATCTCTGCTTCCAGCGGGGAGAGCTTTTTCTAAAATTGTTGGGGTTTTTGCAGCTGCTGGAACTATTAGGAGGCACAGTCTCTGCAGCCCCCACCAGCTTTGGCTCACTGATCACACACCTCACGGCCACCACCCAAAACCATGAGCCCAATCCAGGCAGCTCAAGGCAAGAGTACTTGGCCTCTGAATTATCACTTGGAGCCCTGCAATCTGCAGGCCGAGAGCTCTGAAGCAGCCACGTGGAGGTGGCTGTAGGCCTCTGCTTCTGCTACTTTCTGCCCTGGGGATGGATGGCCAGACCTACTTTTCTCCCCCAAATTTAGCTGAGTTCCACTGACCTTTCACTTTGTCTGTGTTTCTTATGGGTTGATAATTATGGAACCTGGCACAGCTGCCTGTGATCCCCTCTCCATAGTACTTCAGCTGCAGCTCATCCTGACCACCCTGGGACTAAGCCATGGTTTCAGGTGGGGCTGAGTTTGGCTCCCAGCACTGTGTGATGAGCCCTTCCTGTCCTGCCTGCCAGGCTGTCTTCAGTGGGATACATGTTTCTCTGTCACTTTGTGAATTCTGGAGCTCTAAAATTTGTTTAGAGTCATATTTTATAGGTATTTGAGATGGTATAGGAGCTGTGGAGATCTCCAGCTTCTGTGCTGACATCTTTGACCTATTTTGTTTTTAAAGATACTCCAAGGAAAGAAAAGTGATATATAAGCAAAATTGAAGTCCTCGAACCTTCCTTCCCTGAATTCCAAGAAAGAAGAAGTCTTCTAATGTACTTCTCAAACTAAAGAATGCCTTGGTCTCAGCAAGGCTAAACACATAGTTCATTACAAAAGTTAAATGTTCAAAAAAGAGTTGAAAAGGAAAATTTAAACAAAGCTCACAAAAACGCTTCAAAACTTCAAAGTCTTCCAAAGCAATAGCTGTTCATTGATATTTGATAAGGGATCTTTGTGTAGTAGCTTTGTAAAGATATTATTACTCACTTCATCATTTCAGGTAGTTCCAACTATGAACTATATAGGTGAAAAATGCAGACAGTGCCAACTGATTCTTCTTTCTCTTCACAATGAATTTTTGAAATGATTTATTTCAGTCCCATAGATTTTCTTATACTTCTATTCACTGTCAAAAGATCAAATCAAATTACAGTGACACCATTACTGATTTTGAGCCAAGAAGATGTTCTCACTATTGAGGGAATAGAATTACACAGTGAGAGTTATTTTTTTCCCCCAGTTCCAACTTTCCAGTCTTTATGGTCTTTGGAAATAAAAAAAAAACTTTCTCTCAAAAAATTCACAGAGTAGCTTGTCTTCTTCACATATTTCCCTAGTTGTCTCAACTATTAAAACTATTTTTTAGATATTAAAAATATATTAGGTATTTTAAACACAATATTGCCATACCAGAATTTATTATTTCACCACTAAACCTCCACCCATCCTCCCTTATATTCACTGTTGCTGTATTATATCCATATATATACATGTATAGAATGGATATCACATAGTACCTTTTTGTGTTAGGAAATTATTGAAAGTTAAGGGAATGTCATCAATTGGGGAAAGGCTAACAAAGTTGTAGTATATGATTGGGATGGGATAAGATTGTTTTCTTTTTTTTGGCATTGTTTTACTTATTTCTGAAAATAATTTTAATGTCTGACTTATTTTTATCCAATTTTATTTATATTTAGTTTTTAACATTCATTTCCATGAGATTTTTAGTCACAAATTTTTCTCCCTGCCTTTCCCCTAGATCTCCCACCCCAAAATAGTGAGCCTACTGAATACTCCTTCTCCTTATCTGTTGTCTCTTATGTTCTACCACATGCCCCCCGCCCCAACTTTCTAGTAGGGAAAGATGGATTTCTATACCTCAGTGCCTGTATATCTTGTTTCCCAGCTGCATGTAAAAAACATTTTTTTTAACATTTGTTTTTCAAACTTTAAGTTCCATATTCTTTTTCTTTTTCTCTCCTCACCTATCCCCATTTGGAAGACAAGCAATTCAACATAGGTTGTACATGTGTAGTTAAGCAAAACATTTACATAGTAGTTATATTGTCAAAGACTAAGTATATTTCCCTCCAACCCATCCCAACCCCCACTTACTCTATTTTCTACTTTGACCCTGACCCTTTCAAAAGTGTTTGCTTCTACTACCCTCTCCCCCAAACTGCCCTCCATTCTATCATCCCCTGTCTTATCCCCTTTCCCCCTGCTTTCCTGTAGGATAAGATACCCAATTCAGTGTGTATATTATTCCCTCCTTAAGCCAAATTCAATGAGAGTAAGGTTGACCCATTCCCTTTCACCTTCCTGCTTTTCCCCTCCATTGTAACAGTGTTCTCTTGCCTATATTATATGAGGTAATTTACCATAGTCTATCTCTCCCTTTCTCCTTCTCCCTATATGTTCTTCTCTTATCTCTTAATTATATTTTTTAGATATCATCCCTTCATATTCAACTCATCATGTGCCCTCTGTCTATGTATACATGTACACACATATGCACACACTCACATATATATTTATACATAAATACACCCTACTATACATACATATATGTATGCATGTATACATACACACACACATATATTCCCTTCAACTATCCTCATACTGGGAAAAGTCTCATGAGTTACAATGATTGTTTCTTCCATGTAGGAATGTAAATAGTACAATTTTAATAAGTTCCTTATGATTTCTTTTTCCTGTTTACCTTCTCATGCTTCTCTTACTTCTTGTATTTGAAAGTTAAATTTTCTGTTCTGCTCTCATTTTTCTTGAAGAATGCTTGAAAATCCTCTATTTTATTGAATGAGCATCCTTTGGCCTCCAGAATATCATATTCCAAGACTTTCAATCCCTTAATGTAGAAACTGCTAGGTCTTGTGTTATCCTGATTGTGTTTCCACAATACTTGAATTGTTTCTTCCTGTCTCCTTGCAGTATTTTCTCCTTGCTCTATGAACTCTGGAATTTGGCTATAATATTCCTGGGCATTTTCTGTTGGAGATCTTTTTCAAGAGGTGATTGCTGAATTCTTTCAATGTCTGTTTTGCTCTCTGGTTCTAGAATATCAGGGCAATTTTCTTTGATAATTTCTTTAAAGATGTTGTCTAGACTCTTTTTTTGATCATGGCTTTCATCTAGTCCAATAATTTTTAAATTAACTCTTCTGGATCCATTTTCGAGGTCAGTGGTTTTTCCAATGAGATACTTCACATTGCCTTCTATTTTTTCATTTGTCTGGATCTTTTTCATAGTATCTTGATTTCTCATAAAGTCATTAATTTGCAATTGCTACAATCTAATTTTGAAGGAATTATTCTCTCCAGTGAGTTTTTGCAATTCCTTTTCTATCTGGCAAATTTTGCTTTTTAAGGCATTCTGCTCCTCATTGGCTTTTTGGGCCTCTTTTGCCATATGAGTCAGTCTACTTTTTAAGGTGTTATTTTCTTCAGTCTTTTTGGGGGTGTTATTAATCAGCTGTTGACTCAATTTTCATGACTTTCTTGTATCACTCTCATTTCTCTTCCCAATTTTTCCTCTACTTCTCTTACTTAATTTTCAAAATCCTTGTTGAGCTCCTCCATGGCCTGTGGCCTATTCACATTTTCTTAGAAGCTTTTTATGCAGGAGTTTTGACAATGTTGTCCTCCTCAAGTTCCATGCTTTGATCCTTTTTGTCCCCCCAAAAGAGGTGTATTGTCTAATTGTGCTTCCTCTGCTCACTCATCTTGCCAATTACTTGACTTTTGAGCTCTTTGCCATGGTTGATCTCTGCTTACAGAATGGTGAGAGCTTTGTCCCAAATCTCTGGGGTTTTCACAGCCACTGGAGGTATTGGTTAGGCACTTTCTCTGCAGCCCCCACAAGCTCTGGTATATCATTCACACACCCCAGGACCACCATCAAAGACCATAATCCAGATCCAAGCAGGTCAAAGCGAGAGCAATTACCCTCTGAATGGTCACTTGGTCCCCCTACAATGTGTAGGCCAGGAGTGCTAGAAGCAGCCACACTGAAGCTGTTGCTCCCACCACATCTCTGTTGCTTTTCACCCCAGGGGCAGGGGCCAGACCATTCTCTTTCTTTACCCTTTCAACAGAGTTCCCCACTGACCTTTTATTTTCTTTTTTGCATTTATGTGTTGAGAAGTCTGGAAACCACCACAGCTCCTGATGATTCATTCTCCTGATGATTCATTCTCCTGATATCTGCTCTTGGCACTGCTGGTCAGGGCCACCCTGGAGCCAGAATCACAGCTCAAGGGAGACTGTGCTTGGCTTCCAGTGGCTCTGTCCCAACATATACTGTTTTTAAATATATATAAAATCCTTTTGAGAAGTATAAGTATAGGCCAAATTACAACTATAAATAAATGAGCAGAAAAAGAAATGAATGAGTTTTATATATGTTTATATCTATCTACTTATCTATCTATCTATCTGTGTGTGTGTAGATAGATAAATAGATAGATAGATAAACACACATATACATATATAACTTTCTTGGGCACTTATGTGTCATAATAGATACAACATGAGGTCTGGAGTCAGAAAGATGTGAGTTCAAATATGACATGAGACCCTTATTAGGTGTTGTTTTTGTTTCTGTGTGATCCTGAGCAAAACCTTAGTTGTCTCAGTTTCCTCATATGTAAAATGATCTGAAGAAAAACAATGGCAAACCACTCTGGTATTCCTTCCAAGAAAATGCCAAATTGAGGGCAGAGCCAAGATAGTGAAGTAAAAGTAGCAACTTGCTTGAGCTCCTGCTTCAACTACCTCCAATACCTGTCAAAAAAATGCCTCTAAACAAATTTTAATGCTACAGAATCCACAAAGTGAAAGAGAGAAACAAATCTCCTGCTGAAGGCAACCTGGCAGACCAACAGGGAGAGTCTATTGTACCAAACTGTGAGTTGACCATAGTCCTATATGAGCCATGTAAGCCTAGACCAACACCACAGACCAGGCAGAGTGTACTTCAGGAGAGCGAATCCTTAGCAGCTGTGGTGGTTTCCAGACTTCTTAATCGATAAACACCAAAAAGAAAGTAAAATGTCAGTGGGGAACCCTCTTAACCCTAGATTAGAGAAGAACTTGGTCTGGCCCCTGCCACAGGGGCAGCAGAAGTGACTGTGGCTACAACTGTTACCAATGCTGCTGCTTCAACCTCCAGCCATAGAGATCTTAGGGGTATGAAATCACTATTCAGAGGGCATTTGCAGGAATCTCTCTGCTGGCACTGAGATAGGATTCTCTTGCTGTACCCTTCTTGGAGCTGAAGTCTTGGTTAGGGCTCCTGGGGTGAGGAGCACTTATGTGGCAGAGCTTGTTAAGGCTGTGAAGAGAAAGCCCTACTCAAAATTCTGAGGCAGGTGCCTAGAAAAAAACTCTGACAACAGCTGCACAAAATCCCAGAAATCTGGGACAAATCACCATTCTGGAAGCAGAGTTCTACTGTGACAAAGAGCACAAAAGTCAAGTAATTGGCTTGCAAGATGAGTAAACAGAAGAAGTGCAATCAGACTATAGAATTACTTTTTGAGGACAAAGATGATGAAAACATATAACCAGAAGAAGACAACAAAGTCAAAACTCCTGCATCACAATCCTCCAAGAAAAATATGAATTGGTTGCCAGCCCTAGAGGAGGTCAAGAAGAATTTTGAAAATCAAGTAAGAGAGTAGAGGAAAAATTGGTAAGAGAAATGAGAATGCTGCAGGAAAATTATGAAAAATGAGTCAATAGATTGACTGAACAAAATAGCACCTTAAAAAACAGACTAACTCAAATGGCAAACAAGGTTCATAAAGCCAATGAGGAGAAGAATGCTTTAAAAAAAAAAACCTGAATTTGCCAGATGGAAAAAGAATTTCAAAAACACACTGAAGAGAATAATTCCTTCAAAATTAGATTGGAGCAAATGGAAGCTAATGAGTTTATGAGAAATTAAGGTACTATAAAACAGATACAAACAAATGAAAAAAACAGAAGGCAATGTGAAATTTCTCATTGGAAAAATGACTGACCTAGAAAACAGATTGAGGAGAGGTAATTTTAAAATTATTACATTGACTTAAAGGCATGATCAAAAATTGAACCTAGACATCATCTTTCAAGAAATTATCAAGGAAAATTGCCATGATATTCTAGAACCAGAGGGCAAAATAGAAATTGAAAGAATTCACCAATTGCCTTTTGAAAAAGATCTCAAAAGGAAAAATCCCAGGAATGTTATAGCCAAATTCCAGAGTTCCTAGGTCAAGGAGAAAATATTACAAGTTGTCAGGAAGAAACAATTTGAATATTTTGGAAACACAATCAGGATACTACAAGATCTAGCAGCTTCTATAATAAGGGATAAAACAGCTTGGAATATGATATGCCAGAAGTTAAAGTACCTAAGAATAAAACCAAGAATCACCTACCCTGAAAAATCGAATATAATAATTCAGGAGAAAATATGACATTCAATGAAATAAAGGGCTTTCAAGCATTCTTGATGAAAAATCAGAGCTGAACAGAAAATTTGACTTTCAAGTCAAAAAGCAAGGGAAGCATGAGAAGGTAAACAGGAAAAAGAAATCATAAGGAACTTATTAAAGATGAATTACTTACATTCCTGCATGGAAAAAATGATAATTGTAACTCCTGAAATTTTTATCAGTATGATTATAGTTGAAGAGAATACATATGTATACATACATACATACATACATATATATATATATATATATATATATGTACACATATAGAAGGGTATATGTGTGAATATATATGTGTGTGTACATGTATACATACACAGAGGGCACAGAATCATTTGAATATGTTGGGATGATATGTAAAAAAATAAAATTAAGAGTTGAGAGAGGAATATAATGGGAGAAGGAGAAAGAGAGAGATAGAGTAGGGTAAAATATCTCACATAAAAGAAGCAAGAGAAAAGTGTTACAGCAGAGTGGAAGAGCAGAAAGGTGAAAGGGAATGAGTCAGCCATACTCTCATTGCATTTGGCTTAAAGAGGGAATAATATACACACTCAACTGGATATTTTAGCCTACAGGCACTTGGGGGGAAGGGTATAAGAGGGGAAATGATAGCAAGGAGGGCATATTGGGGGAGAGGGTAGTTAGAAGCAAACAGTTTTGAAAATGACAGGGTCAAAGGAGAAAAGAAGATAGATTGAAGGAGCTATAAGATGGAGGGAAATAAAATTAGTCTTTCACAATATAACTATTATGGAAATGTTTTGATAACTACACGTGTACAACCTATATTGAATTGCTTGTATTCCCAATGAGGGTGGGTGAGGAGGTAAGAAAGGAAAAAATTTGGAAATCAAAGTATTAAAAACAAATGTTAAAAACTTTTTTTACATGCAACCAAGAAGTAAGATATACAGGCAATGGGGTATAGAAATCCATCTTGCCCTAAAAGACAGCAAGGGGAGGGAGCGATGGAGGAGGACATAAAAGAGAATAGAGTGGGGAAAGGGGTATTCAGTGTGCTTGTTATGTTGGAGTGGGCATTGGGCAGGGACTGGGAGAAAATTTGTAACATAAAATCTTGTGGAAATGAATGTAGAAAACTAAAAATTAAATAAATAAAATTATTAAAATGTGGAATAGTCTTCTTAGGTTGATTGTAATATCTCATTGACTCAAATGAAGGATGCATAATCACTTGTGAAAACTATGGATAAAATTTTATGATGTAAGTTGTATTAACTGAACTTTTAGAACACTATTTTACCTCTGAATTTTTTTTTCCTACAAAATATCAAGGCAAGCACATAACAACAAGTACATTACAAGTTTTGGGTTTAGTATTCCATCTTTTTTCACCTTATTTCTTTGCTGCTTTTATTGTTGTTGTTGTTGTTGTTGTTTTTTAATATGAGATTCTTTATTAAATTTTTTTGAGTTACATCTTTTCTCCCCGTCTTTCCCCCGCCCACCACCCCAAAACAGCCATCCCAGTATTTCCCCCCTCCCCCAGTCTATTCTCTCCTATGTCACTTTTTGGTAGGGCAGGATGGATCTCCCAACTGCAGTGCCTGTGTATCTCAAGTTCCAGTTGGATGTA
>CM053584.1:68986449-69002674 GCA_028627135.1 Pseudochirops cupreus | reverse complement strand
AGGGGGTCAACAGGTTACTTCTCTGGCTGTGAGTTTGATAAATGAGCACAGTCAGCTGTGCATAATCTGGCTGAGACAACTCCAGATTAGCATCACTGGTGGCTTTCACTGAAGGTTTGCAAATCTTAGATCTCCATGACAACTCTATGAGGTAGGTGCTCTCTTATAAATCCTTAAAACACAAAACAAAACACAGAGAGGTTATTGTGATGGCTTGTTCAAGGCAGGGCTAGAGCTTAGTTCTTTTTGATGGGAGTAACTTGTTTCATTATGATCTTTGCCTTTTTTTTTAAACAATTGAACTAAAATAAAACTAAGAACTGTTTTCATAAAAAAATAAAAGAAATAAACCTTTTGCTAATTTGATTTTTAAAAAGGAAAGAAGAAAAACAAGTTACTAGTAACAAAAATGACGAAGGTGAATTCACCACCAAAGAAGGAATTACATTTATAATTAGGAACTATTTTGCCAAAATGTATGCCAACAAATTTGACAGTCTTAGTGAAATTCTGATTAAAAATATAAATTGCCCAGATAAACAGCAGAGGAAATAAGATATTTAAATAGCCGCATTTTAGGAAAATAAATTGAACAAAACATCAACGAAATCCCTTAAGAAAAAATTTCTAAGACAAGTGAATTCTAGCAATTAATCCCAACACTAGGTAAACTATTTGGGAAAATAAGCAAAGAAGCCCTACCCAATTCTTTTTCATGGTACAAATATGGTGTTGATACCTAAAGCAGGAAGAACCAAAAAAAAGAAAGAAAGAAAGAAAATTTTAGATAAATTTCCTTAATGAATATTAATGGAAAAATTTTAAATAAATATTAGAAAAGAGATTACCGCAATTTAGCATGAGGATAATACACTATGACAAGGTGAGATTTATACCAGGAATACAAGAGTGGTTCAATAGTAGGAAAACTATCAGAATAATGAACTATATCAATAACAGAACTAACAGAAACTATATGAATATCTCAAAAAACCAAAAAAATCTTTTTAACAAAATACAGCACCTACTCCTATTAAAAACTGTAGAGAGCATAGGAATGAAAGGAATTTTCCTTAAAATGATAAGCAGTATCTAACACCATCAGAAGCATTATATGTAATGGGGATAAGCTAGTAATATTCCCAGTAAGATCAGGGGTGAAAGAAGGACTCCCATTATTATTGAGTATTTTGCTAGAAATGTTCACTTTAGCAATAAGAGAAAAAATAAATAAATTGAAGGAATTAGAATAGGTAAGGAAGAAGCAAAACTCTCATTCTCTGCGGATTACTTGATAGTATATTTGAGAATCCTAGGACATCAATTTAAAAAATACTATTTGAAACAATTAACGACTTTAACAAATTTGCAGGATATAAAATAAACATAAATCATCAGCATTTCCGTATATTACCAATAAAGCCCAGCAGCAAGAGCTAGAAAGAGAAATTCCATTAAAAATAACTGTAGATATTGTAAAATATTTGGGAGTCTACCTATCAAACCAATCCAGAAACTACATAAACACAACTATAAAACATTTTTTCATACAAATAAAGTCAACTCTAAAGAACTGAAAACATATCAATTTTGCATGGGTAGGCTAAGCTAATAAAATAAAATAACAATTTTACCCAAATTAATTTACTTATTCACTGCCAAACCAATCAAACTGCTGGAAAAAATATTTTATAGAGTTGGAAAAAGAATACTGAAATTCATTTGGAATGAGAAAAAGTCATGGATTCCAAGGGGATTAATAAAAAATGCAAGGAGATGTATTCTAGTCATACCAGATCGTAAATTATAAAATATTAATTATCAAAATTATTTATTACTTGCTAAGAAATAGAGCAGTGGATCAGTGGAATAGATTAGGTACACAATACACAATAGTCAAAGAACTATAATAAATTACAGTTTTATAGACTCAAAGAATTCTGCTTCTGGCATAAGAACTCTCTTTTTGACAAAAGGTGCTAAGAAAATTGGAAAATAGTATGGCAGAAACTTGGCATAGACCCTATACCTCAGACCCTATACTAACATAAGATTGAAATTAGCACATGATTTAGATATAAAGGATGATGCCTTAAGCAAATTAGGAAAGTGAAGAATAGTTTACCTGTCAGATCTATAGAGAAAGGAAGACTTTAAAGAAGAGATAGAGAATATGATAAAATGCAAAATGGATAATTTTGATTACATTAAATTAAAAAAAAAGTTTTGTGCAAACAAAACTAAGGCAACCAGGTTTAGAAGGAAAGCAGAAAGCTGGAAAATAATTTTTACAGTCAATGTTTCTGATAAAGGCTTCACTTCTCAAATAGAGAACTGAGTCTAATTTATAATACACATAATTACCAAACTGATAAATGGTCAAAGATATGAACAGACAGTTTTCAGATACGAAATCTAAGTTTTCTATAATAACAGGGGGAAAAAGTGTTTTACATCACTATTGAATAGAGAATTGCAAATTAAAACAACTCAGAGGTACCAACTCACACCTATCAGATTGTCTAATGTGACAAAAATGGGAAATGATAAATTTTGGAGAAAATGTGGGAAAATTGGAAAATGAATTAATTGTTGGTGGAGTTGTGAACTGATCCAAACATTCCAAAGAGCAATTTTGAACTATGCCTAAAGGGCTCTAGGGAATTCCATCACTGAGGAAGAGTCGAGCAAGGTGTCATTATATGAATGCAAGGGAATACTATTTTTGTAAGAAATGATGAGCAGCCATATTTCAGACAAACCTGGAAAGACTTACATGAACTGATACTGAGTGAGGTGAGCAGAAGCAGGAGAATATTGTACAGTTACAGTAACATTGTAAAATGATCAACAATTACAGACTTTGCTGTTCTCAGCAATACAGTGATCCAAGGCAATTGCAAAAGAATTGTGATGGAAAACGTCCACTTCCAGAGAAAGAACTGTGCAATCTGAATGCAGATCCAGTCATACTATTTTTAATTTTTATGTTTTTGACCTCTTTGTTTTTCCCTTTGGTTCTGATTCTTCTTTCCCAAACTGACTAGTATGGAAATATGTTTAACATTATTGTATATGTATAACCTATATCAGATTGTTTGCTGTCTTGGGGAATGGAGAGGGAGAAGGAGAGAAAATTTTTTTATCTCAAAATATTATTAAAATGAATATTGAAAACTATATGTACATGCAATTATAAAAAAATACTATTAAGTTAAAAAATAGAAAGATGAGAAGATCTGACCATGAAGGAGGATTAAGGAGGAATTCTAGACAAAGGTGTGTGAAAGACATCATTAGCAAAGTTAGAGGGGCAGAAGAAACATGGAATATAAGTGGATAGTAAGTAAACCAAAGAATTCATACCAGGGAAGACTGAGAGATAAGGTTAGATAGATGATTCAATTGTAATAAGATTATAGAGATAATTTCACAATTGAATAAGCAATCTTGAAAAAGCATCATGTAAAATATGTCCTAACAATTGATAGTCTACTGAACAAGGAACTATACAGTGAATATAAATCATTTATATTCAATATATTATTTTACCAACATTCAATTTAATTAAACAATTGTAATATCTCTGTATGTAGAATATTTCGATAAGATAAGGACATCTTAGGCATATGGAGAATTTTAATATCTAAAGTCTCAATTGGAAAAAAAGAAAGGTTATTTGATGAGATACATGTTTGAATAAAAGCAACAAATCAGCAGTATTTAATAAATGCTCCATCTTCTCTGTTTCTCAGGAACATTATGTAAAAGTCATTCCCATAAAGAGAAAGAAAAATAAACAAAAAAGGTACATTTCTATATATAAATTTGGCTTTGTGACCTAAATGAGAACTGCTCTGAACAATCCAAAATTGAACAGAGGGAGGAAAGGATCAGAGCCTAGTTGTGTTTGCTTGGAGATGAGGAGGGCTATCATGTTTAATATTATATAGATTTCTACAAAATGAACAAATGTAAGTTTTCTGACCTGGTTTTTTTTTTCAGTCTGAGTGATTGACAAGAATTGTCACAGATGATTAGGACATGGAATTTTCAGGAAGTAGAGGTAAGGATGAGTTAAGACAAGGCTTTGTTCTTGGTCCAAGTGATACAAGGATAAAAATATCATTCCCTTCCTTCAGGAAGTTTGCAGTTTAATGTATGGGTGGAATAAAGCATCTATTAACACAATATAACAAAGCATAACACATGATACAATATAAGACAACATAAAATAACACAGCATAACATAACATTACTGAAGGATAAAACAGAGGAAGAATTCAGCCAATGTATAGGTGAGGAGGGAGTGATACCTGAAGAGGGGAAGAAAATTTTAATGGAAGTGTTGTAGAGGATAGGCAAGGTATCAAAAAACACTATGTGGATATAGAAGCACCTGATCTGTGTCTTAGAGGAAGACCAGATATTTTTAAGATAGAGATGAGAAGGGAGTACTTTTTAGTTGGGTTCCTGCTTGAGCAAAATGTGTTGTCTGAAGATAGATGCTGTGTTCCACAGACAAGTGGTGGCTCAGTTTGTGAGAATTGTAGATTGCATAAAAGTTAACAATGTGAAATTAGGTTAGGAAAGTGGAATGAGACCAGATCATGAAGGTCCTTAAATGGTAATCTAAAGAGAGATTTATTATATTTAAGCTGAATTATGCATACCACACAATATGTAGTAATGATTTTGATGGAGAATCTCAGAGTAGTAATCTAACAGTTCTGCGATTATTAAGCAAAGTACTTTAAAAATATTTTATTTTGGGGCAGCTAGGTGGCAAAGTGAATAGAGCACTGGCCCAAGAGTCAGGAGGACCTGAGTTCAAATGCGTCCCTAGACACTTAACACTTACCAGCCCTGTGACCTTGGGCAAGTCACTTAACCTCAATTACCCTGCCTTCCCCCTTCCAAAAAGCAAAACAACAAAAACAAAACAAAACAAAAAAGCAAAAAAATATTCGAGTTTTTCCATTTATATGTAAAATTTTAACACTTAAAAAAAAATCTTGAGTGCCAAATTCTTTCCATCCCTTTTTTCCATACCCTTCATTGAGAAGTCAAATAATCATATATTATTTATAGATGTATAGGTATACAAAACATAGTTACATATTAGTCACACCGCAAAAGAAAATATAGATACACACAACCCTTTATGGAAAAAAAATATACACTTATTTTGTAAGTTAAATTAAATGTTCTATGTTTGACGTCCTTCTTTTGTATTTACTTTAAGTGAACTTGGGGTTTCAAGTTAATAAATGGTCAAAGGACATGAGCAGGCAGTTTTCAAAAGAAGAAATCAAAGAATTATTACATATATGTATATATATATATATATACATACATATATACACATATACAATCAGATAAAATGCTCTAATTCATTATTTATTAGAGAAATGCAAGTTAAAACATCTCTGAATTACAACTTCATTCCTATCAGATGGGTTAACATAATAATAAAGGAAAATGACAAATGTAGAGGATATGGGAAAATTAGGACACTAAAGCCTTATTGATGGAGATGCATACTGATTCACCCATTCTGGAGAAAAGTTTGGATCTCTGCCCAAAGGGATTTCAAACTTTGCATATCTTTTGACCTAGTAATAGCAGTCTTAGGCTTGTAGCCAAACAACATTTTTAAAAATTGGAAAAGAACCTAAATCTACAGAAAACAATAATAGAAATTTTATTTGTCATGGCAAATAACTGGAAATTATTGAGAGGCTAATTATTATTGAGAGGATGCCCATTCATCAGAGAATGACTAAACAAATTATTATATATGGCTGTCATAGAATATCATTTTGTGATACATAATGATGAGCAGAATGGTTTCTGACAAGCCTAAGAAGACATATGAAAACATGCAAAGTAAAGTGAACAGAACCAGGAGAACATTATACATAGTAACAGCAATATTTTAAGAATAGTCAGCTCTGAAAGAATTAGTTACTCTGATCAAGAAAATGATCCAACACAATTTCAAAGCATCCATGATGAAAAATTATATCCATCTCCAGAGAGAACTGAAATCGGAATGCAGATTGATGCACACTATTTTTTTTACTTTCTTTATTTTTCTTGTTTAATCTCTTCTCTGTTTTCTTTTGAAACATATTTGATATGGAAATATATTTTGCATCACTTTCACATATAAAATTGATATCAAATCACTTCCATTCTCAAGGAGGTAGGAGCCATGAGAGGGAGGGACAGAGTTTAGGACTTAACATTTTAATAGATTATTATCTTTACATGTAATTAGGAAATGTTTCATGAAATTTGAAAAAAATAAAAAGAGAAAAAGAGCTGGTGGTTACGATATGAAGTTTAAATTTCATTATATTCCTTCCAATAATTGAGAGTTGATTCATTCAGCCATTCTCTACATATTTAAATTAAATTTGACATTTTGGCACTTTTCACCCCCAGAGTATCATTTAGTGAATTACTTATGTAGGGCACGACCTTGAAAGTGATTGAGACCTCTCCAATGTAAAGACCTAATGGAAAGAGTATAAACTTAGAGAATTTCACATATTTGTATTAATAAACTAGAAAATTAATCCATTATATGATTAGATTTTGTTTTAGTATCAATTTTGGAAAATTAATTCTTCTTCTCTGACTTATAATTGCAGACCTACTATTTGTCTTATGATTAATCAATAGTATCATATACATTTACCACAAGTCACACAAATATGTGTACATTGACTTTTAAGTATTGTCCTGTTAAGGACATTTTTATGGTTATTTTTTCCCTTGTGGAAAAAAATGAAATTTTACTATAAATTGGCTTGGATTTGTATTTATGGACCAAATTATACTACAAAAATGTCAGCATGAGTTTTCAGTGCACTCTGAGTCAAACATTAAGTAAATAGTGATTTTTCCAGTTCATTTGGTTTCAGTTGTCACTGTCTCTCTGATTTTGAAAATATTCTCATTATTTTCTCATCTCTGAAACTGTTGAATAATTAGAGTAGGAAATGATTGATGCCACTTTCATTTTATTCTCAGAACTCATACTGAAGGAAATAATCAAACATCTCTGCAAACTCCAACAGAGACTATTTATTTGAATTTAAAAGAAAGGTTCTTTATGACTATCTTTGACATAATTCAGCAGGATTTGTTAAACTATTTTTGATTTTCAGTTTGTCAGGTTGAAAATTCATTACTGTGCTTTAATTCAGAGTTAAACACCTTTAGTTTCAAATTGGAACAGTTCTGAATTGCATAAATCTTAACTGATGAGATGGCCGTACTCATTGACTTATTGCAGTCTAAATAAATTCAGCTTTTCTTTGAAATTGCTTATTAAATATGGTCAATTTCTATAACTTAATTTACTACCTCATTATAGTTGTAATGAGAATGGTGGTTACAGAACTGTTAATTATATATGTTAAAAGAAACATGCTGAATAACTGCCTAGTTAAAGAAACTAAGCTTTTAGATGTTTTTCTTAATGGAGCCTCGGGAAAATAGTGGGGGTAGTTCCAGTTATTATAGTTCCTTTAAATATAGTGATTGTTCCAATTTGTAGTTTGTTCTTCAAGTCTAAATGTCTTGAGAGCCGCAGTGAGAAGATAAAAACAATTATCTGATCAAAGTTTCTACAATAAATACGAATGTATTTTAGCAAATTGGTTTAATGTACGATAAACAAAATGACTTTAATAAACCAAGAACAGACAACTAAGGAAATGTTAAAAGTGTTTGGAAAGGGACTCTATATCGAATAATTCTAGAAACTTCAACCCAGTTTAAGTTCTCCTGAAGGTGAGTATTAAAATATTAATGTTTCTGATTATGGCGATGGTTTCACATAGCCTATATGTTTAATGGAGTCCAGATATAAACACTCTTGAGATTGGTTATATCATGTTTTTTCTTTAATGTTTGGTAGGATAATACTTGGATTTAAAATAAAAATTGATTTCTTCATTGAATGAAATCATTTGTGTATAAGTTTGTCTTCTATAGTTCCACTACAAATGCATTTGAGACATTTCCAGAGGAAAACAGAAGAATAGGAATGACTTGTACAACACTGCATCCTGTTCTTGCTTGGTTTTGTTTTCTACCATTAAACCTATATTTTTCTAGAGCTTTTCATTATGTATCATTTGGAGTGTAAGATTGCTCTGTAAATGACATATATTAATAGCATTATTCTTAAATTGGGAGGTGGGGTGTCTTAAATATGAACAGTAAAGGTTTAATTAGGCAGGTTTAATTCTTACAATGTCTTGTTTTCAGGACAGTTTACTTGTTGGATTCTCAAGAATATATTAAAGATTGTATATAGAGCATGGTTATGTCATTCATGTATTTATGAAACATAGCAAAACTCCATTGTATAAGTCTGGGTGAATAAAGCATGTCTTTCAAGATATTAAGTGTATTTATTGTGATCTAAATTTGCGTGTTACAAAGATTGTCAGTTATTTCTTTGTGGAATTTCCATTAATCAATAAATTCAGGCTCACCGTGGCTATTTCTTTCATGTTAAGACCAATATTTACCATGATTCATATATTTTCTCCTATCAGAGAATCATTTTCCTTTAAAAGTGACAAAGCTGTCCTTGGTAACTGGCCTTTTACTCTCTTGATAAAGATTCCTAGTCACCTAAGTAAATAATAATCCCCATCCATATGGTGTCACAGACCCTTTGACTTGGCGGGTATGAATCAAGGCACCCTCTTTGCCCAGTGGACCAGGTATACTTCTATATGGAGATATTGGAGGCAGCATCTTTAGAATCTACATGCCCCTGTACCTTTTTCATAAATACTCATTATCTTAGGGTTAAGAAACTCTTCTTCACCATAAAAAAAATTTATGAGTTTCTCATTTTCCCTCAATTTGAAACTCAACCAACAGTGACAAGACAACATCCAGCTTTTGGCACTGTTGTTAACTAGGGCAAGATAAAATGATCTTCTGGCTTGTAATGATACTGGGATTTGAAGATCTTCCATGCCCGTTGAACTTGCTGATGTAGCAGGAAGGAGTGGAGCACGAGAAAGCCCAAACCACTAGACTCCCTGCGGTGGTGACTGGAAGCAGCAGGTGCAGTTGTGGCACGGACTCCTTTTTCTTTGAGCCAGTCAAAATCTCTGCTAAGGACTCCTGCTGAGGAATGCCAGGGTCAGGACCTGCCGGGGACCAGAGCTGCTGGGAGCAAGTTGCTTGGATGCTGAGCAGTTGTCTTGAGTGAGGAGAGGAGGATCTTTGCCTGAGGTAGCCTGTCCTATTTTGAAGGCTTGAGAATGTGGGTGTTTACTACTTTAACTACATGTGCCAACTTCATACCTACTGTGTTGGCTTTGACTTTCTGATTTTGGGACTCAGTTTTCTGGTATTTAAATGAATGCTCTAGGTATATTTCTTATGTAGAGAGGCTGTTACATTTTGTGATTTACAACCATATCAGCATACTTATAGTTACTGTAGGCATTGTGAATTCTGCATTGCTGATATATGGCTGATATCATGGTTACCTTGATTGGATAGAGGGATACCACATATCACCCAGTACTAAAACACTTCCAGTCATTTATAGAGAGGGAAAGGTGTTCTTAATGGAATAGGGAATAGATTCTTGCTTAATAGAGCAATCTTTTTGGTTTGTGCTGAAGAAGATTGTCCAGGAAGGTAAATAAAATAAAAAATAATTAATTCCTTAGGTTTGGTAGCTATCTGCAGATTTCTTATTAGAGAGTAACATAAATTAATAAGAGATTGCCAATGGAGAATGCACTTAAAATTCATTTTGAGATGGGAAGTTATTGTTATTTGTCCCCATAAAACTGCATATTTATTGCTACCAGTTCCTCAATAGGAATCTGCAAGTAAGGGATTGAATTTTACAAAAGAAAATAAGTTTGGAAAGTTGTATATATGCATGCCCCTGTCCCATAACCTTCCACATTCTATGACCATCTTGCTTGTATCAAGTCCCACAATAATGACTTCATACATTATAAATGGGTCTCCCTTGCCACAAACCTATACAAGATGATGTTGATCAACTGGAGGAATATTAGTAGGATTTCAGAAAAGCTTTGAGTTGGGAAAATACTGCCATCATTTAAAAAGGGGGGAACTTTAGCAATTAGAAGAATCATAGCAATTTTTTTTCTGTCAATTTTGCAAAGATAAAATTTGATAAAAGAAGATTTATGGTCAGCCTATAGGGGTGCAAGGAAATTCAGCATTAGGGCATCAGAGGCCCATGAATGTCTAAGGGATCATCTAAAGATTTTGCTTTATTTCGATCATTTGGAAGATGCTACAAAGGCTAGACTATTGAAGAAATGGAATCTCTATGGAATTAGAATTTATTTATATTATTATGAGTAGGGTCACAGAGTTACCAAACCATTTCATACAGTAAACATTAAACAATGTCTGATCTTTGTGTTTTGGGAGATGTGACAGAGGATGGATGTTTAGGAAAGGTATTTTGCCACTAGTGATGTAGATGAAACTATCTGGATTATGAGTTCCCTTTGTAACTCTGTGTTGACTGTGGGGAAGGCAGATGGCATCTGGCAGCTTATGGAAGACTACAAAGAAGTGAAGAAAGTTATCATGACATTTAAATCCTTTTTCTCAAAATTTGAACTCCAAATAATCTTCTTTCCCCATCCTCCCATTGAGAAAGCAAGCAATTTTGTATGTTATACATGGGGACAGCATTATAATCATAAGTCCTTTGGAATTGTATTGGTCCATGGTATTGTTGAGTATAGCTAAGTCATTCAAAGTTGATCATCAAAACATATTGCTGCTACTTTGTATATTGCTCTTTTGGTTCTGCTCCTTTCACATTTTATCAGTTCCAGTAAATCTTTCTGGTTATTCCAAAAGCCTCCTGCTTATCATTTTTGATAGCACAATAGTATTCCATCAAAGTCTTATAACAGCTTGATCAGCCATTCCACAATTTATGGCCATCCCATCAAAGATCTGCAATGAATATTTTTGTACATATGGGTCATTTTCCTTTTAATAATCTTTTGAGACACAAACCAAGGAGTGTTATTGCTGGGTCAAAGTGTATGTATGGTTTTATAGCCCTGTGGACATAGTTTGAAATTGTTCTTCAGAATGGTTCAAACAGTCCAAAACTTTACCAACAGTGCTTTCATGTCCCAATTATCCCACATCACCTCAAGCAGTTATTATTTTCCTTTTTTATCATATTAGATAGATGGGAGGTGGTACCACAGAGTTATTTTAATTTGTTCTTCTCTAATCAATAGTGATTCAAATTTTCTTTTTTTTTTCCCCCTGTGGAAAAGCATGAATATTTTCTTCTTTTTTTTGTCCTAATCTAATTAATTTATTTATTTTCTTGTTTACATCATTCATTTCCATGAGATTTTGAGATACAAATTTTCTCCCCATTTTTCCACCTCCCACCACCCAAAAAGAGCCCTATTCCACAGTAAAACCCCTCCCTCAATCTGCTCTCTCCTATGTCTTCCCCAATTGCCCCTCTGACTTACCGGTAGGGCAAGATGGATCTCCCTACCCCAGTTTCCATATATCTTAATTCCCAGTTTCATATAGTTTGATTATAGAACTTTGAATTAGAGATTTTTTCCCTTCTTCCCTCATCACCCACCCCTACTGGAAAGACAAGCAATTCAATTCAGACTGTACATGTGTAGTTACACAGAACATCTCCACAATGGACATATTGTGAGAGATTAATTATGTGTCCCTCCTTCCTCTCCCACCCCCCTTCTTCTCTTCTCTTCCCTGTCCCTTTACAGAAATATGTGCTTCCAGAAACCCTCCCCCCCCACCTTGCCCTCCCCTCCATCATCCCACATCTCATAACCATCCTCCCTACTCTCCTGTGTGGCAAGATACCCAGTTTACGGTTTATGTCATTCCTTCTGTAAGCCAAATTCAATGAGAGTAAGGTTGACCCATCCCCTTTTGCCTTCCTGCTCTTCTACTTCATTGTAACATTTATCATTTGACTCTTCTGTATGAGATGATTAATCTCATTCCGTCTCTCCCTGTCTCCTCTCTATTCTTCTCCCACCTGAGAATTTCACCTTTTAAAGTATCATCCCTTCCTATTCAATTAATCCTGTGCCCTCTATGTATACATATATACACATATTCAGATATGTATTCATACACATACATACACCCTCCTATATAGACATGTGTATGTATACATGTATGTATATATATATATACACACATATATATACATATATATGTATGTGTGTGTGTGTGTGTGTGTGTATATATATATATATATATATATACATTTGTATTTCCTTCGCCTATCCTCATACTGAGAAAAGTTTCATAAGTTACAATAATCATTTTTTCATGTTGGTATGTAAATAGTTCAACTTTGATAACTTCCTTATCATTTCTTTTTCATGTTTACCTTCTCATGATTCTTGTATTTGAGTGTCAAATTTTCTTTTCAGTTCTGTTTTTTTTTTTCAGCAAGAATGCTTGAAAGTCCTCTACCTCATTGAATGACCATATTTTCCCCTGGAACATTATATTCAATTTTCCTGGGTAGGTGACTCTTGGTTTTAATCCTAGCTCCCTTGATTTCCAGAATATCATATTCCAGGCCCTTTCATCCCTTAATGTAGAAGCTGCTAGATCCTGGGTTGTCCTGATTGTGTTTCCACAGTATTCAAATTGTTTCTTCTTGGCAGCTTGTAATATTTTCTCCTTGATCTGGGAACTCCAGAACCTGGCTATAACATTCCTAGGAGTTTTCTTTGGGCAATCTTTTTAAAGAGGTGATTAGTGAATTCTTTCAAGTTTTGTTTTGCCATCTGGTTCTAAAATATCAGGGCAATTTTTTGCCTGAGAATTTCTTGAAGGATGCTTTCTAGGTTCTTTTTTTGATCATGAATTTCTGGTCGTCCAATAATTTTTAAACTGTTTCTCCTGGATCTATTTTCCAGGTCAGTGGTGTTTTCAAGGAAATATTTCACATTTTTTGTTTTGTTTGGATCTGTTTAATAGTATCTTGATTTCTCATCAAGTCATTTACTTCCATTTGCTCCACTCTAATTCTGAAGGAATTATTCTCTTCAGAAAGCTTTTGAGATTCTTTTTCCATCTGGCAAATTCAACTTTTTAAGTCATTCTTCTCCTCATTGGCTTTTTGGGTCTCTTTTGCCATTTGAGTGAATCTATTTTTTAAGGTATTGTTTTCTTCAGTCAGGTTGGTGACTCTCTTTTCATGATATTCTTGAATCATTCTCATTTCATTTCCCAATTTTTCTTCCACTTCTCTTATTTGTTTTTCAATATTCTTCTTAAGCTGCTCTATGGCTTGTAATCAGTCTACATTTTTCTTGGAAGCTTTTGGTGTGGGAGTTCTGACTGTGTTGTCTTCCTCCTCTTCAATGCTTTGATCCTTTTTGTTCCCAGTAAAGGAATCTAAAGTCACGTTGCAGGGTTTGCTTTACTTCATTTGCCTACTCATGTTTCCAGTCAATTACTTGACTTTTAGGTTCAGTAGAATTATGCTTTCAGAGGGGAGAGCTCTGTCCCAAATCACTGAGGTTTTCGCAACTGTCAGAACTATTAGGAGGCCACTGTTTCTGCAGCCCCCACCAGCTTTGGCTCACTGGAAATGCACCTCAGGGCCACCACCCAAGACTGTGATCCAGGCAGCTCAAGGCAAGAGCACTTAGCTTCTGAATGATCACTTGTCCCACCCCTGCTGTCTGCAGGCCAGGAGCTTCTGAAGCAGCCACATGGAGCTGGCTGCAGGGCTGCCACTTAAGACACTCCTAGCTCTTGGGCAGTCAGCTGGACCCTCTCCCCCAGATTTATTTGAGTTCCACTGACCTTTCACTTAGTCCTTATTTCTTATGAGTTTGTAATTCTGGGAAACCCTACAGCTGCCAGTGATTCGCACTCCAGCCACAGCTTGTTCTGATGGATGCAGGGCTCCAGTCATGGGTTCATGTGGTGCTAGTCTGGGCCCCCATCACACTGCAATGAACCCCTTTCTGTCTACCTGCCAGGCTGCCTTCAGTAGGAGCTTTGATACTCTTTCATTTTGTGAGTTCTGAAGCTTTAAAATGTGTTTAGAGTCATATTTTATTTGTATTTGAGGTGATTAAGGGGAGAGTTGTGTAATTTTGCTGCTTCTATGCCACCATCTTGACTCCATCCTCCCTGTGTGTTTTGTGAAAAATGATTTTATCTTAAATCATTCTTATTTTATTTCTATTTATTAAAAAATAAGATGTAGTCATTTGCTCAATGATTATTTATTACCATAGTGTTAAATCAGTTTATTTGGATGTCATAAATGGATAATGATGGTGATGATGATGATGAATTTACCGAGGCCTTCTTATTATAGCCAGCTGAATGAACTTTAACCAAGATAGAAGAATTCCCAATAATACCAGGCTTACTACAGAATTAGCCAGTGGAAAGTTGAATCTTTCATTTAGATTTTTAAAATTAAATGCCCTGAAGTATTGTTGAATTTAAATAAGTTATTTTGTTTAGACGTTTCCTAAAAGTTACTCACAAATAATTAAAAGAATATGTGATGATATTGTTGGTAAATTAGTATTGACTAAGGAAATATTAAACATTTGGTTGTCAGGCTGATCAGAACTTTGGTACATGTTGGTCATATCTATATATTACTCACACTATAAAATCAAAGATGAATCATTAGGCAATCATCTCAATGTTTAATGTCAGTGATGCCAAGCCCAGGGGGATTTCTACATTTCTACTTGAATGTTTGGCAGCAAGCATATGTTTAGTATGATATAGAAATAAGCACAAAGTTATCTTAAATTTTCTAAGTGAAATATACGAAAGAAAGAAAGTAACTGCATTAAGAATATAAAAGGAGATAGTAAAAAATAAAAAGGAATATTAGTTTTATTATAAATAGAGAAAAAGCCAGCCACTTTATTTTCCCAAAAATTATTTAATTTATGTGTTCCCTCAGCTGTAACAAATAATATCATAATTTTACCCAAATTAGAACATTCCCATGATGAAGTTTAAATATAATTTAACTGAAAAATATTTTCAAAGAGTAATATTCTTTATTTCTACATACTTTACTTTGAAGAGAATGAGAAAACATCATGTGATTTTAAAATATATGTGACAAAATGGTCCTTAATTCATTAAACATAAAGGATATATTTGTTTAGTAATTGGTAAAAAGCTTTCATTGCCTAGGTTGGTGGTTAATGTAGTAGTATCTTAATGCAGTATTGTATAAGAGCTCTTTTGGTAATGACTTTGAAAGCATGTAGGTTGATATAGTTAGGAAATGCATCCTATTACTGCCACACACCAGACATAGAAAAATAGCAAAAATTGTATGTACTTTATTTGTCAAAATGAATAATATGCCTTCAAACTTTTGTTTCTGAATCTTAATGTATTTTTTCTATGACCTTATTTATTTTTATTTTTTTTATATATACCATTTCCTCCAAACAGGTTTTCTCCCCACCAAAAAAAAAAATTGGTTAAGAAATAATCAAATAGGTTCCAATTAAGCAGGACAATTAATCAGATTTGGAACTTTCATACAAAGCTAACCTATTTAATTAACAAGTTGACATTTAAAATTTGCAGCATTTGTTTATTTGTTAGTTTTTTTCCACAGCTATCCTACATTCCCTATCCAATTTTACCTCTAGATTCACTAGATTTCTACAAAGTTCAGTTCAGATACCTACATTTATATACACTCTTTTGTTGATCTTTCCACTTCTTAGTGTTCTTTTCATCCTAAAATTATCCCATATTTACTTTGTAGTTTTTATATCTGTATAAGTTATATCTCACAAATAAAATGTAAGCTCTTTCATCAGTGGGATTTTTGTTTCTTTTGGCTATCAGAAAAGCTTATGGATCATATATTCTCAGTAAATGTTTGTTGAATTGTCCTGAATTTACAATTATCTGTTGTTACCCTGTTGTTGTTGTTGTTGTTGATGATGGGGATAATGATGATAATTATATTATAATAGCTCATCATCTAAATGAAATATCCCTTAAATATGAGTGTGTAGGAGAGTTCTATAGTAGGCCCTATTTGCTTCTCTATTTATATTCTCTTTTTGGTAAACTTACCAGCTGTCATGTATGGTTTTAACCATTATATCAATGAAAATGAGTGTGTATATATATCTAC